>CM065799.1:3986313-4468683 GCA_033296515.1 Macrochelys suwanniensis
GCTCCGTGTGCAGGTGGCAGAGTCCCCCTCGGTGTGACAGAGGTTGGTCCTGGCGGACGTCACCAGAGTCGGAGACCTCCTGGGCTACGATCGGGGAGACTGGTTGGATCCCCTGATGCTCACTCGGCGCAAGGGGCTCTCCAGGCCTTGTACTCCCCGGCGCGTACTTCAGGAGGTGAGGGCCACTTTACCGCTCGCTGCTCGGGCCTACCTTGACTGGGCACTCCCCGCCCACCCTCCACCCCAGGACCTTTTCATCGGGCCCCTGCCCCGTGGACCCACCTGGCCCTCCTGGCCCTTCTCCATGAGCTGGCTGCATGAGTTGCAGCCAGTTCGTTTCCAGACCGCGCCAAGGAAACATCTGTACACGCTCGTGCTCCACACCCTTCACGTCCTCACCCTCGCGTCCTGCCCCGACACGAAGTGACGGGACCTCCTGCCACCTGTGGAGGGTGAGGAGTCCTGATGCGCCAGCCTGTACTCCACCTTGTTCCTGAGGCCCGCCGGGGATGTAGTTGGCGGCTCCTTCACGGAGCCGTGAGCATGGGCGTCTACTTGGCGCGGTTCACTCCCCACCCAGACACCTGCCCCTTCTGCGGCATGAGGGAGACCCTGGCGTACGTTTACCTGGAGTGTGCCAGGTTGCAGCCCCTATTCCGGCTCCTCCTGGACATCATGTTACATTGTTGGTTGCACCTTTCCCCTCACCTCATCTACGCACTCCCCATCTGTGACCACACAAAGTCACGGGACCTCCTTGTCAACCTCCTCCTAGCCCTGGCCAAAATGGCCATCTACAAAACCAGGGAGAGGAGGTTGGCCAACGGGGTCTCCTGTGACTGTGGGGCCTATTTCCAATCCTCCGTCCGCTCACGCGTCCGGGCAGAGTTCCTCTGGGCGGCGTCTGCTGGCTCCCTTGACGCCTTCGAGGAGCAGTGGGCGCTGTCCGGGGTTCTCTGTTTGGTATCCCCGTCAGGTCCCCTTCATTTAGCCCTGTGACCTCTCTCCCATTCCTCTTATCTCCTTAGTTGTCCCCCGCAATTATTTGGAATCCCGGACCTGTGGATCCTCCCCTTAGGCTGGGGGGAGGTCCTTTAGCAGTGGGCGGGAGGCTTCAGTTTCTGGGGGAGGAAAAAAAAACTCTCCTGCCCTAAAATAATGCCAAAACTCTTCAAAAAAAAGAAGCAGCTTATTCTGAAAATAGATCAGTGATGAAAAATGTCTGATCATTCTGGGAAAACAACAATATTCTGTGGAACTATTGTGCAGGTAAATCAGAGCTGCCAAGTCCAGCTGTTCAAAAATCAAGAGACTGGCTTAAAAATTGACTTTTAAAGAAATAGGTTTTTGACGTGCTTTCGAGCCATTGGGGGTTACCTTTCCAGTGTTTCTCTGCAACCACAAGGGCTAGAAATGACTGTTCTTTTTTTATTACAAGCTGTGATTCTCTCATATTCACATGACTCCTGGAGCTGGGGCTTTAACCAAAGCAACAGTTATGGCCAGACTTTCAGGGCTGGCAACACTGCGCCCCATGCTGTAGCCCTGGGCTGGGGCGTGTTTGATTCAGTGGTTGCTCACTAAAGGCACACCTGGTCTCTGCTTTCAGAGCAGGATCTGCTTGGGCAGAGACTGGCAGGCGAGATCAACACTCAAGCGAGAGGAATGTGCTGGTGGCCAAAGGGCTATGTGCTTGCAGCAAGTGTGTTCGTTCTCTGGGCCCGGCCCTTTAAGGAAATGGTATTTGGGAGCAACGCCTCCCTACAGACACGACTGGGCTGGTCCCAGCCAGCTGGGCCAGCTGAGTACAAGGCATCGCTGGGAGGAGGCTGCGGGCTGAGGGGCAGGGACTGGAGGAGCATCAGAGCCAGGCAGAGGAGCGTGTGAGGCAGACAGGCTGGAGCGCAGCAGGGATCCGGAGCGCAGCAGAGCGAGTGGGAACCCAGGGGAGTCTGTCTCAGTGATGAGGTACAGGGCGCGCGTTGGCCCCGGTGGGCTCTGATCTCAGCCGGGGATGGGGGTGCTTTGGCCCACGTGCAGGATCTGTACAGAGGGGTGGGAAGGGGCACTGGGGGCCCCAAGGCACAGCCCTGAGCCCCCCCACTCTGCAGCTCAGGCTCGTCTCCTGTTCTCTCCCCCGCCCAGAGCTCCCAACTCCCACTCAGCAACAAAGACTCAAAGTCCCTTTGCTCTCTGAGCCATAGGCAGCCTGGCTATATGGCAAACCAGTGTCACGGCTGGGACTCGAATGCAGGAGTCCTCTCCCCCACGCCACCCCATTCGCTCTAACCACTAGGTAACCTTTCCTCCCAGAGCTGGCAATCTAGGGATTCCGTCTCCAAGGCTTCAGAGTAGCAGCCGTGTTAGCACAAAGAACAGGAGTATTTGTGGCACCTTAGAGACTAAAATTTATTTCAGCATAAGCTTTTGTGGGTTACAGTCCACTTCATCGCATGCACAGAATGGAACATACAGTAAGAAGATATTTATACATTCAGAGAAACATGAAAAGGTGGAAGTGCCCATACCAACTGTAAGAGGCTAATTAATTAAGAGGAACCATTATCAGCAAGAGGAAAAAACTTTTGAAGTGATAATCAAGATGGCCCATTTTGGACAGTTGACACAAAGGTGTGAGGATACTTAACTAGGGGAAATAGATTCAATTTGTGTAATGACCGAGCCACTCCCAGTCTCTGTTCAAACCTAAGTTAATGGTCTCTAGTTTGCATATTCATTCAAGTTCAGCAGCTTCTCGTTGGAGTCTGGTTTTGAAGCTTTTCTGCTGCAAAATTGCCACCTTTAAGTCTGTCACTGAGTGATTAGAGAGGTTGAAGTGTTCTCCTACTGGTTTTTGAATGTGATGATTCCTGATGTCAGATTTGTGTCCATTTATTCTTTTGTGTAGAGACTGTCCGGTTTGGTCAATGCAGAGGGGCATTGCTGGCACATGATGGCATGTATCACATTGGTAGTTGTGCTGGTGAACGAGCCCCTGACGGTGTGGCGGATGTGATTAGGTCCTGTGATGGTGTCCCTTGAATAGATATGTGGACAGAGTTGGCATCGGGCTTTGTCGCAAGGATAGGTTCCTGGGTTAGTGTTTTTGTTGTGTGGTGTGTGGTTGCTCCAGGGCCGCTCTCTAATTAACAGGCCGCGCTGCCAGAGCTGGGAACAGAACCCAGGAGTCCTGGCTCGCCATCCTCTGCTCTTACCCACAAAATCCCACGCTGTCCAAAGAGGCCAGCGCTAACACAGCTATAAATACCCTGGCCGGGCCTTTGATTACGGTGAGGAGAGTTCAGTCTGGGATGGGAAATGGGCAGCTTTTTCTTTTCATGTTTGATGATGCCGGGGTGTTTCTGTCAGGCCCCAGATGGGTGTTTGGACGGAGTTATGGATGGATTGGGCTGCGGCTGGTTGGCGTGTGCTCAGGGTACCGTTGTGCCTTCGCGATGCCTGCATGTGGGCTGTAGAGTTGCCCCATAGGGGAGGATGCCAGTGGAAACAAGCACAGACATTTTAAGGAGGCTCAGGGCTTTTGACTGTGGGATTCCCCCCAAGGGTTTTAGCACCAACGGGCACCCCTGCGAGGCTGGGCCGGGCTAGTCTCTCCATTGTCCAGAGGGGGACGTGAGGCACAGACAGGCTAAGTGACATGCCCAAGGGCACACAGGAAGCTTGTGGCAGAGCTGGGAACCGAACTCAGATCTTTTAAAGTCTCAGGCTCGCACCCTAACCACTAGACTCGACTTCCCCACAGTCCCCATGTCACCTCCCTGTTCCCGTCACGTGCTGCGTGCTGGCACCAGCAGGAGGCCTGGAACCCCGAGTTCCCAGGCAGGGTCGCAGGGCTCGGAGCAGCAGCAGGAATGGTCAGGGTTGAACAGCCAGAGGTTCCCTCATCTCAGTGGGCCTGATCCTGCCCCCCATCCCCGGTGGCACAGGGCACCCCACTACCCAGGCTGCAGGCCTCGTGCTGGGAGAGGTTAACCTGATGTTAAAGGCGAACGAGTCGAAAGGGACTTGGAGGCTGTCACAGGGCGAGAGGCAGCGGAAAGGGAACAGTTCCACAGTGCACCGTTCTCTCTGATTTAACCCTCTCTGCATGCAACAGCACGAGGGGCAAACTCCTGTCTGGGTCATTTGTTTCTGTGAGAGGGAGCTGGGAGGGGTGAGACAGGCCCGGCCACTGGGCTGGAGGCTGGGAATTGCTCAGATCCACTGCCCAGCTGTGTGTATAGGGGGGCGAACGGTTCTTGCTGCACGGAAAGGGTCGTGAGAATGAATTGATTGGTGTTTGCAAACTTCATTGGAAGGTAAAGGCGGGTGGGGCCACCCTTGCAGTCCTTGCACGGGCAAAATTCCCATTGACTTCAAGGGGAGATCACGCCCAGTATCCTGTCTCCGACCGTGACCAGTTGCAGCTGCTTTAGAGGAAGTTGCAAGAATCCCTGCAGGGAGAGGATAACCTCCCCGCAAGGGAAGTTCCCTCCTGACCCCCATGATTCAAGGTCAGGTCATGCCATGCCCTGAAGCATGAGGGTTTATCTCCCTTCTTTTGCCTTAGGAAGCAAAAATCAAAGGCTCCATAATCTAGCCCATACTGAGCACCCTCCAGTTCCATTGCTCTGGGTCAGGGCTTTAGCATCTGCCCGGATGCTGTTACCATCTGACATGCAGGATATTACACAAACTGAAACTGGTCTTGCACTGTCTCAACACAATATTATTAACTTCCAGCTAATTACAGCCAAACCTTGTTAATTCCCCTAATGCAGGGGTGGCCTACCTGAGCCTGAGAAGGAGCCAGAATTTACCAATGGACACTGCCAGAGAGCCACAGTAATACGTCAGCAGCCCCCATCAGATTCCCCCATCCGGCTCCCAGCGCCTCCCACCCACCGGCAGCCCTGCCTCCCCTCCCTCCCCGCACCTCCCGATCAGCTGTTCCATGGTGTGCAGGAGGCTGGGGAACTGGGGGGGGAGGAGCGAGGGCACGGCAGACTCAGGGGAGGGGGCGGGAAGTGGGGGCAGGGCCTGTGGCAGAGCCAGGGGTTGAGCAGTGAGCACCCCCCGGCACTTTGGAAAGTTGGCGCCTGTAGCTCCAGCCCCAGAGTCGGTGCCTAGACAAGGAGCCGCATATTAACTTCTGAAGAGCCGCATTGAGTCACAGGTGGGCCCCCACTGGGCTAGTGGGAGGGACGCTTGTTGCGAGTGATTGAATGTCGTGAGTTAGCAAGGAAATGAATAAACGCCTTTACAAAATAATGAAAAGGCAGAAAAACGGACTTTGTGCTTCTGTTCTGCTAGCTGGCGGTTCGATCCCCGCTGACACTAATTGATGCTGTGCTGGTGGGGAGGGAATCTGCTAATGCAATGTGGCTGGGCTGATAGGGAACTGCAGTCGGCGTCAGGACACCTGGGTTCTACTCCCAGCTCTGCTGACCTTGGACAGGTCACCACCTCTCCCTGTGCCTCAGTTTCCCCATCTGTAAAATGGGGATAATGATCCTGCTCTCCTATGGAAAGCGCGTTGGGGTTTGCTGATGGGACCTGCTCTGCGAGATCTCACAACAGCCTCCCTCTGCGGAGAAGCAGGAGACGGAGGAGCCCGTACGGCTCGTGTGCAGACTGTGGAGGGGCGAGGCCAGGCTGGGCCCAGCCGGATGACGCTGCCCTCTCTTGGCTGTGGGATTTTCACACAGCTTGTCGGCCCTTTTCCCCTCGCCCCTCTGCTGTGTCTGTGCATCCGGCTTTACAGCAGGGGTGCGCCTCACCCCACCCTGCCCCCGGGGCCGTCTGATTGGCCTGTTTGGGACCAACCGGTGGGTGGGACATCAGAAACAGGACCAGGCCAGCGTCTGGCACCTGGCCGTGGATAGTCCATGGCAGGGCAGGTAGGAGTCCTAGAGGAGGCACAGCTGGGTATTGGAGAGGAGAGCAGGGATTAGGCCGACCAGACAGAAAATGTGAAAAATCGGGACAGAGGGTGGGGGGGTAATAGGAGCCTATATAAGAAAAAGACCCCAAAATCAGGACTGTCCCTATAAAATCGGGACATCTGGTCACCCTAGGAGGGACCCACCCCCCTGCTGCAGCCCCCCCAGGCTGGCTGCACTGTGAAGAGAGCCCTGCCCCCTCCCCATTAAGATCAGCCACAGACATTCTTCTCCAGGGTCTCAGCTCTATGGGGGGGCAGAGAGGGCAGGGAGCCAGCGGGCATCACTCAGCTGCAATGGGCACCTCGGGCACCGATGTCCCACATGTCCCTGCAGTTTCTCCATGGCCGGGGTTAGCACCACCTCTGCCTAGGCCTGTACATCGGAGTGGAGCGGGCGGGGACGGCCATGGGCCGGGCGGGAATCGCACTCGTGTGACAGCAGGGACCCCGGGAGTGATGGCAGGGGGTGGGACGTCTGCACTGATGCCCCCTGCACAGGGCGCTCTGGGCTCACCCAGCAGCTGCCAGCCGGGGCACTGGGTGAGCAGGAAAATAGAATCCCCCCCACCCCTCCACCTTGAGGAGATGGGGGGCAGGGAGGAGGCTCCTTGCTGGGGGCGCCTGTCACCCCACCCTGCTCTCTGCCCTCCCCAGCGGCCTGGCTGACCCTGCCGCCAGCAGCTCCGGGAAACTCAAGAAGAGCAAGAAGAAGATGCTGGAGCCGAAGAAGTGGCAGAGCCTGGAGGAGACGGGGAGTGATGCCCCCCAGCCAAGGAGGCGCCCCAGCCTCTCCAGGTGAGGCCCTGCCCCTCCCCCAGGAACCTTCCCCCAAAACAAGCCCCCCCCCCCGAATTCCCTTCTCAGGTTCCTCACCCCTGGGCCCCGCACAGTCACAATGCACCCCCTCTCCCACCCAGACCCTCCCCAGCGCCTTCCCATGCTGCTAGGGCCGCCAACTTTCTAATCGCCCAAAAGTGAACCCCCTAGCCCCGCCCCTTCCCCTAGGCCCCGCCCCTTCCCGAAGCCCCGCCCCCACTCACTACATTCTCCCTCCCTCGGTGGCTCGCTCTCCCCCACCCTCACTCACTTTCACTAGGCTGGGGCAGGAGCTTGGGGTGCTGAAGGGGGTGAGGGCTCCCTCTGGGGGTGCGGGCTCTGGGGTGGGGCTGGGTTTAACGATGCTGGTTCTGGCGGGACCCAACTGAGAGTGCCAGTTCAGGACAAATTGCTTCAACCAGGGCAACTACAGCCCAAGGCTGGGGTTCTTCCACCTCTAAGGCAAACCAAACCAGCCAGACAGAGGAGACTTTGGTTTTACTCCACTGGCTAACCACAAGTCATCCCAAGCAATCCCCTAAGACACTCCAGTTTCCCAGTCTCACCACCAGAGCCACTCGTTATGGGGACAACTGGTCATGAAAACCAATGCCCCAGTAAAAGAAAATAGGTCCCCCTGATCCCAATGGACCAAGCCCCCAGATCCAGGTCAATATACAAATCAGATCTTACCCACAAATCACGCTGTTGCCAATCCTTTAGAATCTAAAATCTAAAGGTTTATTCATGAAAGGAAAAAGGTCTAGGTGAGAGCTAGAATTGGTTAAAAGGAATCAATTACATACAGTGATGGCAAAGTCCTTGGTTCAGGCTTGCTGTAAAGATGAAATACTGCAGGTTCAAATCAAATCTCTGGAGTACATCCCCAGCTGGGATGGGTCCTTCAGTCCTTTGTTCAAAGCTTCCATGTGTAGCAAGGTTCCTCCAGAGGTAAGAAGCAGGAAATGAAGACCAAATGGAGATGAGGCAGCTGCCTTTTATAGTTTCTTCCAGGTATAAAGACACCTCTTTGTCCTTACTGTGGAAAATCACAGCAAAATGGAGTCTGGAGTCACATGGGCAAAGTCCCTGCATAATTTGCTGAGTCACAGGCGTGTCTGCCTTCTCTCAATGGGTCCATTGTATCGCTGATGGCATAACCTGGTCTTAGACACCTCATTTGACCCCCTTTATATAAGATTTGGTGCCACTACAGGACCTTGGTTGTAACAATGATCTATATGGTCGCAGTTATTGTCAATAACGTCACACTGGGAATGAGGGGTTTGGGGTGCAGGAGGGGGCTCTGGGTTTGGGGGGGATGGGCAGGGGATTGGGGGGGGGAGCTAACCCCGCGCGGCTCCCGGTCAGCGGCGATGCTGCCGGGCTAAGGCAGGCTAGTCCCTACCTGTCCTGGCCCCGCGCTGGAAGCAGCCAGTAGGTCCGGCAGGAGAGGGGGGCAGGCGGTGCCGTGCGTGAGGCTCTCGCCCACAGGCACCACCCCCCTAGCTCCCATTGGCCGGGAACCAGCGTTCAGGGCGGGGGCAGCGCGTGGAGCTCCGTGCCCCCCTGCCTAGGAGCTGGACCTGCTGGCCACTTCTGGGGCACAGCGGGGAGCCAGGACAGGTAGGGACAAGCCTGCCTTAGCCGGACAGCACCGCCCAGTCTGCGGTGCTGACCGGAGATGCCTGCCAGGGTCCCTTTTTGACCGGGTGTTCCAGTCTAAAACCGGACACCTGGTCACCCTACGTGCTGCCTGCCCCCCGAGGCCAGCCCTGCCCTGTGGGGACCCCCCCTGCCCACCTCACCCGGGTCTCTGCCTCTCTCACCTTTGGTTTCTGGTGCATTTCAGATCAAAGACCTATGACCCATCCTTCTCCAAGGAGACCGACCAGGAGCCGGCTCTGAGCAGGCAGAGGGCCACCTCGTCCTCGGTAAGTCCCCCGCAAGCTGGCATGGGGCCCGGGGGGGTGGGATGGACGCTGGGGATTGGGAGCCCCGTGGGGATGGGGGTTGGGATGGGTGCTGGGGGTGGGTTTGGGATACCTGGGGGGGATTAGGATGGGTGCTGGGGGGTTGAGATGGATGCTGGGGGTTGGGATCCTCATGGGGGTGGGTATTGGGATGGGCACCAGAGTTTAGGATGGGTGCTGGGGGTGGGTTTGGGAGATCTGGGGCGGGGGAGGTTGGGATGGTTGCCAGGGGGGTGGGATGTCCGCATGGGGGGTATTAGGATGGGTCACTGGGTGGGGAGTTGGCGCCATCCATTTGCCAGGGTACCTGGCATTAGCACTGAGCTGTGCCAGCTGCTGGAGAGCCTGCTCTCCTGGAGGGGGGTTGGCAGCGCCGGGCAGGTCCCGGCGGATCCATCCCCCCAGCCAGCCAGGGGGAGATCCGGGACAACCCCCTGTGTGCCCACAGCCTCCATCAGGTCCTGCATGTGCCTCCTCCCCTGCCCCCACATGGGATCTGGGGGGCCCGTCCTAGTGTCAAGGCACATTTGAGCTTGGCTGATAGCCCTTGGGATGGTGCCCAGTGTGGGGGCAGCCCCAGTAGATCCCCCAGGGCCCGTCAGGGGAAGTGGGGCGGGGGGGTGTCGTTCTCCAGGGCTGACCCTGCCCCTGCTCTCTCCCCAGTTAACCAAGCGCCTGGCGAGCTACCACAAGGCCTTCAAGGAGATGCCCGAGGAGGAGTCCCTACTGGACAGTGAGTGCCGCCCCCCCCAGGCCCCCCCGTACATCCCCCACGCTTCACCCACTCACCCGCCTCTCTGCCCCTCAATCGCAGGTGTCTCCTGTGCCTGGCAGAGGGAAGTCCCCTATCACGGGCGCCTCTACGTCTCCCAGAACTACATCTGCTTCCACTGCACCATGCTGCTCCGGGACGTCAAGGTGGGGCCCCCGCGGCGGGGCACGGCAGCTCACGTGGGCTGGTAGCACGGGCGGGGAGGGGGAGGGTTGGGAAGGGGGTGGGGAGACAGGTGTGGTTTGTAGGTGGGAGGGGAGGGAGGATGGGGAATGGGTGGGGATGTGTGGGGGAGGGGCGGGGTGGGATGCAGGGAGGGGGCAGGGGGCTGGGATGTGTGGTTGGTGTGGGGGGGATGTGTGGGGTGGGGGTGTCTGTGTGCATGTATTATCTCCTCTCCCTCTAGCCCCTGAGGGCAGCACTCCACCCCCGGGGAAGCCAGCCCCACGGCGGGTTTGCTCACCGTCGGCCACCCCGGCTGGGCCCCACACGCACCGGCTCCGCTGGGCTCCCTACAGCTGCCCTCTGGGCTTCTGCCCTGGCACAGGTGCCAGGCAGCCGTACTGAGCCGTGGACGGCCTTCTGCGGCGCTGCCCCAGGCCTGGCACCAATATCCGGGCCAGGGGCTCCGGCCCCCGCTGGAGGTCAGGGAGTGCCCCCCATCAGGCCTGTGGGCTGGCTGATGCTGGCATGGGATGCCAGTGGCTGCCAGTCGCCCAGGTTAGCTGACGGTGTCAGAGGCTGAGGAGGCCCCCAGGGGGGTCTATGTTGGGGGCTCCCCCAGGGACCATGGGGCAATGGCTCAGCCCTCGGGGCGCGGCTGGAGGAGGCAATCCCCACCCCCACGTGCCCGGCCTGGCCTGGCTGGGCTCCCACGCTGGACAGTTCGCCAGAGCCTGGTCCTGGGGGGCACACGGGCCAAGCTGCACGGACCCCACCCTCGCTGCTCCTAGCGCCTGTCCCTGCCGCCGCGGGGTCCTGGGCACCAAAGCAATTGGGGGCGTGTCCCTGGCCTGGGGGCCCCGCCCCTCCCCGAGCGGGCGTGATGCCGTGAGTGATGGGCCATCACCCGCTGGACTCCTCTCGCCCCACAGGTGGTGATCCCCGTCTCTTCCATCGCCATCCTCAAGAAGGCCAACACGGCGCTGCTGGTACCCAACGCCCTCAGCATTCGGACCGCGGAGGGCGACAAGGTGCGAGCGGAGGGCAAGGCACGTGGTGCCGCCACCTACCCACAGCACCGGGAGATGAGCGAGCCCGGGGTAGCCCATGCGGTGCCCTCCCCCCCCTTGGCACCGGGAGCAGAACGAGCCCCACACTGAGGACTGGGGGAGTGCAGTGAAAACCATCGGTAGTGGTGAGGGGCTGGAGGGATGAACTGACGGGCAGTGGATGGGCAAGCGAGCCCCTCTGCCCAGCCTGGGACAGAGATAGCCACGTGGGTGGGGAACCAGCTGCCAGCACAGGAGTGGTGGGAGGGTGGACGCTGCAGCTGGGCGCTCCCCAGGAATCAAGCCAATCCCATCTCCCTCTCTCCTCCCGCAGTTCCTCTTTGTCTCGATGCGGACCCGGGAGGCCACGTACCAGCTGCTGAGATCGGTCTGCAGACACCTGCAGGTGGGGACTGTGCCAGGCGGGTTCTTGTGCCCGTTCTCCCGTGTCTCTGGCTGTGTGGGCTGGAGGGGCTAAAATGCTAATGTACCCCCATCCTGATCCCCGGCTAGTCCAGCCCTGGGCTCCCCTTCCGCTCGCAGCTCTGCAGATGTCCCTTAGTCCCCATGGCCATGCCAGCCCTGCCCCCTCCGCATGCACTGGGCTGATGCCCCTCAGTCCCCATGGCCATGCCAGCCCTGCCCCCTCCGCATGCACTGGGCTGATGCCCCTCAGTCCCCATGGCCATGCCAGCCCTGCCCCCCACAAACACGCACTGGGCCGATGCCCCTCAGACCCCACGACCATGCCAGCCCTGCCCCCTCCGCATGCACTGGGCCGATGCCCGTCAGACCCCACGGCCATGCCAGCCCTGCCCCCTCCGCATGCACTGGGCCGATGCCCCTCAGCCCCCACGGCCATGCCAGCCCTGCCCCCTCCGCATGCACTGGGCCGATGCCCCTCAGCCCCCACGGCCATGCCAGCCCTGTCCCCTCCGCATGCACTGGGCCGATGCCCCTCAGTCCCCACGGCCATGCCAGCCCTGCCCCCTACACACGCACTGGGCCGATGCCCCTCAGCCCCCACGGCCATGCCAGCCCTGCCCCCTCCGCATGCACTGGGCCGATGCCCCTCAGTCCCCACGGCCATGCCAGCCCTGTCCCCTCCGCATGCACTGGGCCGATGCCCCTCAGTCCCCACGGCCATGCCAGCCCTGCCCCCTCCGCATGCACTGGGCCGATGCCCCTCAGTCCCCACGGCCATGCCAGCCCTGTCCCCTCCGCATGCACTGGGCCGATGCCCCTCAGTCCCCACGGCCATGCCAGCCCTGTCCCCTCCGCATGCACTGGGCCGATGCCCCTCAGCCCCCACGGCCATGCCAGCCCTGCCCCCTCCGCATGCACTGGGCCGATGCCCGTCAGACCCCACGGCCATGCCAGCCCTGCCCCCTTCGCATGCACTGGGCCGATGCCCGTCAGTCCCCACGGCCATGCCAGCCCTGTCCCCTCCGCATGCACTGGGCCGATGCCCGTCAGACCCCACGGCCATGCCAGCCCTGCCCCCTCCGCATGCACTGGGCCGATGCCCGTCAGACCCCACGGCCATGCCAGCCCTGCCCCCTCCGCATGCACTGGGCTGATGCCCCTCAGTCCCCATGGCCATGCCAGCCCTGCCCCCTCCGCATGCACTGGGCTGATGCCCCTCAGTCCCCATGGCCATGCCAGCCCTGCCCCCCACAAACACGCACTGGGCCGATGCCCCTCAGACCCCACGACCATGCCAGCCCTGCCCCCTCCGCATGCACTGGGCCGATGCCCGTCAGCCCCCACGGCCATGCCAGCCCTGCCCCCTCCGCATGCACTGGGCCGATGCCCCTCAGCCCCCACGGCCATGCCAGCCCTGCCCCCTCCGCATGCACTGGGCCGATGCCCCTCAGCCCCCACGGCCATGCCAGCCCTGTCCCCTCCGCATGCACTGGGCCGATGCCCCTCAGCCCCCACGGCCATGCCAGCCCTGCCCCCTACACACGCACTGGGCCGATGCCCCTCAGCCCCCACGGCCATGCCAGCCCTGCCCCCTCCGCATGCACTGGGCCGATGCCCCTCAGTCCCCACGGCCATGCCAGCCCTGTCCCCTCCGCATGCACTGGGCCGATGCCCCTCAGTCCCCACGGCCATGCCAGCCCTGCCCCCTCCGCATGCACTGGGCCGATGCCCGTCAGACCCCACGGCCATGCCAGCCCTGCCCCCTTCGCATGCACTGGGCCGATGCCCGTCAGTCCCCACGGCCATGCCAGCCCTGTCCCCTCCGCATGCACTGGGCCGATGCCCGTCAGACCCCACGGCCATGCCAGCCCTGTCCCCTCCGCATGCACTGGGCCGATGCCCGTCAGACCCCACGGCCATGCCAGCCCTGCCCCCTCCGCATGCACTGGGCCGATGCCCGTCAGACCCCACGGCCATGCCAGCCCTGCCCCCTACGCATGCACTGGGCCGATGCCCCTCAGCCCCCACGGCCATGCCAGCCCTGCCCCCTACGCATGCACTGGGCCGATGCCCCTCAGCCCCCACGGCCATGCCAGCCCTGTCCCCTCCGCATGCACTGGGCCGATGCCCCTCAGCCCCCACGGCCATGCCAGCCCTGCCCCCTCCGCATGCACTGGGCCGATGCCCGTCAGACCCCACGGCCATGCCAGCCCTGCCCCCTCCGCATGCACTGGGCCGATGCCCGTCAGTCCCCACGGCCATGCCAGCCCTGTCCCCTCTGCATGCACTGGGCCGATGCCCGTCAGACCCCACGGCCATGCCAGCCCTGCCCCCTCCTCATGCACTGGGCCGATGCCCGTCAGTCCCCACGGCCATGCCAGCCCTGTCCCCTCCGCATGCACTGGGCCGATGCCCCTCAGCCCCCACGGCCATGCCAGCCCTGCCCCCTCCGCATGCACTGGGCCGATGCCCCTCAGCCCCCACGGCCTTGCCAGCCCTGCCCCTTCCGCATGCACTGGGCCGATGCCCCTCAGTCCCCACGGCCATGCCAGCCCTGCCCCCTACACACACACTGGGCCGATGCCCCTCAGTCCCGGCCCCGGTGTTCCAGACCAGGGGGAGTGAGTCAAGCTAACGTACTCGGTGAGGAAGAAGGTCCCAGAAGTGACTGATCCTGGGCCTCCTTGTGCCTGGGAGCCGCCCCCCAGGGTGGGGAAAGCCCCCGTCTCCTGGCCCGCCTGTGCTCTGCCCACCGCCGGGCTGGGCTGGCCAGCGTCTGCAGGGCTCTGCCACCTGCCTGGGCTCACTCTCCTCGTTCTTGTTGTCCAGGACGGGAGCACGAGCAGCAGCTCCCTGGCCTCGCCCGCCAACACCAGCCCCGAGCAGCTCCGCGAGAAGTCTCTGGTAAGGTCCCCGACCCGCTGGCTGGCGGCACAGGCTGTGGGCAGAGGGGCTGGCACCGCGGTTAGCAAACCATGGAGATTCCTGAGGCTGGGTCTGCGCTGCCAGGCGGCCCGGTGCCCACTCGGCGCCCTGCTGCCAGCTCACAGGGTTGGGGGGGGACTCTTTAAGCCCTGTGTGCGCAGGGACACACCTGCCTGGGCACCCTGGCGGCTTGGACGTGCCCTTGGTTGCCCGGCGGCTGCCCGACTCCAGGGGCTTGGGGCTTTCCCAGAACCTTTCAGCACCAGTGTTGTCTGGTCCGGGTGGAGGTGGTTTGCCGGCCGGCAATCCTGGCTGTCTGGGGCATCCCATGCCCTCTTCTGCCGCTCTCAGCTGGGCTGCCCCAGTCAGAGAGACCCCGTGGGGCAGCTGGAGCAGCCCGGCCTCTGACCCCTGGGCACATGGAGCTGTGGCCAGAGCCCAACCCCCGTTCCAAACTCCCGGGAGTGCGAGGGGCTCCGAATCCAAGCCCCAGGCCGAGCCGGACCCCCAAGCTGGCCCCCTGCTCATCAGTGGCCCCTCCCTGCCTTGGGGGTCCCTGGAGCCGAGGCTTCTCTTTGCCACTTAAACCCCTTGGCACTGCCAGTGTCTTTCAAAACGCTTGGGGAGCCCAGCACTGAGCGCTGCGGGGGCCCGTTGTTTTCAGCAGCGCCCTGCCCAGTGGAACCCAGGGCTCTGGCAGCCCTGCCCTTCGCCGCAAAGCCCTGGGCAATCCCAGCCAGAGCAGGTTGCAGGAATCACCCGCAGCCTGGGGGTGATTGCCCCCGAGCTCCTGAGCTGGCCTCAGGCTTGTTATTGGACTAGCGCCCCCTGCCTGAGGGGCGCAGCAGGGCCTGGCTCATCACGGGATCCCCTGTCCGAGAGCCGCTGGTGGAGCCTCGACGGAGCTGCTGGCCGGGGGCTGCCCAGGACCGGGGGCTGCAGTTCAGCCCGCGTCAGGCTGTCCCCTAGCTCCGTGGGGCGGGACCCCTCCTCAGATCCTGTCTGCCCCTCGGCCAGAGACGGGGGAACTGAACCCGCAACCCAGCAGGGTGCTCTGACCCCCGGGCTAACGGTGCGGGTGGGTGGCGGCAGCTCTGAGTGGGGCCTGGTCCGGACAATGGCCCCTGAACACGCCACCGGCCGGGCCCCGCCAAACGCCCGTCTCCCCGTGGTTGTGACTCGCTCCGGGGCACAGGCAGGAGGCGGGTATCCAGGTGCCCACAGGGAGGCAGCTGTGCCCAGGGAATTTCGTGCTGAGGGAGGCGGGAGTTTTGTGCATCTTGGAGGGGCCAGAATTAGGACCTGGGCGTCTAACTGAGCGGGGAGGGGGAGGGGAGCAGGTTGCGGCCGGGGCTGGGCGCGGTGGCAGGAGGAGGCAGAGACCAGCGAGCGGTGGGGAGGGAGCACGGGGCCCCTTTTGTGACCTGCAGCTCTTCCCCTTCCAGACCGCGAGCCAGTCGGACCTGGAGCGGAACCCCCCCGAGTCTGACGGCCTCCTGGACCAGCAAGGTGAGCCAGGGCTCTCAGCCGTGCCCCCTGCCCAGAGCCTGCCCCCCCCACCCCCAGCCATCGCACACTCAGCAGCCCACGTGCAAATGAGCGTGCAAGGGCCTCCTTTCTCTTCCGTTCCGGGCAGCATCCTGCGCCCGCGGCCTGCATCTGAGCGTCGCAGCGTCTGGCCAGGAGCATGGCTCCGGCGACAGCCGCTTGTATTGGGTGGAATGAGTTTGACCAGCCTCCACTCAGCCCCTTCCAGCCATGACGGGAGCTGGTGACGGCTGGCAGTGTGGCCCCAATCTCCTGCCCGGGACAGCAGGACCCCACAAAAGCAGGCAGAACACGCCATGCCCGGCCCACAAGTCACGGCCCCCCAACCTCCCTGGGGTGGCACCCAGGAGGCTGGCACCTGGCTGGGCACAGGCAGCGCCAGTAACTGGGGATCCTGTTGTGTGTGCAGACAGGCTGGGCCCGAAGCAGAGCAGAGAGGACGCGGGCGAGGGGACGGCAGCGCCGAGCAAAGGTGAGCGGATCCCTCAGGCCCAGGGTCGCTGGCTTGGCTCAGGGTTGGGGTGCCCAGGCAGGACCCCCTGCCCCTGCTCTCCCGGGGGCACAGTGCCCCGATGCAGAGCTGAGGTGGTTCCATGGACCCTCCCTGGTGGCCATCCCTGGCACAGGACACCGGGCACCCACCTGCAGCCACTCAGGGCGTTGTGACGGGTGTGGCCCTTGTAGCTCTGGGCAGCTGGGAAGGGAGGCAGCTGGCATCCCTGGCTGCTGAGCCCCCACCCTGGCTGGTCCTAGTGGGCCCATGGTGCAAAGAACGGCTGCTGTGGTGTTTGCTGCCAGGGCGCTGGCACACCGCCGCCTCGCCGGCCCTGCGGCAGGGGCAGGGCCAGTGTCTGAGCAGACCGTGGGAGCCCGGCTGGCCGCAGTGCGGTCACCCCAGACTGACACCAGGGGCAGAGCTGGGCCAGCTGGCCCCTCCGCAGGCGCTTGGCACGGACCTGGCGCAGGCTGTCCTGCAGCTCCCTTGGCTGCCACCTGTTGCACATGCTGGGCACCAGGCAGGGGAGCCAGTCCCTGGAGGGGTCTGGCCGTGGCACCCCTATGGGACTGGGGTGATGTACGGCAGCCGCCCAGACGCCCTCTGGATGGGCTCCAAGGGAGCACGAGCCGCGGGGCTCCTTCGTCCTCTGGGCTGCAGAGGGTGTCTGCTATGCAGGGTCCTGAGGGGGGCTGGGCAGTTGGGGCTCTGGAGAGGGCAGGGGAGGTTCTGGGGGGGCTGTGCAGTCCTTGGGGGCTGGACAGCGGCAGGTCCCCCCGATTCCGCCCAGGGTAGCTAAGGCCCACAGCCCTGCCTTCCCCCCCCCACAGCGATGGTTCCTTTTCCCGGCAGGGGGCGCGTGGCCAGGCAGGCAGACGAAGAAGAAGCCCAGGGGCTGGTGGGCAAAGCTGAGCACCCTCAATGTCGTCATCCTCATCTACCTGCTACTGTGAGTCCCGGGGCAGTCGGGCCAGCGGGCACCAGCGGGGCCTGGCACGGGGCAGCGCTCACAGCAGGGCACCGTGTGCCAGTGCCTGCCCCCCATTAGCTCAGCCTGGTGCTCCTGGCCCAGGGGAGATGTGGCACTGGGGCAGAACGGGCTGGTCTCTGGTTCTGTGCACCGAAGCCCCAGCCAGCTGGCGTCCTGGCTGCTGGCTCTTCCCCGGCGCTGGCTCCTGCCTGCGGCTCCCCGCTGGGCTGTGCCGGGCGCCTTGCATAGACAGTCCCGCTCGCTGGGTGCGGGCATCGGGGAGCAGCAGGCTGCTGCGTTCCCTCGCTCCCCGCCGGGCTGTGCCGGGCGCCTTGCATAGACAGTCCCGCTCGCTGGGTGCGGGCATCTGGGGGCAGCAGGCTGCTGTGTTCCCTCGCTCCCCGCCGGGCTGTGCCGGGCGCCTTGCATAGACAGTCCCGCTCGCTGGGTGCGGGCATCTGGGGGCAGCAGGCTGCTGCGTTCCCTCGCTCCCCGCCGGGCTGTGCCGGGCGCCTTGCATAGACAGTCCCTCTCGCTGGGTGCGGGCATCGGGGAGCAGCAGGCTGCTGCGTTCCCTCGCTCCCCGCCGGACTGGCCACGCCCGGCAGCTCCCAGACCGAGCTCGGCGGCTCCCAGCACTGCAGGGCTAACAGCCGTTCGCGGTTCTGCTCAGGCTAAGCCCAGCTCCCATGGGCAACCTGCCCTGGGCTCCGGGCCGTAGCAGCTTTCGTCAGCCCGGCTCTGCCAGGGCGAATGCCCCTGCCCAGGGTGCCAGGCCGGCCCGGCTCTCTCTGCTCACACCGCCCTCCCCCCAGGGTGCTGGTGTTGCTGCTGTCCTCGGGGTACATTGGCCTGCGGATCGTGGCGCTGGAGCAACAGCTGATGTCAATGGGGGCCTGGCCGGAGCTCGACCTGCGGCACCAGTGAGTAGCAGGGCCCCGGGGGGGGGGGGGGGGGGGAGCTGGGAGAGGAGAGAACCAGTGAGCCGGGGGGGACGGGGCCCAGCCATAGTCAGGGACCCCAAACCCTGGGTCCCTTGGGCAGGTCACGTCCCCGCTTCTGGCTGTGTGAGGGGCGGCTGCTGTCTCGTGTGTCTGTGCTGGGCCTGGCACAAGGGGAGATCGTGCAGCCTGGCCTGCTGCACTGCCCCCACCAGCTCCATGCCAACCAGGGGGGGGGCGTATCACCCCCCACGCCGGCCCCCTTGGTCAATGGCAGGTCCGGGTTGGGGGGGAGGCAGGGCCGCGGGTGGGGCTGAGAACCAGTGATTTCCCTACACACCCCCTGAATTTCCCCAACACCCAGTAGCGTAGCCAGGGGGGGAGCAGGGGGAGCGGCCGCTCCCACTGTAAGCAGAAGCGGCGGAAGCAGCGCCTTTAAGCGCCGCTTCTTGCACTCACCCGGCGGCGCTGCGGGTCTTCGGCGGCATTTCGGCGGCGGGTACCACCGAAGACGTGGCGTGAGTGAGGACCCGCCGCCAAAGTGCCGCCGAAGACCCGAAGTGCCGCCGGGTGAGTACAGGGGGAGGCGCCTTTTTATAGTGCCGCTCCCCCCGTGCTCTGGACCTGGCTGCGCTACTGCCAACACCCCCCCCCTCCCCCAGCATTTGTGAACTAGTTACATGCCAATTTAGTGACACCCGCCCCCCCATTTCAATTCCTGGGGAGGCCACTGCTGAGAACAATGCCTGTAATCAGCGCTGGGCTCGTCACTGGAGCAGTAATTAAACCCCATTTAGTCAGCAGCGGGCGACGGGCAGTGACTGAGCTGTTCTCCCCAGCGGGCTGGGAGGCCGTGCCCCGGCAGCCATCGCCCCGGCAGCCCTGTGAGCAGCCGCTAGCCCCAGGCTGGCAGGCTCGGCTGAGCGGGAGTCCTGGCCTGCGTGGGCTGCGGGCATTGCACCAGAGGGATGCTTCGTCTGCAGCTGGCCCTCGGGTTACTCTCCATGCCGCAGCCTCAGGGCCCTGCACACAACAGCGGAGGGATTTGTTAGCTGGACGAACAGCAGGGGGGAGCCGGCTGCGGTTTCAGATCTCGGCCCCCCAGGAACTGGGGGATTCCATTTCTTTACGGGGGAGGGCCTGAACCCATGCCAGGTGCCCAGCCCTAGACCTCTGAGCCAGCCTGGCTTCTCACCATGTTGCTGCCCCCGCAGCTGCAGTAATTTGCCCCGACCGTTTGCTTAACCAGCGTTCTCTCGTGTATGTAAAGATACAAGACGACCTGAAAGCCGGGAGGAGTCAGGCTGCACTCGGCCCCGGAGCCTCGTGCCCCGAAGGACCAGGCTTGCTGCTGGCAGATGCCACCCCTGCCCAATGGGCTGGAATCCCATGGCCACTCATCAGCTCCTGCCTCCTCCTGACCTGTGTCTTGCCCTCAGCAGAGCTGGGGCTGATTTTTAAGGAGACCTGGGGAGGGAAATTAACCGACAAGGCCTGGACCGGCGATAACTCCTCACTGGTGAAATGCAGACAGAGCCGTGCTGATGCAGAGGACAAGATGAACGTCTCCTTGGGAGCTTAAACACTCTGTGCCTTAAAGCCCCCTGTGCCGTGTGGTTAATAGCGCAGCAGCTTTCCTTTTGCAACCTGCAGCAGCCCTGGGGCAGCTGATTTCCTTGCACTCGGCCGCAGGGTTTGCAACCTCAGCTGCACTGGACGCAGGGAATGAACCGCACTGAGCAAGCACCTTTCACGCCAACTTCAGCGGCGCCAGCAAAACCTTGATGGAATCGGTCCGGCTGCCGCGTCCTTGTGCCAAAAAGGGAACGGGCGTTTTTTGGCTTCCACCCAGGGCCCCTGGCCGCTGGAGGGGCCGTGAGAATGTAGCAGCACAGCTCCAGCCGGGCCGGGAGGGGAGCCCTGTCCCAACGCTGCTTGGCTCTCTCGGAAGCCTGCCGGGCCCAGAGCAAGGCCCAAGCCTCCCGCTGCCCTCCCCTGGGTTTTTCACTGCTCCAGCACCGAGCGCCACCCCCTGCCGTGGGCTGAGACGCTCTGGGTCCCTCCTGGGGAGACGTGCTGCCTGGGCTCCCGTGGGGCTCCCTCCGGGCACGGGCTGCTGGGGGACGCAGCTGCTGTCCCTCCTGCGGGAGATGGGGCTGCTGCTAGAGCCACTTGGGCCTGTGGGGTTTGGGGGTCCCCTAGCACCACTGGCCACAGCCCCTGCAGCTGTTGACAGGACCGTGGCAGAGCTTGGGCCGCGGGTTCCGGTCAGTTACAGGCAGGGGGCTGGGGGGCTGTCCTCTAGCACTGAACCCGGGGGGTACCGGCCCCTGCCCCGTTCGTTCAGGAACCAAGCCCAGCGCCCCGGTGCCCAGCCGGCTCCTAGAGCAGAACAAGGGCCCAAACCCACCCGCTGGCGCCAACCGCCCCAGGCTGGGGTGAGAATCCAGCTGGGCCGCGCGCCCGGTCCCCCCTGGGCTGGACTAGCCTGCCCCTCCCCTGCTCGCCGTTCAGCTTGGCACAGGCCCTTCCTCCAGGGCTGTGGGGCTCAGAGTCCGGGCAGCCAGGTGGTGCTAGGGGAGGGGCTGTGCCCCAGGCTGGGCCATGCCAGACACTGCCCGTGCGGGCGCTGTGCCTGCCCCTGGAGTTTAAACAGCAGGATGAGCCGTTTCCTACAGCCCAGTGCTGCTGTGGGCTGACCCCGGCAGCTCGCCTGTGTCCCCCCAGCCCCCGGGGCCGTGAGAGGAGGGCGGGGTAAAGGGCTGGGTTCTGTTATTAATAAAGACAAGCCAGCCACACGCTCCAGCTCCAGTTCGTGTGTCTGCGGCAGTGGGGGCTGGGAGCCCGGGACAGAGGGAGCCCACCGGGTCGGGGTGGTGGGGGCCACCTGAATCCTTACTATCCCCCTGCCCTGCAGCAGGACTCATCAGAGCCAGGGACTGGGGAGGTTGGGCCCCTCCCTTGCTGGCTGCGCTCTGGGCAGGGAGACGCCAGGGATGGGGGCGCTGGTGAGCGAGTGAGAGCAGGGGTGGGGAGGAGGGCCAGGTAAGCCCAGCTGCCCAGGCAGGAGAGTCCTTGGGCCCGGGGGGGATGGTCTCGGGAAGCTGCTGGCGCCGCTCGTCATTTCATGGCGGGGGCAGAACCGCTGCCAGCCCGAGGCTGCTGGGAGCGGGAACAAGTAGTGGCGAGATGGTGGGTGAGCCCTGCCCCGGGCCCAGCCAGCTCAGGGCAGCAGTGGTGCTGTGGAGGAAGAACAGAGCAGCGAGCCCCGGGGGGGCTGAATCCCTGGCCCCAGCATCAGCCCTGGGGATGGTCCCGCTATTGCAGGGAACGTTCCTGGCTTCTGCACGACCCCGGGAAGATGGGCTAGCGGAAGGATCTGGGTCCTCGCTCCCACCTCCTTTACCCAGAGGCCTCCCTGCCCTCGAGGACTCCCCTTGCGCTCTCCTGTCTGGCAGAGTCCTCGTAACCCCAACAAGGCTGGGCCCAGGATTCCTGGGGGGCTCGACCCCCAACCCTGCTGTGGTCACCTAGGCCAGGGTGTCCCCACACTGGGCACTTCCCTGACCCACTGATCATCACGTACCATTTAAAGCAAATACAAGTTATTTAATCAACCATGAGTTTAAAAAGGGATAAGGAAAACTGGGATAGTTGAAAGGAAAACCCGTCACCCGCTCTGTGGCAGGGAACATCGCAACCGGTGTCTCTGCACTGTCAGGCACTTCACAGTCGGTTCCTTGTAGGTCCCAGGCCCCTTGCCAGGCCCTGGCTGTGCTGCAGGGATGCTGCGGGTCGGACACTTGCTCTGGCGGTGGCCACATGCCTCCGGGCTTTGAGTGGTGGGCCCCTTCTTCCCAGCGTCGCCCCCGCCCTGTCGGGGTAAGATCCCCCTCCCAGTCTGGCCTGCAAGGACCCTTGCCCGGGGGTGTCTCTCTGTGCTTGGCCCTTGGCTGGCCCCAGTTGCTCTCTGCACCCAGCTCCAGACTGCTCCAGCTCCAGCCCCACTGTTCTAGCTCCGGCTCCACCCTGCCTCAGCACTGCTGCTGCTGCTTTGCCTCCAGCCCTGGGGCTGCTTCTCCGGCCCCGCTGGCTCTGTGGCCTCAGCCCCGCTCCCAGCACAGGGGCTGCTCTCCCTGGGCTGTCTCTCTGGCCCCGCTGGCTGGCCGGGCTCTGTTCCCCAGCTCAGCTCGGGCCCCTGCTCTCTCCTTCGCTCGGCCCCACTGTCTGACCCAGGCAATTCCAGCTCACACGGAGGGCTCCCTGATGCCTGATTCGCCAGCCCCCCCGTCAATCAGGCTGACCGGGAGCGTTGGCCTCTCCCCATCACCCCCAAAAGGGGACTGTCAGTCTCAGGGTCCTGATTTCCCATCGACCCGCCCCCTTTTGGTCCTGGGAGCCAGCCAAACCCCCACTGAGTGTTGGCGGGGGGGGGGGGGGGGCGGGGGCGACACCTACACGGCCCCAAGCCAGTGTTGGGAGGAGCCCAGAGCAGGTTCTGCCCTCGGCACCTGCTGCCAGGGCAAGGGAGGCCGGGGGACTGGGGGTGGGGGGTGAGCCCTAGAGCCAGCCAGGAGCCCTCTGGCCTGGCCCACACTCAGCGCCAGTGCCTGCTCAGGTGGGGGGGAAAGGGGTTGGGCACAGGGCTCGGCCGAGGGGCAGGGGTTGGGCAGAGCTGGGAAGGCAGCCGGGAGTGTCTCGGAGGGCGGGGGAGCCCCCTGGGGGTGGCACTGCGGCTGAGACGGGCACATGGGTGGGCAGGGCCAGCTCAGCCGACACAGACACAGGCCTGACGTGGGTACTCGACCTACCCAGGGCCGAGGGCACTAGCGGGACGCTGACCACAACTCCAGCCCGCCACGAGCCCAGAGTCCGGCTCTGTGAAGCAGTGCACCTTGGGGAGCCCAGCAACTTGGGCCATTGGGGGCGGCTCCCCGCCTAGCCCTGCTCACTTCTCCCCCCGACCCGCTCGCCTCCTCCACCAACCCCGCTCGCTTCTCCCCCTGAGCTCCCCAGCCCCGCTCGCTTCCCCCGCGAGCTCCCCAGCCCCGCTCGCCTCCTCCACCAGCCCCGCTCGCTTCCCCCCCGAGCTCCCCAGCCCCGCTCGCCTCCTCCACCAGCCCCGCTCGCTTCCCCCCCGAGCTCCCCAGCCCCGCTCGCCTCCTCCACCAGCCCCGCTCGCTTCCCCCCCGAGCTCCCCAGCCCCGCTCGCCTCCTCCACCAGCCCCGCTCGCTTCCCCCGCGAGCTCCCCAGCCCCGCTCGCCTCCTCCACCAGCCTCGCTCGCTTCCTCCGCGAGCTCCCAGCCCCGCTCGCCTCCTCCACCAGCCCCGCTCGCTTCCCCCGCGAGCTCCCCAGCCCCGCTCGCCTCCTCCACCAGCCCCGCTCGCTTCCCCCGCGAGCTCCCCAGCCCCGCTCGCCTCCTCCACCAGCCCCGCTCGAGCTCCCCAGCCCCGCTCGCCTCCTCCACCAGCCCCGAGAGAGGCAGCCGTGGCACAGCAGTGTTTACTGGTTGGTGGAAGGCTGGTGGCTGAAGAGTGCCCAGGTGCGGATGTCCCGGGCGGTGGAGGCGGGCGTGTGGGTGGCCAAGCAGGGGACGTAGCCAGCGTGGCCCTTCAGCTCCCTGCTGTCGCGGTTACGGTTGACAACTGGTGAGGGGAGGAGAGAGCAGGTGAGTGGGGGGCTTGGGAGAGACTCCAAGAACCACGTTGAGAGCAGTCAGGGGACCCGGGGGCCTGCCCGGCCAGGCCTCCCCCGGATTGAACACGGCTGGCCCCTTCACACGCCTTCCCCGGGGCGCTCGGGATGCTGCGGGTCCTGTCCCTGCTTCGCGGCTGGGGGACAGGAGACCGGACGTGCCCCACATGTGAGAGGCCAGGGGGACAGGATAGGGAGGCCAGGCTGCACCTGAACCAACCTCCCCCGTTACAAACATACTCTCAGGCTAATGGCACGAGACTTAGCCCGGCTCCGGGCCTCGCCCTCAGAGCACCCGGCAAAGGATCAAGAGCCCTGCCCAGAGAGGGAAAGCGATTTGCCCAAGGTCTCGCGGGGAGCTGATGGCAGCGTGGGGGGCGGAAGCCAGGAGTCCTGACTCCCAGCCCCCAGCACACTGCCTCCAGGCCCCCTGCACAGGGTCGGCGCAAGGAAGTTTCCCGCCCTAGGCAAAACTTCCTTGCACGAGCCCTGCACCCCTCCGCCCCCCAGCTAACGCTGCCCCCCCCTGCAGTAGCCAGCTCCACCCCCCCACAGCTCCCCATCCCACTGCACCCCCCCCAGCTAACGCCGCCCCCCCATGGCAAACAGCTCCACCCCCTCGTGGGCCACCCCAGCTTGCCTGCAGGAGGTCCGCAGGTCTGTCTACAGAAGGCCTCCTCCTCCGAATTGCCGCCGAAGCCGCGGGACCAGCGGACCTCCCGCAGGTAAGCGGAAGTGGCTTCGGCAGCAGGGTGAAAGTGCTGCTAATAATACCCTCCGCCGAAACCGCTTCCGCTTGCCTGCGGGAGGTCTGCTGGTCCCGCGGCTTCAGCGGAGGGGAGGACTAGGAATTTCTGCACCCCTGCCTCGGGCGCAGAAATTCCTAGTTACGGCTCTGGCAGCCGCGGCCAGCTGCCCCTCCGGCTCTCGGCTCAGTCGCGGAGCTGGAAGACGGGCGGCAGTGGTGGCCAGCCGCCCTCCCGGCTCCACACGGAGGCAGCCACCCGCCGCCCCGCAAGTCCTGGCGCCCTAGGCGACCGCCTAGGGTCACCTAGTGGGCACGTTGGCCCTGCCCCTGCGTGTGTGTGTGTGAGGGGGGACATGGGGAGTGGGGGAGAGGGAGGACACTCAGAAGCAGCAAAAGGTCCTTACGGGGTTGGAGTCAGTGACCTGCTTTGCCCACTCCCCACCCCCCAGCCCTAGAGATCAAAGCCAAAAGCTCTTACCGTACTCCTTGCCGAGGATGGGTTTGTCTTTCCACAGGAAGGCCCCCCACCTGGTACTGGGCTCCAAGTACTGAGCAGGGACCACTGGGTCAAACCACGACACCTCCCGCAGGTGCTGGGCGTAGGCTGTTGGAGCAAAGCGAGCACAGCGGAGTCACCGGGGTGGGAGCCCAGCCAGGCGTGGAGTGAGGGGCTGCAAAGCGAGCTCTAGCACCCAGTCCCAGCAACCCCCGGTTCCTGCTCAGCTCAGCCGGCTAGCGAGGGGCTAATGCCTTGAACCAGCCTTCTAATGATTTACCATCCTACTTGACACAACTCTGGCTAGTCTCAATAACCACAGCTCCGATCCTTTTCTTGTAACCTCCGGGCCGCGTTAATGTCTTGTGGCAAGGGGTTCCACTGGCTGGTTAGGCGCCGTCACACGCAAAGTGGGACACTTTACACCTCAATCATCCTGCAACCACCCATGTGCAAAACACTGGATTTAAATGCCCAGAAAAGACATTTCCCCGGCCCCTCCCCCCACCACCTCCGCTCGTCAGTTACCTGAAAACTGATTCCCCCGAAACAGCCCAAAGAGTCACCTGGAGGTCAGGGCCTGGCACAGAACATTTCAGCCCCAGAGGAGATTTTCCCAGCAGGTGACAAATGAGCGACTTTGTGTCTTGCAACCCTCACGTGACGCGCACGAGATTCCGAAGCGGAGCCCGCGTTCCCCGAAGGGGGAGGAGGGGGGGTTTGGCCAGACGGGCTGGTGGGGTGCGTGCGAAGCAGCAGCCAGGGCATGGGGCAGAGGGAGTTCTCAGGCCCTGCATTGTGGAAACTCAGGCCCAGCGGATGCTATTTTGCATCACACCCAGGCAGCGTGGATCTGTCGGTGTTGACTTGCCTCACGCCCCGATCCGTGGCGTCCCGGCCCCGGGGCCTCCTGCCGAGTACAGCGGGGAGCCCCTTCTCCACCTCCAAACCCAGGGACCAAAGTTCCCAGCACAGCTGTCCAGGCCCTTCCAGCTGCTGCGTGAAGAACGTGAGCTCCCCCTGCTGGACCGTTGGTGCATCTTACCGACCCCAAGTGCCCAGGGTGCAGCAGGGCCTTGATTCCCCGACATGCCCCGGCACGTTCCCACAAGGGGCACGTTCCCACAAGGGGCAGACGCGCAGAAGCAGGGACGGGTGCGTGACTCGTGCAGAGCATCAGAGCCTCGACTTGCTCCCACTTCCCAGAGCCTTGGGGCATCCTCGGCCCTGGGCCTCCCTCCCCCAACCACTGCCGGCAGCGTCGCTTGCGTACGGCACGGCCTTGACGCTGCCCCTGCGGAAATCCTGCGTTTCCCCGGGCCTTGGCTACAGCAGCTCTGGTGCGATCCCTGCCCCTACTCCCACGAGGGCCGGCGAGCCCGGCTCCAGCGCACACACACGGTTAAAGGGGGTCCCCTCGGCCCTGCCCGGGAATCAAGGTCAGCTCAAGAAGTTCCTTTACAAAAAGCACGAGGCCGAGTTTGAAGCCCCGCACTAGAAGACTCGCTGCTGCAGGGTTTTGTTGCAATGTAGCCATGCCGCTGGAGTCCTGGTCCGTGACGGCAGTTTCTGTGCGCTCGGGGCTGGACACAGCACACACGGCCAGTCCCCTGCCGCCGCAAGCCTCAGCAGAGACTTTTGAAAAGGACGATTCGTCGATGTTCTATTTCCCAGCATCCTCCAAACATGGCTTAAGGACAATACCAATGAGTAGCCAGCCAGCCAGCTGCGGTTAATAGCCCGATGCCTCGGGGAACACACCACCAATGAGCGTCAGAGCAGAAAGCTTTCAAGGAAGGTTCTGTTTAAGCCCCTGCTCTCCTGTGGATTCCAGTGCCGAGCAGCGTAGCCCCAGCTGGGAACCCGCTGTGGGAGGGGCATTCAGGGAGAGACAATTTAAACTTTCTTCGCCATGATTATCGGCCTTTGCACTCCCACAGCCCTTTCCGTCAGAGGATCTCAAAGGGCTGTACAAACATTTAGCTTCATGACTCCCTTGCCCGGTAGCTCTTGCTGCTGTTTTACAGGTGGGGAAACCAAGGCACAGAGTGGTTAGGTGACTGTCCCACAGCTCACATAGTGAGTTGGGGGCAGAGGCAGGAATGGAACCCAGGATTTCTGCCACAGTGCAAGACCCCAAAGGGAGCAGCCACCCTGCACATGGGCCCCCGGTTACTGTCCTCATGGGTGCTGCGTTCCCCTATGCAAGGTGCTAGGAACGCTGGGGTCACCCCCCCGGTGAGCTGTCACAGGTATTGTGGGGAAACCCGCTGGTCCTTGCTCAGCACCGTGCCCGTCTGCAGAACGAGACCTTCCCCAGAGCCGTTCCGGGCGACGACAGGAGCCAGCTGTTGGTAGCCACGGGCCGAGTTCTGGAAACAGGCGGCTGGTGCCCTGCCCCAGGGGAGGCATTTTGCCAGCGGCTCGTCACCCTGTGCGGGCAGCGCAGGGGTCTGCGAGGGGCTCACGGGGGCTGCAGGCGGACACGGAGCAGTGGCTGTAGGATCCCCCCCGTGCCGAACGGCCCTGGGAACGGTCTCGCTCTGCGGACGGGGCAGGACACGAGACAGAGGGCGGGTTTCACGTTCCGTACACCGGCGCTCCCCGTCTCCGCCCGCGGCCCCCACCCCACCCGCTTACCAGGGGGCAAGGTCTTGCGCTCCCTCTCGGCATGGGAGCGGGCCCAGCGGTGGTAGGCCTCGCGGCTCAGGCCACTGGTGAGCGTGTACCAGGCGTCTCGGTTGTCGCTGTTGGTCAGCCCCGTGTACCAGGTCTGGGGGATGGCGTCTCGGCCCATGGGGGTGCACTTCCAGCGCACGGCCTGCTTCAGGATGGGGGCATTGCGGGGCCCGCGCAGCGTGAGGTACTCGTCACTGCGGGCGGAAAGCAGCCGTCACTGCACGGCCGGCAGGGCGGGGAGAAAACCTGGCGCCTGCTCCAGGGAGTGCAGAGCCAGGCATGGCGGCTGAGCCCAGAGCCCGGCTGCTGGGGCAGGGCTCAGAGCGCAGAGAGCTGCTCCCCACAGTGGAGAATGGGGTATCCCTAGGACACCCACATGGGCTCAGCCAGCGGCCAGCACACACACGTGTATCCTAGGTTCAGCCAGGGGTCAGAACACATACACACACACACACCCTAGGTTCAGCCAGGGGTCAGAACACACACACACGCGTGCACACACACGTGTCCTAGGTTCAGCCAGGGGTCAGAGCGCGCGCGCGCGCGCACACACACACACACACACACACACACACACACACTTGCTGTCTCAAGGTGGCAAAGGCTGCCCACCAGCCAGGGAGCTGGCGATTTACATGGAATGGGGGTCCATGGAGAACCTGGCAATGAGGGAGAACAGCCGGCAGGGAGGGGGAGAACACCCCGCTGCTTTCAGGGTTGCTTCCCATCCCCCCCAAAGAGGTATTTCTGTTCCCTCCTGGCCACCAGCTCAGCTGCCTGGCACAGACCCAGGGCTACTCCCCTTCCATCACAGGACCCCCCACCCCCAGCATTCTGGGAACAGATCATCATCCCCACTCTACCACTGGGGAAACTGAGGCCCGGAGAGGCAAAGTGACAGAGCTGGGAGTGGGACTCAGGAGGCCCTGGCTCCCAGCCCTGCTTCTCGCTGGCACCAGCCGGCGAGGGATTCCGGGTATTACGAGAGCCAGAGACCTGTGGTCGGATGCCGGCGAGCCTCTCACCTGTACAACGGGGTGGGGAAGTCTGTCTCTAGTGTCCCCTGAGGGACGTATGGTCGGTCTGCCTCCAAATCCATGCCCTCCGTGCCCGCCTCCTCCAGGCCACGCTGCCCCTGCCCGGGCTGCTGCCAGCTCACTGCTGCTGCCCGTCATCCTCCTGGGCTACTGTTGCCCAACACAAAGCACGGCAACCATCCCCTAGCAACTGGGCAGGCTGGCTGGCAAAGCAGGAAGCAGCTAGACTCTGTCTGCCACGAGAGTGCCCGGGGCGGAGAGCGGCAGGCTGGGGGCAGGATTCAGGACCGCCCCCTCCGGGGGGAACGGGGAGGTTTTCTTCTGGCTCCGCTCAGTACGTCCGGTCGTTGCAGTACGAGGCAGGGTGACCTAGGATCAGATCGGGCCAGAATCTGCTTTAACCCGCCCCCGTGAAAAGGGTCTCGGATCGCAGCTTGGGGCAGCAGCAACAGAGACCCTCGCTGGCTGCTTTGTCACCACTCCCTCAGCACAAGCAGCTCTCCAGCCGCCCCAGGCTGGGCTGCCAGCCCCAGCCCCAGCTAGATCCCACCCTTGTGAGTTCAACTCGCTCGGTCCCCCCCCCCCCCCCCCATGTGTACGCTTCTGGCCCGGCTGCTGGGGTTGGCACTGCTCCCCCACCGAGGCCAGGGGGTGTTACAGCAGCGGGCGGCCCACCAGACCGACACTCCCGTCAGTTGCTTTTCTGGCTCCATTCCTGCCTGCGGGGCAACGCCCAGACCCCTGCCGGCAGGAACGCCACAGAGCTAGGCAGCCTTCCCGCCGCAGGGAATTCAGTTTTCACCCCAATGACCAGATCCTACCTCCAGCAGAGAAGCCTCCCGGCAGCACCCCACCTGCCTAGACAGGACGCCCAGTATGGCATCAAGCCCACCAGCTCAAGCCAAGCACAGGAGAAAAGGGAGGTGCAGGGGACTCCAGAGCAATCAGCTCCCTAAATTCTGTCTTGCAAGCGCAAAGTGTTTGAGCCAGTTACCAACTCACCAGGGAAGCTGAAACCCTCCTTTAGCTCTGGTGCTTTAGCCAGCCATTTCAAACCTCCCTCCTCCACCAAGGGCATTCTAGCGCTCTCAAGGGGCAAACGGAAACCTGCACTTCTTCCTGCCAAGGGAGCCAGTGGCCCCGTCTACATGCAGTGTCCAGTCTGCTGTGCCCAGTCACACCTGTGGGAAAACGATTCCTTCCTGACCCCCGTGATCTGTTTATGCCCTGAAGCACGTTAGAGCCAACATCGCTCACGAGTTTCACGCGAAGCTTTAAACAAAGTGACACCAGGCTTAAATTCACAATGTATTTAATGCCAGTTACATTGCTTTACATGGAAAGTTACAATGGTCTCTCTATTTTTTCCCAACCATAGGATGCATTATATGTAACAATGCCACAAGCTCTTAGAATTGACCTGCATAAACTCTGGGGAGACCTTTCAAACTGCCGGACCTGTACAAGTCAGAAATGTTATGGTTCATACATTGAAATAAGTGTACATGAGCTTTTCGTCTTCCATTTACAACACTACTGAGCACACTCCAGACAGCCAGTCGCTTCACACGAGTTGCATACATGAGATTCTAGACACAAGCCCCCCCCCCCCCCCCCCCGCACCCCCTCCCCCCTGAAAGATACCTTTTGAGGACACTCCACTGGCCCCAGCAAACTACCTCCTTTGGCAACTGCACGGGAAACGGGGAATTTGTGCTGGTATTTTTTTATGTCCACTAAAGACGGTCTTTAACATTGCTCTCCCCACTGCCCTCCCTCCAACCAGGTAGCCGATACACTCAACCATAAACCAGCTATGGGATCGGGAATCAACTATCCAAGTAACCTGTCCTGCTCCCAAGGCCGGTGTCAGCGCAGCCTTCCGAGCAGGGGGAGGATTAGGAACGTGATCGCTCTGAAACAGCGTGACAGAAATAAGGGGCATGTTGGAAGCAGAGAATGACAAACTGAGCGTATAGAAGGATGCGCCCTCCTGACTGAGATCTCTGTTGAATGCAAGTCTCTGCTTGAGATTTCAGTGCGACACACAAGAAAGCTCCCATGCGTAACTGCAGCACAGACTCCAGAGCATCTAGATTTCTCTGTGGTATTTCCTCCCTTCACTCCCCATTATATTTCTGGGGCTTACTTCAAAACCAAACCCAACACTGCAGGTCTAAAGGAAGGGGACTGTCTGCTCCCCTCTCCTCTCCAAAGCAAACCCTCCCCAGTAAAAAGCAAAGCTCTTCTCACCATGGGTTCGAATGTTCCTTTTACCAGCTGCCTCAGCAGGGGTGGCTCTCTGATGTAGGCCCCAGTTACAGACATGCCTTCAATTCAGACATGCTTGCCTGGCTTAATGATCTGACAGGTTAACCATTCCTTAGTGCTTTGGGGATGTGACAGTTAAGGATGCCAAACATGTAACAAGCAGCAAGAGAGGAATCAGGAGACCACCGCAGACCATTTTAAAAGTGCCTCGGAATTTGGTGGAGAGAACCAGAGTAAAGCAGATCTGTGCTGAAATTGGTTTTCGGAGGAGCGTGGGGAGGGGGGGGACGGGAATACGCATTTTTGGCTTCAAGAGCTCCAATGCCGTCAGCTTTGCTAAGGAACACAGCGTACTCCAGGCACACGCAAGCGTCGAGAAGCACTCATAGTACCCAGTGACCAACATCCACGCACTCGCTGTAAATGGCAGGCTCGGTCAAGGCTGTAGTGAAATGGAATCACAGTTCATGGCAATTCTCTTTGCCAGACTTGCTACCTGAAATTTGCCCGTTCTAAAGGGGTCGCTGCTGCCTCAGAGAAGCAGCTGCCTCCCACACCTCTCCCCCCCACCCACCCACCAACCCGGGCAGTCTGGTTTCACAAGAAGGTATCTGCCTACACACTCTGTACAACAGGACAAGGTCTATATACACAACAGCCAAGAGAAGAAGGACAGCACTTACATTCAAACATTTTACAAAAGGAGGCGAGGGGGTGGGCCGAACAGCCAGATGCACAGCAGACGAGCATTGGCACATGTACAAAGTAGACAGGAACTGGCTGCTGCAAGCATAACAGCTTCTCTTTAAATTAAAAGCAAGACACACACACACACACACACACACACACACACACACACACACACACACACACAAGTGCTTAGCATCACACCTCACTGCATTATTCCAACAAACTGGCAGGATCTCTCTCTTCCTGAAACTTAAAAATGGGCCTCTGGCTCTGACCTAATTGAAGTTAAAAAAAAAAAAAAAAAAAAAAGCGCAACACTTCTCCCTTGCCCAAAACACCTTGCACACAGACTTACAAACACATGATGTTTCTTCCGTCCCATGTGGAAGACAGGCAACAATCTTACAGAACCTTTGTCTTTGAAAACAGATCCACAATAGTCTTTCTTTCTAAATCCATCTCAACTGCTTTTGTCCTCAGAAAGACACTGCAGCAATCAGTCTGCAATAATTGGCACATCATAAAGCTCTAAATAAATACTCCTGGGTCTTTAAAAAAAGCCATAGTTTCCCCATTAAACTAAAAGTCTTGAGACCAGCTTTGAACGTGTAATATCAATAATTCTTTTTAAAAAAATAATCATCTCTTTGGATTGTGCAGTAATCTTTCCTTCAGAAGAGGCAGCTGCTGTTAAAATCTTTTTAAAAAATTCTCAGCTCCATTTTTTTAGCCAGATACTAAGTGTGCTGAAAATTAAACTCTTAGGTGAACGTTCATGTCAAGTATTAGTCATTTTTTTAAACGGAAGAGAAAACTGTGTGTCTGAGGAAAATAAGCAGTTCTCCTTTTTTCTACTTGGAATCCAAGCGAAAACAATATCCATTCTACATTCGAGAGGCTTCTTCCCAGCTCTAACTTTTGTCCTCTCCCACCAATAAAATTAGATCAAGTCTGGCTAACTCCGGCTTCCAAAGAAGTGTGTCAAATCAGAGAATGATGAAGAACCCAGAGCAGCATTCCAAACCCCCCTCACAAACAAATCCCCCCCACACAATACTCATCTCTCACAGAGGTTACAAAGCAGCAGTTGGGATGCCCTTGGCCTAGTCTTCCTTATCATGGTCCATATCACACAAGTTCTACCCAATGTATAAAATTAGATACTTTAGTTTTTCCCTCTTGCACCTGTTCCCCTTTATGAAGAATGAATTCTTAACCCTTTGATATTTGCATCACCCTCCCAGCCCCACCCCAAATACTGTCCAATATGGTTCACAATCATGTATTTAAGAAGAATCTTGAAAGTCCATCCTCCAAACCCACTGGCACTCCCCTTCCCCTCTTCCGGGTGATAGCGAGAGGTTCCATGCACGCCAAGTTAGTGGTTTTCTCCAGGCACTTCGTACCGGGGTCTCCTGGTGTGCAATTACGGGGTTTACCGTATCCTGGTGAAGAGATTCAGAACAGACACAGACTCCTGAAAAAAACAAAGAGAAAAGTTTTGAACCCAAGATCCCCACTCTAAATGTTCACTGAGAAAAGGAGTCGAGCACAGACAGCTTCACCATGCTGCCTCAGCCCTATCCCACACACTCATTCCTGCCACGAAGCCAGGGCTCGAGGCAAACCAAGGCTAGGGAAACGGTCTGGGGCTTGCCTGACATTAGAGGGGAAAGCTTCATTAGCATCCCCGAGTTTGATGTTGGCCAGAGATCAACCTTCCTGTGCCCATGCACAGGATATGGGGTGCATGGTGAGTGAGAGCATGGCGGAAGATGATATGGGCTAGGTTTACAGTACAAGTTTCTGTGAAACAGGGACTGCCACGTATATCCTACAGCAGAGCCACCAGAAACCAGACGACGACTTCCAATCAATCCACTAACTGCTGGTCTCGGTCTCTCCGTGGTCCCTTCGCATGATACCTTGGTTCCTGGCATCCTCTGCTGTCTCTCCACATCTGCTCAAGATACCTTGAGACTACTTTAGAAGAAGAGCCCTCCAGAAACTTTTTGCTGACCCCCCACTGAGAAGTCATCTCTGGAATGGTGACAGTTCTCAGGGACTTAAGGGAGTTTGATCCTAAACCATTGTGCCAACAGTGTATTAAAATGCTAGCAAGGAACAGGCAAGGTAGACACCCTACACCACTGAGTGGTGTGGCATAGCGCCAGCGTAACTACCAATGGTTCAATCTTAAGAATGTAGACAACCAGCCTTAAATGGAGACCGATGGCCTTTAGTTGTACTAGTTACTTTACTTATTCTGTGCACAAAGGCCTCACAAATCCCTACTTTCAAGTGAGGATCACAAATCCTTTAGCATTTGATCAAGACTCAATCCCCCCAGCTGCTAAGAGAAGCATTGGGGGGCTGATCATTATACACATAGGTAAGTGGAGGAACACAAAAGCAGTGAAATGACTGTCTAAGGTCACACAGCAAGTGACTAGAGCTGGACAGAAGATCCACAGCCTCCCTCCTAGAGGACTCTCTCTCACTGGGCAGTGCTTGCCGCAGAAGAAGGAACAAACTACCCATGTACACCAGCGAGTTTACCTTTGTTGAGCGGGTTTTGCTGAAGACATTCCAGAACCTCAGGGTTTCATCTCCTGCTCCTGTAACTATGGCCTCCCCATCAGGAGACATTGCCTAAGGCAAGAGAGAAAACAAAAACACAAACAAACATGTTTATATGTTGCTAAATGGTAGTTTAAAATGGAGGCCTCCACACCCACCAGAATACAAACGCTCAATTCCCTTCACCTTCTCTCTAATGGAGGTAAACCAGGCCCAGCTGCCATTGCTTTCCTCCTGCCTCGTTACCACTGCCACAGGTAAGATGCAGAATTTTGGAAACAAGTCTTAGTTTATGCTGCTACAGAGTACACCAGGGTCATTCACATTATCTCTAGAATAGCACTTCTCTTTATAAAGCCAGAAGGAAGCTTTTAAGATGCCATCACCCCACACATTGTTAACAAATGAACTAGCCACAGTGTCTAGAACATGACACAGGCTCAGCTGATCCCATTCTGTGCTGAAGCTTCCCCAAGTACCATGAGAGGGAGAACAAAGTAGGTAAGAGACGCAGCTATCAAGAGATGGAACTGGATTAAACAGAACTGGATGTTTTAATGAAGAGGAAAAACAGCAGGTGGAATAAGGGGGAGGATTACAAAAGCCTTCTAACTCTGAAGAAACTTTTGGCTTTTATAAATTTCCCTTAAGATCTGTTTGCTGTACCAGGATTCTGTGCTCCTCAGAAGTGAGAGGAGTTGGAGTTTGACAACCTGGATCTTGCCCAAAGGTTAATTTGTGTCACTTTTTGTCAAATGGTGCAGAAGAATCCCTTACTCCAGCATCAGCAAGCAGGGACAGCCAGATCCCAAATGCTCCTGTTGAGTGCAGTGAAGCTTAGTCTTGTTTGTTTCACTTACCAAACCCCGGATAGCTGGGAACCAGCAGATACCAGTACTAGCCAGTCTGGGTTCTGTCTCAGTGCACAACCCAGTCGCAGCAGAACCAGAAGCAATAGGAGAGAACACTAAGCAAAGGGCTTAGGTTATAGCTTACCAGGTATAAGACTCTGTACGAATGCCCTGTTAGTTTTGCTACTTGGGTTAATGAGGGATATTTCCAGACGAGAATCTGGTTCTGCGAGTATCCATGGGTACTCACCTGTAGGGGGAAGACACAAGAATGACAAGAGAGAGTCAGTGCGGACCGCTCCTGATCCATGAAAGCTCAGCAGCAGGACTCCAACCCCCTAGTTGAACTTACTAGTTCATTGGCATGTTTGGACCAAGCCAGATTGCACACTTGTGACCCAGTATCAATGCACTGCAAGGGCTGCCCGGTTAGAGTGTTCCAGAACCGAATGCAGCGGTCAGCTGTCCCGCCACCCGAGGCCAACAGACCATGCTGGTGTGGGGACCACGCAATAGCTTTCACTGCTGCTAGGTGCTCTGTATATTGCTGGACAGGACTCAGGCTGGAGTGATTCCACACAAGGAGCTGGTGGAGAAAAGAAACAAGACTAATTAACACACCACTCCAACCTCTGCTCCCCTGCCCTCCAAACCGAGGAAACAGCACCAGCCTGGTGAAGCCTGCCCTGCCCAGCTCACCCACTGCACCTCCATCTAATGATTAGCAATTCCTGTACCTGGGCCTCTCCCGCAGGGACAGCCAAACCTGCTCAACTCAGGGGTCCTTTTGCAATTTGGGGCTAAAGTAAGATCTACAAACTCAGGTCACTTGGGCTATGTGCAGTGCTTGGACTCTGGTCTCTTCACATGAAAGACTGTGAATAATCCAGCCATAATCAAAAGCTTTGGAAATCTGTTCTCCACCCCCAGTGAATGAGAGCAGAAGCTGAAAGCGCTTGGGACACAGTATATTCCATCACACCAGTGTCTGGGGAGTTAATTGTGCAGGAATCTATCCCAAGGTGCTCTCAGAATTGTTCTTGGTACCATATTGTAACCATTCTTTGTTCTCTGGTAAATAGCAAACCTGAGCTGTGCCTGTTAAAACAAAACAAATGTGCAGACGGGAATTTCAGTGTAAACCAAGTGATTTAAAACTGTGAAAAACTTCCTTCACTGCACACTGCCTAACTTCATGTTTAAGTGGAGACCGTTTAAACCAGCTTCACTGAAATCTAACATCCTTCAGGCCAAACCTACAGGTGCAGATACCCAAGCACATTAGGAGCAACAAAGCATAGTTAAGCGGCACTGTTAATTTTTACCTAAGACTGATACTAGAAAGTTGTAGGATAGTCTAGTTTAGCCACATTGGGGGTGGGGGGAGAGAATGGTCTGTCAATCGTCTCATTAGTAACAAAAAGGCATCTTCAGAAAAAACAGAGGCTGGAATTAAAAGTTGACATATCTTTGAAAGAAGGCAGCTTTTAAGATTGGGAGTGCAGGTTTGGAGATGAGGCCACCCCCACACCAACATCAAATCAGTACTATACCTTGTTATCATTTCCACCCGATGCTAGGAGTTGGTGGTCTGTGGACCACTTCAGCCCACACACCTCCTGCCTGTGGCCCTGAAGCCGCCGCTCAGACTGTAGTGGGGGGGTCCGGATGTCTCTCTGAAGGATCATTCTGTCCCGACTGCCGGAGGAAAGCTGGTCTGCATTCCACGCCAAAGCACCTGTAATGCAGGCAAAGGAACAGAGGGAGAATTCCATGCAGCTGTCAGTGCAGGATTCCTGGGGGTAAGTATCAAGCCACTATAACCAGAGGAGGACTAAACAAATCTCTTCTTGAGCAACTTTGTTGGAAGATCAAAACACTTTTTACATACACAAACCCTATGTTTGCATCCGACGAAGTGGGTATTCACCCACGAAAGCTTATGCTCCAATACCTGTTAGTCTATAAGGTGCCACAGGACCCTTTGTCGCTTCTACAGATCCAGACTAACACGGCTACCCCTCTGATACTTGAAACCCTCTGGGAGTTCATATTACACCCACTTTACAGCTGGGTAAACTGAGGCACAAGTGGTGTAACAACTTACGTGAGGTCATCAGAACAGAACTCATGAGGTGTCCCGACTCCCAACCCCTGACCCGGTCACCAATCCACACTTCCTACTTGTAAAAGCTGTTCCCTGAAAAGCAGGATGAACTAGAATCCTCAAGCAGCCAGCCTGGAGGGTTGAACCCAAGGACATTCAACAAGGTGTATTAACGGGACACACCTAGGATGTCTCATCACACAACACCCTCCACAACTGTATGTGGCGATGATTCATAGTATCACCACCCCCAAGAGCAGGCCAGTGCAATTTAAAAGGACTCTTAAAAAAAAAAAAAAAAAAAAGCTATTTCATAGAAGGCTTGGGGAAGAGTGGGGTGTGGGGGTGGAGTGACAACTCCCTTTTGGATCATACATTATAGCAATACTGCAATATTAACATGGCCTTAAGGGATCCCTCTTCTACGTTATGTGACAAAGACATTTCCACTGCTTGCATCCGAAGAAGTGGGTATTCACCCACGAAAGTTTATGCTTCAATACCTCTGTTAGTCTATAAGGTGCCACAGGACCCTTTGTCGCTTCTACAGATCCAGACTAACACGGCTACCCCTCTGATCCTCTACCTTGGTGAGTCCTGCGCTTATTGGCTGATTTTTCTTGCCTCAGAGAATCTTCCCCTCTGGTAGAACCCACAGTAAGACTCCTCCTGTGTCTGATCAGGAGTTGGGAGGTTTGGGGGGAACCCGGGCCCGCCCTCTATTCCGGGTTCCAGCCCAGGGCCCTGTGGATTGCAGCTGTCTACAGGGTTTCCTGTGACAGCTACAACTCCCTGGGCTACTTCCCCACAGCCTCCTCCCAACACGTTCTTTATGCTCACTGCAGCACCTTCCTCCTGATGGTCTGCTGATGTTTTTACTCCTCAGTCCTCCAACTCTTCTCACTCAACTCCTTGTGTGCCTCTTGCTCCCAGCTCCTCGCACGCACACCACAAACTGAAGTGAGGTTCTTTTTAAACTCAGGTGCCCTGATTAGCCAGCCTGACCTAATTGATTCTAGCAGGTTCTTCTTAATTGGCTCCAGGTGTCCTAATTAGCCTGCCTGCCTTAAATTGGTTCCAGAAAGTTCCTGCTTGTTCTAGTGCAGCCCCTGCTCTGGTCACTCAGGGAACAGAAAACTATTTATCCAGTGGCCAGTATATTTGCCTTCTACCAGACTTCTGTACCCCTCTCGTCTGGGTCTGTCACAGTTAGCAAATGCCATTTTCAAATAGTAAACTTCAGCCCTTTTGCCTCCTGTTCCTCCTTACCCACTCTGGCTGTGTGACCCTCAAGCATGGATAATTTCTTCCCTGCAGCTGCGTCCCAGATCTGTACAAAGCCCTTGTGAGTTCCAACTGCTACCAAGTTCCCCTAAATACACAAAAAGAAAATTTGCAATCAATAAAGTCAGTAAGTAGATGTACAAAGAGATCTAAGAGCCGCACAACCGATTCTGAGGACTTGTCTTCATTACGGGGGTAAGTCGACCTAAGTTACAATACTCCAGCTATGTGAATAACGTAGCTGGAGTCGACGTAGTTTAGGTTGACTTACCCTGGTGTCTTCACTGCACTGTGTCGACTGGAGACACTCTCCAGCTGACTTCCCTTACTCTTCCGGTATCGACTGGAGAGCGCTCTGTTGATTTAGCGGGTCTTCACTAGACCCTCTAAATCGATTCCTGCTGCATCGATTGCAGCAGTGTCAATCTCCCCATAGTGAAGACTAGCCCTCAGCCCCTAAAAGGCAAAGGGAGGGTGGGAGGAGTATCATTTCTGGAGATTACACATCTTGTAAGATCTGTCCTGCTCAAAGGAACTCCATCTGCTAATCGGCAATGAATTGAATGAAGATGCAATTTCTGCAATACCTTAACACACAACTATTAAAAGAAGATCTGCTGTAGAAATGAAAACTGAAAAGTATCAATAGATCCTTTTAAAGATAAATAATATTGGCGCTTCTTTATAGTTCACCTTTTCCCCCAAGGCCCTCTAAGACTTTTACAATCATTACTTAATTACATCTTTTTTACATACCCCAAGATGTTTTAATAAATAGGGTAAACTGAGGCACAGGCATTAAGTGACTTGCCCAACATCATACAGTGAGCTATTGGCGGAGTTGGAAACAGAACCCAGGAGACAGTCTTGACTCCTTGTCTGCCACTCTAAACTCCATGTGAGGGCTTGCTAAAGGGACAGCAAATACCTGTCTGCACAAGCTATTGATTTAAACAGGATGGGGGATGTTGCTGAATTCCTTTGCAATGGGCTACATCACTTTGGCCTCAATCAGCCAGCCAGGCAGGATTTCACGGCACTACACAGAACATCAACCAGAGCACCTGGAGGTTCTGCCTGCTCAGGTTCTGCTTCACAAAAGGCTTTTTTAGCAGGATGCTGGGCTCTTTTGCCCCAAGTCTTCCCTGGAACGAAGAAGACAAATCTGGCATGCTAGGAATACAGAGAGTAATTGGTGCGAAGACACTAAGCACATCACTTCATGCAGAGCATCTCTCCGGAACAAGCAGTAGACCGTAACCTCTTTCTAAGAGCACTCCCAGGGAGCTGCACTGCAGCAATGGCACAGTGAGTACAAGAGCACAGCACAGCTCACTCACCTACAGATATATTGGTAGTCAATATAGGAGGCAGTTCTATACTCACAGACCAGTCCAGGTCCATCCCCACTATCCTGCTATGTAGGCAAGGTGCTTTTTTTTTTTTTGAGGGATGGGGGAGGAGGAACACGCCTCAAGTGCATGCATCTTAGGCTTTACCAAAAAAAGTAGAGAGAAATGCTCTTCGGCGTCTCTTGACTGAGGTCATGTGTTGCTCACTGAACTTAATCGAGGTGGTTCTCACTCCAGTGTGAGACAGTGTGCATTCCTATCAGCTAAGGAGCGTCTCTAGTGACATACAGAGGATCAGATGTTCTGAAATGTTGAGGTCTTACAAATGCAACTGAAGTTCACGGGAGCTTTGGGTGCTCAGCATCTCTGAAAAGAACGTCTTAACGGTCTGTGTGGTAGTATTATACTGACCCGTTCTGACCAGCCCACTGATGTAACAGAATCGCCTTCCACAGACAGATCACACAACCGGGTCACCTTGAAAATTAGGAAATAAGATGGAAATTAGGACTAACGAGGCATACTAGGAGATTAGCTGTTTAGCAGATTAGGTATTTGGAACTAAGAGCACTAGTACGTTGCACCGCACAGATGGTACATTCCAAGGTACTGGAAAGAGTTCTGCAGCAGAAGATGAAACACAAAGGCCGATCCAACTGACCTGCAGTCCATTTTACTTTCTCCCATAGCAGCAAAGAAAGGGCCACGCCTTACCTGGCTAGTACAAGCACTCCATAGATAAACACAGGTGCCAAGGCCAACACTGAGAACATTGAGAGAAGACCAGTCCACTAGGTTCAGGTAGAAATCATCCTGCAGCTCTGGAGCATCCAGCACTTTGAAAGGAATCTTGGAGATTTTTCTTGTTGGTTTTCGAGGTGATCTTAGCAACTTCTGACTGTTCACACAAATAGAGACGTGATTTTTTTATGAGGCTTTGAAGGTACAAAGATTTAGAGAAATTCCTACCGTTTTGATCATTCAATCTCTACATTTCTGTAGAACGGCAAAGAGATAGCACTATTCCTTCAGTGCTGTAACCCTCCTGAGGTGAGCAGCTAGAGGGAAGTAATGGACACAAAATGAAAAAGAGGGAAGCTGCCCATAGCAAAGCTGCCCTGTGACACTAAGCCAGTGAGGGTTAAGCAACCAGCAAGCTAAGTGACCCAAAATCAGCCTTTAATAATACATTAGAGGAGTATTGAAATGGTAAACAGGGCCATTTCTTGTAGATCGTTATCAAAGCCATGTTAAGTAGACTTAGGCTTTGTCTACACTAGCACTTTTGACCCCCCTCCACCCGCTGACCGACATAAGTTTCCCAGACAAAAGCGCTGGTGTGGACAGTGCTATATCAGTGGGAGACGCTCTCCTGCCAACATAGCTACCGCCGCTAGCTAGGGGTGGTTTAATTATGCCGGCAGGAGAGCTCTCTCCCACTAGCATAGAGCGGCTACACGGGAGACCTTACAGCGGCGCAGCTGTAGCAGAACAGCTGCGCTGCTTTTAAGGTCTGCAGTGTAGATATAACCTTAATTCTTGAAATGTAAATCTATATTGTCAGAGAATTAGAAGTAGATACTAACTGTATTTATCTGTGTTTGCCTATATCTGTTAAGTTTATCAATGTGATCTAATTAGCTTTTAGATGATAAACTTCTGTTCCTGTCTGTTATTATATTCTGTTGAATCAGAGATCAAAAAGGAATATTAACATGTAGAGGAAACTTGTGGTGTACTAATATCACTGTCTACATTTCTCCTTGAAGTTTGTAGCAGATTGTCTATGAACTGCTTGAATGGTTAATTACCTTATGCTAATTCATGTAGCTAGGTACTAGGGCAGGGGTCTCAAACACGTGGCCTGTGGGCCGCATGCGGCCCGTGGAGCTCTTACCTGCAGCCCGCCAGACTCCCCCCCTCCCCATTATTATTATTTTTTTTACCCCCAGGCATTTCCCGCCGCCAGACAACTGTTCTGGCAGCGGGAACTGCATGGGGGTGTGTGTGTGTGTGTGTGTGTGTGTGTGTGTGTGTGTGTGTGTGTGTGTGTGTGTGTGTGTGTGTGTGTGTGTGTGTGTGTGTGTGTGTGTGTGTGTGTGTTAAAATAAATAAATAAATAAAAAATATGGGGGGGCACGGGGAGCCCGGTGGGCTGCAGGGAAGAGCTCTGCAGGCCGCATGGGAAGAGCTTCGCAATTTTTGGGAGGGAGGGGGGAGGGGCAGGACGCCGTGCGCACAGGGGAGGAGGTGGAGAAGGGGCAGGGCCTAATGGAAGGGGTGGAGTGGGGGCGGGGTCGGGGCAGCGAGGGGGCGGGGTCAGTGATGCAGCCCTTGGGCCAATGCACTAGTCCTCATGCGGCCCTCGTGGTAATTTGAGTTTGAGACACCTGTACTAGTGTATAACTAATAGAGATTTACTTCAAAGCAATAATGTATATTACCTATTCTTCATCCAAGGAATGCCTGCTGTAATGTTTGCTGTCAAGATGCTTCCGCAGCCTGCTAGAGAACTATAAAAGAACTCCAAGGCCTGAACTTTTTATCTCAGATCTGCTCAAAACTTCGTCAGGGGAAGTCCAAGTCCCAAGACTGAGGTCTCTAGGTGTGCCCTGGACTATCCTTGAAAATTCTCATGGAAGAATTTGAACAAATTCTACACATGGACTAACCTATTGAAATGATTCTAAAAGGACTTTTATAAATAAGCAGCTTGCCATCTCTGCTATGAATCTGACCTGAGAACTTTATTCATATCTTACTCTGGGGGAATCTTGCGCTACTGTGCATGTACATAATTAATAAGCCACATATTTTTATTTTTTTGCGCAGAAAAAAGCTTCTGCTGAAATGTTGCTGCAGTTCCGCCTTTTGTCCACCAGAGGGCGCTGTGGTAATAGAACAAAGCAGCGGCTCCCAGCAAGCTCGGGAAGAGAAAGAGCCTGCCTTCTTTGCAGTGCCTGTCAGGTCAGGTCAGGAGACAGAGAGTATGGGGAGACAGACAGCATAGGTGGTGGGGGGGGGGGGATGTGTCAGACAGGGGCTCATCAGGGCTAGCGGGAGAGGTCACACTGGGGCATGGGCTGAATGGGAGTGGAGACACAGGGCCAAAGGGTGAGGGAGGTGAAGGGCCACATAGGAATGGGGGGAGGTGGTGTCTGAGTGGGGGTGGAGGGCCACATGGACAGGAGGTGCAGGAACACATGGGGACGGGGCAGATGTGCCTGACTCAATGGGAAAGGCTAGGAGTCAGCCAGGGAGCTTCCCCAAAACAGACCCTAATATATCCCCCCCCCCAAAAAAAACCAAACCAAAACAAAAACAAAAACCCAACAAACCCTGTTCCATACTTTTCCCACCCATACCCAACAACCCTCCAAGTTCACACCCAGGCTCCTTCCCAGCAATTTACTTCCCTCTCCCTCAGCTCCTCCGTTATCCCTGACTCCTCCCAAGCCTCTGCACTGCTTCTGAGGGGTGCGGGAACTACAGTTCTATATTGTAGTTTAAATGAATTACTACTCAGAATTCTGTATAAATATGCCTAGTAAGGAATCTATTTTTCAAAAAATATTTCCTGACTTTTTTTTGGTCTGTATTATTACACACATATTTGCTGACAAGTATTTTGAAATAAATGACCAAAAATATTTAAAACTGGTGTGATTATAGTGTGTTACTTTGGACAACTAAAATATGCAGAATTTTGTAGAATTTTAAAGTATTGTGCGCAGAATTTTTAATTTTGGGGAGCAGAATTCCCTCAGCAGTAATATCTGTATATATAATGATCTTTTAACCATAGCAACTCTCTCTTCTTTTTTTAAATAAAACTTAAAATTAATAAATAAATAAATAAAATAAATAAAATAAATAAATAAGAATTGGCTGTAAGAATGTATTTTGGTAAGATCTGAAATATTCATTGACCTGGTGGGTAATGTGTCTGGTCTCTTGGGATTGGTAGAACTTTATATATATAGTAAATAAGATTTTAAATAACCCTCACTATATTAGATTTGGCTGTCTGGGTGGGAGTCCAGGGCTGGATTGCTTACAGGGAACTGTGTTTTAGCTTCTGGGTAACCAGTGTGGTATTACAGAAGCTGTTTTGTTACTGGCTTGGTGAATCTAATTATAAGGATAAACCACCAGTTTTGGGGATCGTCTGCCCCATCCCTTGCAGTTTGCCCAGACTGAGCGATCTCCGTGTAGCCCCTCCAGCGATCACAGTCACATGCTCAAAATGGGGAGGCCACTTAACACCACTCCTGATATTAACAACTTCTGGTTAATAGCAACATTTTGCTGGAAACCAATCCCGTTTCACTAGACTACAATGTTAATGAGATTCAGATACTAACAGGCATGCTGCTTTTTGACAGCCTTTTGACATCCTTTTCCTGGCTGCAGCCCTGCAAATCTGCCTGCTGTTTGGGAGGAGGATGCCGGGCTTTCCATGGGAGCAGGGGTCCAAGGGGCTGAATGGTACCACTGTGCTCTCCAGGCTGTGCCCTGCCCTGGTACCAGAGGCCCGGCTTGGCATGTCCCACTGCTTCCTTCCCTGGCTACCCCTGCAAACCTGCCTTCAGGGATGTGGCAGGGAAGGGAGCACCGAGACATACCGAGCACCAGCCACGGGCAGGCTTAGAGAGCTGTGGCATGGGAATGCATATCCCAGTGGTGGCTACAGCAGAGGTGGGCAAACTATGGCACAGGACCGTCCTGCCTGGCCCTTGAGCCCCCGGCCCCTCCCCCGCAGCCTCAGCTCACTGCGCCGTTAGCGCTCTGGCCCGCTGCTCCTCAGCAGCATGGTAAGGGGGTGGGGGGGTTGGATAAGGGCCAGGGGGTTCCAGGTGGCAGTCAGGGGACAGGGGGCGGTTAGATGGGGTGGGGTGCTCAGGGGATGGGGAGCAGGGGAGGTTGCATAGGGGGTGGGGTCCTGGGGGGGGGCGGTTAGGGGCGGGGGTGTGGATAGGAGTCGGGGTAGTCAGGGGACAGGGAGCAGGGGGCGTTGGATGGGTTGGGAATTCTGAGGGGGGCAGTCAGGGGGCAGGAAGTGGGAGGGAGCGGTGGCCAGGCTGTTTGGGGAGGCACAGCCTTCCCTACCCGGCCCTCCATACAGTTTCGCAATCCCGATGTGGCCCTTGGGCAAAAAAAAGTTTGCCCACCCCTGGGCTAGAGCCTCACAAACCTCCCCCGATGCCCCGCCCACAGCCTCCCCTCCCAGCTGCCAGCACTGCCTTCCCTGGCTGCAGCCTCTGGATAATAACAGCAGTTGCTGGGAACCGAGAGGTTGCTAACAAGTGGAATCTACTGTATTTCTAGGGCTGTTTGCACAGAGATAAGATCCTTGCTCCTTAGGTGTCTGACTACTCCTGCTGCCTACTTCCCCTCCTGAAATCCCATAGCTGTACAGCAACCAATTATGACATTAGTCAGAAAGCTCCTTAAGAACCCCAGCCCTCATTTCCCCCCACCCGTAGGTAGCCAGCATTACCTTTTGTTGCTGACAGGTGACAGGGAATATGGGGAGACCTCATTGCCATCATCTGGACTGGAGCGTTTGGTGCTGAGGGAGTACTGCACAAAGAAGAAAGCATTGGATACAAACCCCCCACACAGTACAGGTCCTGACGTGCCAGAGGTTTACAAGATCACCTACAATGTAATTAATTAAAATACATTACCTACTCAGAGGTCCCTTCAAAACCCTGCACGGTGGTGGCCCCGCTGTGTATTACTTTCTACCCTTTTCAGTCCCTTCCCTTAAAGATTCCTTTAAATCTTGCTCTACAGCAATACCGAGAAACTAACTTCTGTTGAATCGCAAAACCTCTCCTTCATTTAGGGAACACATCAAGACCATGTGTTAGCTTGCCCACATCTTTCCAAAGCAGTCTCTCAAAGGCTCTGTCATAACTCAGGAAAGAAGGATTTCTGCAGCAAGCAGCAGTTCCTCATGCTGTCTGTGGAGTCAGTGGACAGTGTCCACTGGACTTTGTTACTAATACAACCCACCCTAGTCATTCCATACTATTGATGACTCACTTCTTAATATAGCTACTACACTATGCACCTGCTAGCATATTTGAGGAGTGCCCAACTCCTCTCGCATAAGCAATGCAGACCGATGCATTGTTAGCCAAAAACTTACCGTAAAGAGGCTCTTCTTCTCTGGCGTGGATGGCTGCAGTCTCCTGTCCTCTGTCTGAGGGTCCTGCACTTTCTCAATCCCAGCTCCCAGAAGTTCGTTCTTTAGCAAGGCCGAGTAAGCAAGGCCATCTGTACGAACATACAAACGAGCTCTTGAGCAGAGAGCCCTACACTAGTGGTTCTCAACCAGGGTACGCGTACCCCTGGGGGTATGCAGTGGTCTTGCAGGGGGGTACGTCAACTCATCTGAATGGGCTGTGAAGACCAAGTTATCATATTCCCTGTGATGGTGCCTCCAGGTCAGGGCTGTGGCCCAATAGCTAGAGAGCAAGTAAGATGCTTGCACTGCTGTTGCCCAGGCTATATTTGACTTCAGTGTCAAATCAAAAGCTAGACACAAAGGAACAAGTGGTACAAAACACATCTACCTTTGCCATTGTCTGAGGTAGCATCCTTTGCTTTTCTGTTTTGACTTGGTGACTTTTCGTTTTCCTAGAGGGGGGAAAATATATGCTAACAAACACTCCAGTCACTGCAAACAAAGATCTCCCAAAATTCACTTTTCTTCGCCCACACAGTAATGGGAAAAGCATCGCCATCTTGAAAAATCTGCAACAATCGATTGTGATGCTGAGGCATCAAATACTGAAGCAGCAAAAGAGATGGAGAGCAGAAGGTGAAGCAGTGGGGAGGGAGGGGGAAGGCAATACTCTACTAGTCCTCTGAAGTAGTTTTCCTGCCAAACAAACTTCTTTAACTCCATGCAAACTCCCCTTTCCTGCTAAGAAAAATACCTTGTGCTGTGTAACACGGGGGTAATACTCACATTTATCCTGTGGAAGTTAATGCTCCAGTTGGCCCCAGCTCTTGAGGGAATGAAACGGTCTCCATGTTTACTGGGGGAGGACATTGGAGAGTTGGAAGGTGTCAGTGTTCGTCTCATCTCAACTACCTGAAGTTCAAAAAGTTACATATGGAGAAACAAGGCAAGAACCAGGCAGGAAAAATGTTGGATCACAGTGGGCTCTGAAAGACAGACTCCAGAAATCTGCTTTCATTAGGGCCAAATCAACCTGGAATGACAGAACACATAGTTTGTCACCTTACAACCCTAGTAAGCACTCCTTAGACAGGCACAATTCCCACTGATGAGTGCTAACAGGAGCACTTAAAGAACCTCTCTCTCCACACGCTCCCTCCCAACAGCGGAGATCAGCTGGTTTGCTCTTGTCAATGGTCCCGAGGTTTGAAATCTGGGAAGCTGAAGGCAGGGCACTGTGAGATATTGGCATGACTGGAATCCCTTCCCCTGTTGGTCTGAAAGACCCAAAGATTAGCAATTCAGGACTCAAGTAAACATACAGTGTATTGTACCTTACAAAAATCTGTCACACACAAAACATGTTCTAGTTAAGGTTGCAGGCACTCACTCAGCCCGGTCTTCTTTCTGTCCTTCCACAATGGGAGGGCATTGATCCTTGAGAGTCCTGCAGGGAGATCTCAGTACCTTGCTCCTCCCTAAGCCTTTTGGCTAGTGTGATCCCTGCTATTGCCATGCTGCTCCTGTAAGTATGTTGAGGACCCGCTGCAGTGTACGAACAGGAGTGTGGAGTGGGTGTGTGCACACTGAAGACAGCAGGTTTTATTACGGTCAGATAAGTACAGCAATGCTTCCAGGTCCTCTTCGCATTCCTATGGGAGCAGAGTCACGGCTGCTGTGTTCTGTGGGAAAATGTCCCCTTAACACTACTTCCTGGTTTTCTAACGTTTGTTTTCTCCAGAATGCTAATGTTCTTGTAAGGGGTATGTAAAGGGACCTCCTTTATATTTCTTGGTTTTACTAGCGACATCGTGTGTAACCCAGCAGTATCCCTTCAATGTGCATTCAGCACTGAACCTAAATCAATTACATCAAGTAGAATCTCTGCAGGACTACAGCTAAGTGTGTATTTTAAGATCTTAGTAATGGCAAAAGATATTATGGAGTTCGTAGCAGATATGCACCAGAACTAATATACGAATGGGAGTTTTATTTCCGTTAAAAGCCATTTACGTGCATCATGTCAGCTGAGGACTCGTTGTTCCAAGACTCAGTAAGATATGAAGATCAGAGATCACGGTCTTTAGAATATTTACACACCTTACCCAAGGCAAAGAAAGCAAGAACTGTGAAATACCAAAATAAGTGGATGACATGGATTGGACTGTGTCACAGGCTTGTAACGATTTGAAGGCCTAGCCAAGTAGAGACAGAGGGTGCAATTTGGAGCCCTGTCACAGCATACAAGGCCCTAAAACACTAGGGGCTAGCTGGAGGACAAGTCTCTCAGCACAGGTGTCGTGTAAAGAAGCTACAGGCCTCCCTGTAAGACCCACCATAGGGGGCAGTATTGCCAACCCCAACTGTCCAAAAAAGTCAGGAGATTGGTTTAAAAAATCTGATAAAATTAAAATGTGTGCATTTGAGTCACATGTTCAAGCTTTTCTCTGCAAACATGAGGGTGAGAAACTTGCTTTTTAAAAACATGAGCCAAGATTAATGTAATCACTTGTCTCCGGGAGCAGGGGTGTTAAGTAACACATCAAATATTACAAGTCTCACAATAAAATTACAAGAATTGGCAATACTGGGCACCACGGCATAGCACTATGGCGATTCAGGGTGGCACCACAGCCTAAGGTGCCCCTTGGGTCCAGCTGCTGAGCCTAACTTACCCCAGCTGCCATTTTAGGCCCCAGAGGCACCCCAAATTTGGGAGGCACAAAGATGGATTAAGGTAACCTTTGACCCCCTTCCATTGCAATGCAATGCTTGTGCCACACCTCTAAAGGGTACAATACAAAGTCTCTCCCAAAGGATTTCAGAAGAATATTTTACATTGCTTTAGTAAAGGGAAATCATGCCTCACCTATCTATTAGAATTGTTTGAGAGGGTCAAACATGTGGACAAGGGTGAACCAATGGATATAGTGAACTTGGACTTGCAGAAAGCCTTTGACAAGGTCCCTCACCAAAGGCTCTGAAGCAAAGTAAGATGTAATGGGACAAGAGGGAAGGTCCTCTCATGGATCAGCAACTGGTTAAAATATAGGACATGGAGGGTAGGAATAAACAGTCACTTTTCAGAGTGGAGAGAGGTAAACAGAGGGGTCTCCCAAGGATCCATACTGGGACCAGTGCTGTTCACCATATTCCTAAATGATCTCACCAAAGGAGTAAAACAGTGAGGTGGAGAAATCTGCAGATTATACAGAATTACGCAAGATTGTAATTCTTCACAATCTGTTTTGGATTTAACTAAGGGATCTCACAAAACGGGGTGACGGGGCAACAAAATGGCAAATTAAATTCAAATGTTGATAAATGAGAAGTAATGCACACTGGAAAACATAATCCCAACTATACGTACAAAATGATGGAGGTCTAAACAAGGGATAGCTCAGTGGTTTGAGCACTGGCCTGCTAAACCCAGGGTTGTGAGTTCAAGCCTTCAGGGGGCTATTTAGGGAACTGGGGCAAAAATTGGGGCTTGGTCCTGCTTTGAGCAGGGGGTTGGGACTAGATGACCTCCTAAATGTCCCTTCCAACCCTGAGATTCTATGATTCTATGAAATTAGCTGTTACCAATAAAGAAAGATCTTGGAGTAATCATTGATAGTTCTCTGAAAACACCTGCTCAGTTTGCAGTGGCAGTCAAGAAAGCTAACAGAACGTTAGGAACATTAAGGAAAGGGATCGATAATATCATAATGCCACTATATAAATCTATGTGGTATGCCCACACCTTGAATACTGAGTGTAGTTCTAGCTGGCCTAGCTCAAAGATATATTACAATTGGAAAACGTACAGAGAAGAGCAATAAAAATTATTAAGGATATGGATCAGCTTCCACATGAGGAGAGATTAAGACTGGGACTGTTCATTCTACAAAAGAGATGACTAAAGAGGGATATGATCGAGGTCTATAAAATCATGAATGGTGTGGAGAAAGTGAATAAGGAAACATTATTTACCCCTTGACATAACTCAAGAACTAGGGGTCACTGGACAAGACTTAATAGGCAGCAAGTTAAAAAAAAAAAAAGGAAGTACTTCACATAACACTCAGTTAATCTGTGGAAGTCATTGCCAGGAGATGTTGTGAAGCCCAAAACTATAACTGGGTTCAAAAAAGAATTAGATAAGTTGATGGAAGATGGCTAATAGGTCCATTAATGGCTAAGATGGTCAGGGATGCAACCCTATGTTCTATATGGCCTTAAGCCTCTGACTGCCAGATACTGGGACTGGATGACTGGGGATGGATCACTCGATAATTGCCCTGTTCGGATTATTCCCTCTGAAACATCTGGCCTTAGCCAGCATCAGAAAACAGGATTCTGGGCTTGAGGGACCATTGGTCTGACCAAGTATGACCATTATTATGCTCTTATGATGTAAAACACCACGGAAAAGCTGGAAGAGCTGCGTGCGTCTAAAGTCCACCTATCGTATACCCCCAGCATTCAGAAGATTTGCTAGCTTAAAAAAATTCACTGTCTATTACAGTAGTACCTAATGAGATTATGTAGTTTCCTTATGTCAAGTACTGAATCATAAAGATGTTATAACCCCCCTAGGCTTCTGAGTATTACATACATACAGAGAGAGATTTAACAAATTTTAGCTGACAAAACTGCCCAAGTTGTTTGAGCAATCGTTTCCCAGGACAATTCAGAAACTCAGACAGTAGAGCATTTCAGTCAAAGGTTTGGTTTAGTTTATAACTAAAAGGCCTCCATGCTATTAAGTAGCTCATGTAGGAAGCTAGGTAGCCTGTCTGAAGGACAGCAGAGAAAGCAAATTACAGCTCCCAGAATAAAGTCTGTTCTTTGTTGGGGGATGCAGGGAGGGCAGGGGCACCCGGCTAAGTCACTAGGAGAATCATTAAGCACAGTGTAAATCTGCTGACTTACACAAGGCATTGTGTTTTCACTCTGGATGTTGATCTGGCGCAGGAGACGTCTCTCATAATCCTGGTCCATGGTGGAAAGGGCGGGGGCTGGGGAGTCTAACAGTCCCAGGACCTTCTATTCATGAAGTCTAGCCAGTAATCAGTCTGCTGCAACAAAACAGGAAGAAAGCGATCAAATGGTGCACAGCCCCATATACAAACCCACTGCCACCACCAAATTTCATTTCTATACCACTGCCCATGGGTGATGCTCAAAGCACTTTACAGACATTAGTTAATTAAGCCACCCAACCAGCATGAGAAGTACACAATGTTTCCGCCACAATCTGTGAAGGGAAGCACAGAGAGGCTAAGTGAGTAGCAGTTTCACAAATGGAAGCTAGAAGTCCTAACTCCAAATCTTGCGCTTTAGACACAAGACCATTTTGCCTCTCTGTCACACAGTATACAGAATTTCAATTGGTAAAGCATAGCACAGAATTGTGCACTAGCTGGTTAGGAATATTATACCACACTATTACCCTCATGGTTGCTGATACCACGTAGCTCTACAATTCTGGGTCTCCACTGAGACCTGGCTTGTGCTTAAAAATTAGCTCTACCTAGCTATGTTGCTCAGTGCTGTGAAAAATTTCACACCCTGAAAACTGCAGTTAGGTTGACCTTATCCCCAGTATAGACACAGCTAGATCAGTGGAATAACTTCTCAGTCGATCTAGCTACCGCCTCTCAGAGAAATGGATTAAACTACATTGATGGAAAAACCTCATCTGTCAATGAGGAAGTATCTACACCAGGGGTCTCAAACTCAAATTACCACGAGGGCTGCATGAGGACTAGTGCATTGGCCCGAGGGCCGCATCAATGACCCCGCCCCCTCGCTGCCCCCGGCCCCGCCCCCACTCCACCCCTTCCATTAGGCCCTGCCCCTTCTCCGCCTCCTCCCCTGTGCGCACCGCTTCCCGCTCCTCCCCCCTCCCTCCCAGAAACCACGAAGCTCTTCCCATGTGGCCCGCGGAGCTCTTCCCTGCGGCCTGCCGGGCTCCCCGTGCCCCACTCCCACCCCCTTTTTTTCCCCCCCAGGCAGTTCCCGCTGCCAGAACAACTATCTGCTGGCGGGAACTGCCTGGGGGTAAAAAAAATATATATTTTTTTAAAACGGGGGGGGGGGGGGGGCACGGCGGGGAGCCCAGCGCGCTGCAGGGAAGACCTCCGCGGGCCGCGTGTTTGAGACCCCGATCTACACTACAGTGCTACAGCTGTAGCGTAGCCTGCCCTGACTATCTTTCAGTCATAAGATGCAGGATGATGTGATTTCACAACAGATATTCATTTACATTTGGTTGGTAAGATTTTATCAAATGTGTCATACAAAATTAAACGTATTAATCTACCTTACACTGAAAAATACCATTATCTTTCAAGCTCTATTCTCAGTCTTATAGCTTTTCAGCTACGTACAGAATTTATACCGTTAGATTACAAGATCACACTTCATCATCTATTTTTAAACAGAGCTCCCTTTTCTTTCAGGCATGAGAAAGGACAACTAAAGACATCATTCATCTGACAAACCTTTCTCATCTACTGCATTGTCCCACTAATGTAGCTTCCTAAACAGACCAGTGAATAAAGGATGCATTTTAGGACTCTGTGGCTACAATATATAGACAATGGCAACAGCAGTTTGTTGGGAATATACAGGGTGTCTCATTTTAGGTTAAATTCTGACCAAATCAAAACCTGGAAAGCCTGTTTGTACACGATATACACTGACAAATCTCAACACATTGAGATTCTGAGATGTTGAAGTTTTGCAGAAAACATGATTTCAGTTAATCACTGAAAGATGAAGGTTTTCATTTGGGAATGTTAACATACTTACTATCCTTTGCTTAAAACTGACCAAAAAACACTGCTAGATTGGTGTCGAGTGAATTTAATATAAATGAGAATGGTCTGAGAATATAAACCCATGTTTCCTCATGCATGTGTATCAATATGGTTAATTTAAACTTTAAACCAATCACTGCTGTTGAAATCAGCTATGTCCCAATTTATAGTGCTCAACCTGTAACATATACAAACAAAAGCTACTCGAGGGAAGATATTTTTTATCATGAATACACATCATTTACTTTTAAAAACAAGTCAGTTTGCCTAACAGAACACACCAAAAACCTTTAAACATACACCCAGATTTTTGAGTTCGCTCAATACTCAGCAGCATGTATTGTAACTCTGAGCACATAACTAAGCATTGCATTAGATTCATAACATTATAGTAACCTTTCATGTCAAGATTGTGTGATCCAGAAACTAAGGCTAGAAAACCTCCTAGTAAAACGTGTTGCTGCTTTCAGTAGCAATAAGAAGTTTGTGTATTTCTTTTTAACCTTCTGGAAATTTAAGGAATTTTTATTTTAGTAAAACCAGGTAAAATGGTCCATTGTTCTCAGTGGCAGCAACTTGGGGCTGAACTCTTGAAAATATGGCCATCAGGACCTGATTCAAAACCCTTTGAAGTCAGTGGAAAGACTCCAATTGACTTCCCAAAACTTTGGAAGAGGCCTTACTTTTTGCAAAATTAAGAGTCACTAACAACTTCTGAAAGCTTTAAAAAAACAAAACAAAACCCTAGTGCAGAGTCCTGTACTTAGGATGGAAGAATTCCATGCACTGCTACAGACTAGGGATTGAATGGCTAGGTAGCAGTTCTGCAGAAAAGGACCTAGGGGTTACAGTGGATGAGAAACTGGATATGAGTCAACAGTGTGCCCTTGTTGCCAAGAAGGCTAACAGCATTTTGGGTTGTATAAGTAGGGCATTGCCAGCAGATTGAGGGATGTGATCATTCCCCTCTATTCGGCATTGGTGAGGCCTCATCTGGACTACGGTGTCCAGTTTTGGGCCCCACACGACAAGAAGGATGTGGAAAAATTGGAAAGAGTCCAGCGGAGGGCAACAAAAATGATTAGGGGGCTGGAGTACATGATTTATGAGGAGAGGCTGAGGGAACTGGGATTGTTTAGTCTGCAGAAGTGAAGAACGAGGGGGGATTTGACAGCTGCTTTCAACCTTCTGAAAGGGGTTCCAAAGAGGATGGATCTAGACTGTTCTCAGTAGTAACAGATGACAGAACAAGGAGTAATGGTCTCAAATTGCAGTGGGGGAGGTTTAGGTTGGATATTAGGAAAAACTTTTTCACTAGGAGGTGGTGAAGCACTGGAATGGGTTCCCTAGGGAGGTGGTGGAATCTCCTTCCTTAGAGGTTTTTAAGGTCAGGCTTGACAAAGCCCTGGCTGGGATGACTTAGTTGGGGATTGGTCCTGCTTTGAGCAGGGGGTTGGACTAGATGACCTCCTGAGGTCCCTTCCAACCCTGATATTCTATGATTCTATGCAGATAGATTTTAAGTCAAGAAAGAGCCTTTTCAAATAGTTGAAGTTGTCTGTTTTAACTTCTGTTTATGCTTTTTTTGGCCACTAGAAAAAAAAAATTATAAATAAATGCCACCAGTGAATTCGATACTTATTTTTCATATGCAGCGCTGGTCAGTCTGGGTACAAATTAACAGTTGCTTAATTAGTAAAAATAAATACTCCAGCCTATTAGAGTATATACCAACATGCACTGTTCTTCAGATTACACTTTCATATGTTCAAGAGAAACATGTTTTGCAGTTTACATCCTAAGAATTTTTATAGCAAAACCAAGTTTAAAACAGAGCTTTTTTAAAAGTTCAAAAAAAAAATTCAGAAAAGCTGCTCTCGGCTTGGATTTAGTGTGTTTAATTATAGCTTAGTATAAATCTTGAATAATAGTAAGAAATTCAAAATATCATCTGAAGTTCTCAAAGAGCTTTACAACAAAATATGATTCCCATATTTTACTGAGAAGAAAACTAAGAAAGTGGTTAAGCGATTTGCCCAAGGTCACGCAAAGCAGAGTTCAACTCAAGTCTCCAGGCTCCCAATCCCACATTTTAAAACACTAGACAATGCTGTCTCCAATCAAGATTATTACCAGGCAACAAAATGAAAGAAGGTAACTGGAATAATTAGGCTAAACTTCAGTAAGAGTGGTGTTAGATTGTATCAGGTCATTACTGACTCCTGTCTCTTACATTTTTAGAAACTGGACATAAAAAGTCAGCATAGGCTAAATACAGCCAGCAAGATCTCAACCAGTAAGTGATTTAATAAAATATTATTAATAATAAAGGTACAAAATTATGTTTAACTGAAAACTGGCTCCATATTGTTTAAACCAAGTTTTACAAGTAAATAGAAATTCTGCTAATAAAATATATTGGATTTACACTAGTGTGACTCTTCTGGAAGTCAACAGAAATATTCTTCTTTATCATTCTGGCTTAAATCTGAAATTGGCTCATTATACTTATGTGTCTTAATAATTGATACTCTAAAGCAGTGATTTTAAAACTTTTTTTCTGGGGACCCAGTTGAAGAAAATTGTTGATGCTTGCGACCCAACGGAGCTGGGGATGAGGGGTTTAGGGGGTGGGGGGGCAGAGGGTTGGTGTGCAGGGGTGAGGGCTGCGGGGTGGGGCCAGAAATGAGGGGTTCAGGATGTGGGAGGGAGCTCTGGGCTGAGGCAGGGCGGGAGTCAGGGCTCTGGGCTGGGGGTGCAGGCTCTGGGGTGGAGCTGGGGTGTCTCAGGGCTGCTGTGCAGGAGGGGGTCAGGGCTCTGGGCTGGGGGTGCAGGCTCTGGGGTAGAGCTGGGGATGAGGGGTTTGGGGAGCAGGAAAGGGTTCCAGGTTTGGGGGGGCTCAGGGCTGGGGATTGGGGCACGGGGTTGGGGCGTGGACTTACCTCCAGCAGCTCCCAGTCAGTGGCACAGAGGCAGGCTTCTCGCATGTCCTGGAACCACGGACCGTGCTGCGCCCCGGAAGCAGCCAGCAGCAGATCCAGTTCCTAGGCAGAGGCGTGCAAGCGGCTTCGCGAGACTCTCGCCCGCAGGCCCGGTGCCTAGAAGCCGGACCCGCTGCTGGCTGCTTCCAGGGTGTTGGAACAAGTAGGCACTAGCCTGCCTTAGCCATGCAGCACTGACAGGACTTTTAACGTCCCGGTCGGTGGTGCTGACCAGAGTGATCCAGTGCCTGACATGCCGCAACCCGACCCGAAGTTTGAAAAACGCTGCTCTAAAGAAATGGAATAAAATGACTCCTTTCCCTTGAAAGCTGCTGAGAGCTAGTGTCTGGCAAGTAGCTGTTTTACCAATACTGGCCTTTGGGTACAGAATTTGTCACTGCATACCCCAGGCTTCAGCATAAATTAAAATGATCTATAACAGCATATTTGAAGAGAGAAGTAGTAACAACAAGCTTCATCCACACATGACATCAGCTAACATCCCGGATGCCTCACAACCAGGGCACAGCACAGAGACAGCTCTAGTGGTGCAGAAGAGACAGCCTTCTTATGGCCATGGCCATAGGCAATATTTCCATGTCCACAATTCTGGACCTCTCTGTAGCCTCTGACACACTGCACCAAAAGGTACAGGTAACCCACCTACAGAACACAACACGAGAAGGTGGTCCTGCATTACCATGACTCCAGTCATCACTCTCCAGCAGAGCTCAGCATGGATAGGTAACTGCTCCTCCTCTCCAAAGGCCCTCACCTGCCGAGTCCCACAAGTAGAGCCCTGCATGGATACAAAATGTGTATCGGCATCCTATCTGAGATCTGCAAACATGGTCCACAGATATAAAGCGGATATCTGCAGATTAGCAGGGCTCTACCCACAAGATCCATGATACCCCTTCTCCTCTTACTGACAGAGATAGCGAGATGCCATGGGCTCAGCTGTCAACAGTATGCAGATGACACTCAACTACACATCTCATTCTCAACTGATGAATGAACCACCACTAAAACACTGCAGTGCCTACAAGTCAGCTCTCACATGGGGAGCTGCTGGCTCAAGCTGAACTCAAAGACCAAAGCAATGCTGGTCTGAAAGGGGAAACACCTTGAGGAACTAGCCAAGCATCTCCACCTTCTGTTGAAGTCTCACAGCCCTCATTCATCAAAGTGGCATAGAGCCTCAGGGTTTGATTCTTCACTAAGCTCACCTAAGTAGCATCAGTACCTAAAAATGCCTCTCCACCCATGTCATAAGTAAATGCAGCCAGACTGGTAAGTCCTATAAAAGAGATACAACATGGGCAACGACAATTCAAGCATCTCTTGTGCTGCTCCATCACTGTACCTCTATAGTACAGTTTCTATGTCCCTTCAATCCTTGGCCTTGTTGAGACTGCCAGCATAGGAAGTGAGGTGCCAAACGTGACAGCAATGGTTTTACTGATATTGACACCTATCCACTAGGAAATGGACTTAAATATCTCCCATACAAACACATTTTGCATAAGTCACTGGACAGAAAAAAGGAAGTGAAAGTTTTGTGAGTAATGACACAAGGTGAGTAAAAACAAACTGATGACGTGGTTCTTTTTTGGTCTCAGACCACCAAACACTACAGAATTTGTTGTACTGTTTCTGTGCTTCTTTCATTTAAATTAAGATGGTTAAAAGCAGCATTTTTCTTCTGTGTAGTAATATTTCAAAGCTGTATTAAGTAAATGTTCAGTGCAGCAGCAGTAAAAAAACAAACAGAATGTTGGGAATCATTAAGAAAGGGATGGATAATAAGACAGAAAATATATTGCCTCTATATAAATCCATGATACGCCCACATCTTGAATACTGCGTGCAGATGTGGTCGCCCCATCTCAAAAAAGATGTATTGGACTTGGAAAAGGTTCAGAAAAGGGCAATAAAAATGATTAGGGGTATGGAACGGCTTCCATATGAGGAAAGATTAATAAGACTGGGACTTTTCAGCTTGGAAAAGGGACGACTAAGGGGGGATATGATAGAGGTCCATAAAATCATTACTGGTGTGGAGAAAGTAAATAAGGAAGTGTTATTTACTCCTTCTCATAACACAAGAACTAGGGGTCACCAAATGAAATTAATAGGCAGCAGGTTTAAAACAAACAAAATTAATTTTTTCACACAACGCACAGTCAACCTGTGGAACTCCTTGCCAGAGGATGTTGTGAAGGCCAAGACTATGACAGGGTTAAAAAAAACATAAGAATGGCCATACTGGTTCAGACCAAAGGTCCATCCAGCCCAGTATCCTGTCTGCCAACAGTGACCAATGCCAGGTGCACCAGAGAGAGTGAACCTAACAGGTAATGATCAAGTGATCTCTCTCCTGCCATCCATCTCCACCCTCTGACAAACAGAGGCTAGGGACACCATTCATTACCCATCCTTGCCAATAACCATTAATGGACTTAACCTCCATGAATTTATCTAGTTCTCTTTTAAACCCTATTATAGTCCTAGCCTTCACAACCTCCTCAAGCAAGGAGTTCCACAGGTTGACTGTGCGCTGTGTGAAGAACTTCCTTTTATTTGTTTTAAACCTGCTGCCCATTTGTCTCATGTGGGGGCCCTTAGTTCTTATATAATGGGAACAAGTAAATAACTTTTCCTTATTCACTTTCTCCACACCACTCGTGATTTTATATACCTCTATCATATCCCTCCTCAGTTTCCCCTTTTCCAATCTGAAAAGTCCTAGCCTCTTTAATCTCTCCTCATATGGGACCCATTCCAAACCTCCAATCATTTTAGTTGCCCTTCTCTGAACCTTTTCTAATGCCAGTATATCTTTTTTGAGATGAGACCATATCTGTAAGCAGTATTCAAGATGTGGGCGTACCATGGATTTATATAAGGGCAATAACATATTCTCTGTCTTATTCTCTATCCCTTTTTTAATGATTCCTAACATCCTGTTTGCTTTTTTGACTGCCGCTGCACACTGCATGGACGTCTTCAGAGAACTATCCATGATGACTTCAAGATTTCTTTCCTGATTAGTTGTAGCTAACTTAGCCCCCATCATATTGTATGTATAGTTGGGGTTATTTTTTCCAATGTGCCTTACTTTACATTTATCCACATTAAATTTCATTTCCCACTTTGTTGCCCAATCACTTAGTTTTGAGAGATCTTTTTGAAGTTCTTCACAGTCTGCTTTGGTCTTAACTATCTTGAGCAGCTTAGTATCCTCTGCAAACTATCACCTCACTGTTTACCCCTTTCTCCAGATCATTTATGAATAAGTTGAATAGGATTGGTCCTAGGACTGACCCTTGGGGAACACCACTAGTTACCCCTCTCCATTTTCAAAATTTACCATTTATTCCTACCCTTTGTTCCGTCTTTTAACCAGTTCTCAATCCATGAAAGGATCTTCCCTTTTATCCCATGACAACTTAATTTACGTAAGAGCCTTTGGTGAGGGACCTTGTCAAAGGCTTTCTAGAAATCTAAGCACACTATATCCACTAGATCCCCCTTGTCCACATGTTTGTTGACCCCTTCAAAGAACTCTAATAGATTAGTAAGACATGATTTCCCTTTACAGAAACCATGTTGACTTTTGACCAACAATTTATGTTCTTCCATGTGTCTGACAATTTTATTCTTTACTATTGTTTCAACTAATTTGCCCGGTACTGACGTTAGACTTACCAGTCTGTAATTGCCGGGATCACCCTTTTTAAATATTGGCGTTACATTAGCTATCTTCCAGTCATTGGGTATAGAAGCTGATTTAAAGGACAGGTTACAAAACATAGTTAACAGCTCCACAATTTCATATTTGAGTTCTTTCAGAACTCTTGGGTGAATGCCATTTGGTCCTGGTGACTTGTTACTGTTAAGTTTATCAATTAATTCCAAAACCTCCTCTAATGACACTTCAGTCTGTGACAAGTCCTCAGATTTGTCACCCACAAAAGACGGCTCAGGTTTGGGAATCTCCCTAACATCCTCAGCCATGAAGACTGAAGCAAAGAATTCATTTAGTTTCTCCACAACGACTATCATCTTTAAGTGCTCCTTTTGTATCTCAATCGTTCAGGGCCCCCATTGGTTGTTTAGCAGGCTTCCTGCTTCTGATGTACTTAAACTTTTTGTTATTACCTTTTGAGGTTTTGGCTAGCTGTCCTTAAAAATCCTTTTGGGCTTTTCTTATTACATTTTTACACTTCATTTGGCAGTGTTTATGCTCCTTTCTATTTAAATCACTAGGATTTGACTTCCACTTTTTAAAAGATGCCTTTTTATCTCTCATTGCTTCTTTTACATGATTGTTAAGGCACCGTGGCTCTTTTCTAGTTTTTACTGTATTTTTTAATTTGGGGTATACATTTAAGTTGTGCCTTTATTATGGTGTCTCTGAAAAGTGTCCCTGCAGCTTGCAGGGATTTCGCTCTAGTCACTGAATCTTTTAATTTCTGTTTAACTAACCTCCCCATTTTTGCATAGTTCCCCTTTTTGAAATTAAATGCCACAGCGTTGGGCTGTTGAGGTGTGTTCTTCCCACTACAGGAACTAGATAAATTCATGGAGGACAGGTCCATCAATGGCTATTAACCAGGATGGGCAGGGATGATGTCCCTAGTCTCTGTTTGCCAGAAGCTGGGAATGGGCTACAGGGGATGATTCACTTGAGGATTACTTGTTCTGTTCATTCCCCCTGGGGCACCTGGCATTGGCCACTGTTGGAAGACAGGATACTGGGCTAGATGGACCTTTTCTCTGACCCAGTATGGCCGTTCTTACGTTCTAAACTTTTAAAAGACTATAACGTTTTGTTCAGAGTTACAAACGACCTCCATTCCTGAGGTGTTCGTAATTCTGAGGTTCTACTGTATACAGTACAATCCCATTTATCCAAGGGGAATTGGGTGATTGTGTGTACTAATACTCAAGTAGCACTTTGACAGAGGTTGAGGGAAAAAACAGTTACTGCATGGATAACCATGGATCCTAGAGAGGACACGTTTTGAAGGAAACATTATCTCCTGGCCTGTACGTTCCAGGACTACATTATCTTGCTTTATTGGAATCTCCCCTGATCTATGCTTCTTTTATGCCACAGCTCCCACATGCAGTCTTATGTACAAGCTCCATGTGTCTGATAGTACTGCTATCCCAAATACTCACATGCATATACTGTAAAAGATGAGCTCCATGAAGACGCTGCAAGAGTTTTTACTCAATTATATTTTGTACTTATTGTTTTCTAATGCCTCATGAGAAAAAGTACATGGAACTGTTAACAGTGCTAATCTAAGAAAACAGGTCTTTGTATTGTAATTGAGTCTTACCAGATACCTGGAAATCTAATCCAAAATTGTAAAATGCACTAAGTCTGTAATACTTGCAGAATTTTGCTGAAAAGCAAGCCATTAAAAACAAAACTTCAGGTGTGTTGATCTGTTTTTTGTTGTTAACTACTTAGAATACAATCCAGTCCCAGCCATAAAGAAAAATAATAAATCACAGCATTTATATAAATGCAGCAGCCCCAATCCACATCACAAAATTCTATTTGTACATAAAACACAATTTTTAAATATGAGAAACTTATCAGCATGGGAATTACTATTAGTTATGAACTCTTAAGCATGAAGCACTGTGCTAGCAACACACACACTATTTCAATAAGACTCAACACTTCTCCCCAGGAAAGTGAGTACAGTGCCTTCAAAGAGCTACAAATCAAGTAAAATTCATTTAGCAATAAAATGTTAAGATTGGGGCTTTGTCAAATTCCTCCAAAACGATCTAAGAGGTTTCATTTTGTTTTAATGACTATTCCAAAGGAAAATACTCTCTCCACTGTAAAAGAAAAAAAGCTGAGTTTAGGATTTCTAGACCCAGGAATTACAGAACACGTGCACCACCTCCTTTAAAAAATAAATAAATAAATAAATAAATAAAAAAAGAGAGAGAGAGAGAGAGAGAGAGAAAAAAAGACATCCTAACCTTAAAACAAATGAAAGGGGGAAAATGGTTAGTAAGGAGACTAAAAATAAGCTACAGATACCAGGTGGGTGAAGTAATATCTTCTGCTTGTGAAAGAGGCAAGCTGTCAAGCTTACACAGAGCTCTTCTTCAGGTCTGGAAAAGCTATAGAGCCTTTTGCCTCTAGGTTGCTTGTTTATATACAGCTAGGGGCTGACGACACCGTGTTGTTGCCTTCTGATGGCTGTCCAGTGGTTTATGGGAACTGAATTTGGGTCTAGTCCCCAGCTGACAAGGGTTCACCTCACGAAAACCACCATCACAATTACCACCATTGTTAGCAGTTTTGGCAATGAAACCAAGGATTGAAGAGACCACAGAAACTGAATTACCCTCTTCGCTTCTAACAGAGACTCTTTCCAAGCCAGGTTGAGGTACATTGCCTGGGTAGGGAGGCCTCAAAATAGAAATCTATCAGCTTTGTTTTGGTTTAGATGTACATATACCACATTTCATTACTTAGTAACATGGATGCACCACACATCTGCTCAAGGATCTTTCTGGATTCTTGTCGTACGTTTCAAGATCATACCCATTGTTCACAAGGACTGATTAGGGTAGAAATGAGAACAGCAGAAGACACATGCACGCAGTCAAGCAAATCCAACACACTAAGGCCTTGTCTACACTGCCACTCTACAGCGCTGCAACTTTCGCGCTCAGGGGTGTGAAAACACACCCTCGTGGGGGTGGGTTTTTTACAGTGCTGGGAGAGCGCTCTCCCAGCACTGGTGCCGCGACTACACAGCCATTTTAACGTTGCTAGTGAAGACATACCGTAAGTGTGCTGCCCTTGTTATGGAGACTAACAGATATTCCAGTGAGACAATTTTTAACAGCTCTTTTTAAGCAAGATTAAATTTTGAGCCTATCTACTTTGACAGCATCTCTATAAAAAAGGAAACAGTTTTGTGTTATCGAATGGTGCTGGCTTGATATTCTTGGAGAGTAGAATCCTCTATTTGTGTGTAGAATTGATACAGTACAGGCAGCAGCAGCACAAGTTTCCCTCACACTACCCCATCTCTAGGTCTAAGGAGCAAATTCAGTCCCCGATGGCCCAGTCTAGTCTTGGTCTTTCTGCTAAGATGACCAACTTAAACTGACAGCCAGTGCCGAATGTGTTGATACTTTTCATAACAGGGACACTTGTCACACCGGCACCTGGACAAATACATTTCACAAAGGATGCTGAAAATGCAAGAAAGTGATTTTGGCTCCCAGGCTCAATACAGAAGGATCCGTGTTTGAAAATAGTGTTCACACACTAGTCAAAGTCAGCCTCTTATTAAACTCAGTTTGACTACCAGCGACACCAAACCACTTGCCAAAAACACATTCACAAGCAGTTGACGTGTATAAGAAATAAGCAGTTAAAGAAAATGTTCAGATACATCATACATCGTTATAACCAAAAGTCTTGTTGATTACCTTAAAGTAGGGCTGTCAATTAATCGCAGTTAACTCATGTGATTAACTCAAAAAAGTAATCGTGATTAAAATAATTAATCATGATTAATCACACTGTTAAACAATAGAATACCAATTGAAATTTACTAAATATGTTGGATGTTTTTCAACATTTTCAAATATATTGATTTAAATTACAATTCACAATATAGTGTAGTGCTCACTTTATATTATTACAAATATTTGCACTGTAAAATGATAAAGAAATAGTATATTCACCTCATACAAGTACTGTAGTGCAATCTCTCTATCGTGAAAGTGCAACTTACAAATGTAGATTTTTTTTTGTTACATAACTGCACCCAAAACAATATAAAACTTTAGAGCCTACAAGTCCACTCAGTCCGACTTCTTATTCAGCCAATCACTAAGACAAACCAGTTTGTTTACATTTACGGGAGATAATGCTGCCCGCTTCTTATTTACGTCACCTGAAAGAGAGAACAGGTGTTTGCATGGCACTTTTGTAGCTGGTCTTGCAAAGTCTTTATGTGCCAGATATGCTAAACATTCATACGCCCCTTCATGCTTTGGCCACCATTCCACGGGACATGCTTCCATGCTGATGACGCTTGTGTTAAAAAAAAATAAAATAAAATAAATGCTTTCATTAAATGTTGACTGAACTCCTCCGGGGAGAATAGTATGTCTCCTGCTCTGTTTTACTCGCATTCTTCCATATATTTCACATTATAGTCGTCTCAGATGATGACCCAGCACATGCCGTTCGTTTTAAGAACTCTTTCACACAGATTTGACAAAATGCAAAGAAGGTACCAATGTGAGATTTCTAAAGATAGCTGCAGAACTCGACCCAAGGTTTAAGAATCTGAAGTGCCTTTCAAAGTCTGGGAGGGACAAGGTGTGGAGCATGCTTTCAGAAGTCTTAAAAGAGCAATACTCTGATGCAAAAACTACAGAACCCAAACCACCAAAAACGAAAATCAACCTTCTGCTTGTGGCATCAGACTCAAGATGATGAAAGTGAACATGGGTCAGTCTGCACTGCTCTGGATCATTATCGAGCAGAACCTGTCATCAGCATGGACGCATGTCGTCTGGAATGGTGGCTGAAGATGAAGGGACATATGAATCTTTAGCACATCTGGCATGTAATTATCTTGCAACGCCAGCTACAACAGTGCCATGCGAACGCCTGTTCTCACTTTCAGATGACATTGTAAAAAAGAAGCAGGCAGCATTATCTCCTGCAAATGTAAACAAACTCGTTTATCTGAGTGACAGCCTGAACAAGAAGTAGGACTGAGTGGACTTGTAGACTCTGAAGTTTTACAGTTTTATTTTTGAATACAGCTTATTTTTTTAACTTAATTCTACAGTTGTAAGTTCAACTTTCATGATAAAGAGATTGCATTATAGTACTTGTATAAAGTGAATTGAAAAATACAATTTCTTTTGTTTTTTACAGCATAAATATTTGTAATGAAAAATAAAGTGTACACTTTGTATTCTGTGTTGTAATTGAAATCAGTATATTTGAAAATGTAGAAAACATACTAAAATATTTGTAAATGGTATTCTATTATTAACAATGCAATGAATCGCAATTAATTTTTTTTAATCGCTTGACAACCCTACCTTAATGAGACAAAAACTACTTCTGTACATTTTAATTCTTAAATAAATCATCCCCAAAGTACTACAGGGCACTACCTTAGCTCCGTTGGAGCAGATCTGTGTAAAGCCAACCTGAATGAGGATGCCCCGTGCACATCTGCCAGCCAAACAGTGTCCAGAGTCAGCTCGAGGGGAGGGCTGGCTAGGCCCCTTAAAAGAAATGTGTGGGCCCCCTACATCCAGTTTGCTGGGGCCCCACTCCAGCCATGTCCCCTCCCTTCCAGACATTCCTGGGGCCCCCGAGCTCAGGGCACTGGCACGGCTGACCCGTGATTTAAGTGGGGAGAGGGGCTAACCTGGCTCTAACGCCACCCCCCTGCAGCACACAGATCAAAGAGCCCTGCACCCTCCGCCCCCCAAGGCCCGAGCCCCTCGCCCCCAAGGTAAGGGGGCCCGGGCCCCTCCGCCCCCCAAGGCCCGAGCCCCTCAGGCCGAGCCCCCCACCCCGGGAGAGAGGCCTCCCCCCGGAGACAGCCGCACGCAGCCCCTCACCTACCTACGGTGCCAGCCCGGCTCCTGCTCCGCCTCCTCCTGTCACTCTCCGCCAGCCTCAGCCCCCAGCGCTCCCCAATATGGCGGCCGCTCCTGCCCGGCCCCTGCGCTCCCCGCGGCTCCGCCCCCTCCCCGCGCGGTGCATCACGGGAGCCTCCTCCCCCTCGCCCCGTTCGAATCAATACAGGAAGGAGGCGATACGCTCGTTGCCCATAGCAACCCCTGAGGCCTAGCGGCGCCCGGCTGAGACGGGCAGGGCCTTCATTGGAGGCAGGAGCGGGGGAGGTTTCTGGGGGATGGATTCGGGCCTGGTTGGAGTTTGGGAGTCGGACGGGGCTGGGTTTGGGGGGCTGGCGGAGGTTATGGGGCCGGATATGGGGTTGGGGGCTGGCTGGGCGTTGTGGGCCCCGAGGTGGGTTCAGGGGGTTGTGGGGCTAGGGGTGGGTTCGGATCCTGGTAGAGTTTGAGGGGCTGGCAGGGGGTTGTGGGCCCGTGACTGGGTTCGGGGCCTGGCAGGGTTGGGGGGTGGCCCATTGAGAACTGTTACGCAATTCGTCATCATCTCCAGGGCACTGTTGCCATGGTGCCCGCGAGGCAGTGCCAGGTGATGTCCTCTGCTCATGTTGCTGGCTGGGCCCAATTTCTAACAGCAGAGCCAGGCCTCGTGTGGACACCGTACAGGTCTGAGAGCAGGGGTTGTATTCTACCACCCAGTCGCCCTCCCTGGCATTGTCAGCTGGCCTGTCACAGTGGCTGGCGCCGGTGGGTGCGCGGCTCCCTGCAGAAGCCTGGGGTAATGGTTACTCTGCAGCCTAGCCATGGCATGTAACAGTACCTGATGTATCTGCAGGGAAGCACCAGAAGATCTATTTTGCACGGTAGACCCAGTGTTATCAGCTCTTACGGTTTTATTGCAACTCACCAATATTTGATTTGTTTCCTAAATGGCTCACTTCTGCAGTCACATGCTTACATGAAAATCTCAGCTGTATTTATTTATTTTTTTTTGCAGTAAGTTTATAGAGCTCAGGGTTACAGAGAAAAAGTGGGAAACATGACCTGAGTGAACCTTAAATACTCAGAAACCTGAAAACAAATAAAAAGAACCCAATGGTTATTAAAATCGCATGAATTTTGAGCCAATCTCATGACGGGTTGGGAGGCGACTCATGATTTTTGAACGCTTGGGGTTGGCAACTCTGCCAGATGCTGCTATCTTCTTTGGCTGTATGCGATCCGTGGGAAGCCCCATGTTGGTGCTCAGTGCAATGTAGCAAAAAGTCCCTGCAGTCACAGCTACATGACATCCATGATGCTGCAACACTGAAAACCTCAGTCTCTCTTTAAGTGTCTTATGGTGAATACCCATCTAATGATCTAATGAAAGGGATGATGCATGCCTCTTCATTCCATGTGCGCTGAAAGTTCATGTTGACATGGTTTTGGCTTCTGGTTTCAAAGCAAGTTTTCCTGAGCGCTCAGAATCCGATAAGAGCATTGAGTATTGGCCTGCTAAACCCAGGGTTGTGAGTTCAATCCTTGGGGGGGCCATTTGGGGATCTGGGGCAAAAATTGGGGATTGGTCCTGCTTTGAGCAGGGGGTTGGACTAGATGACCTACTAAGGTCCCTTCCAACCCTGATATTCTATGATTCTAAGAATTGCAGGACTGCCAACACTGGCAATTTTATAGTGAATTTAAGAGATTATTAGCTGCTTTCCCATGGTGAATTTCCCTCCAAGCCCATGGGTCAGTGTGATTAACCTCATTTACCAGACGGAGAAGAGACATGCCTGGAATAGCCTGCAGCTCAGGAATTTGGGCTTAGCTTTCTGTCATACATTCTGTAGCCAGCAGAGGCTGCTGCTTCAATCCCAGAGCAGGGTGGCAGCTAGGGAAGCTCACAATTACTTGTCTCTAGGGCAGTGGTTCCCAAACTGGGGTTTGGGAAATCTTGGGGGCTTGCAAAATGTTACAGGGGGTTCTCAGGAAAAAATTCCTTAATGGTGGACAGAGCTATCCCTAGGGACCTCAGGCAGCATGGGGCTAGCACAGTAGCGTAGCCAGGTCCGCAGTGCAGGGGGAGCGATGCTATAAAAGGCGCCTCCCCCTGTACTCACCCGGAGGCGCTCTGGGTCTTTGGTGGTACCCCGCGCCAAAATGCTGCTGAAGACCCGGAGCACCGCCGGGTGAGTGCAAGAAGCGGCGCTTAAAAAGAAGCGGCGCCTTTTTTTAGTGCTGCTAAAAAAAGGCGCCGCTTCCGCCGCTTCTGCTCAAGGGGGAGCGGCCGCTCTCCCTGCTCCCCCCCGGCTACGCTACTGGGCTAGCAGCCCGGAGCCCCTGGACTTCCAATAGCTAAGCAGATCAAAGCCAGTATCTCTATCACACTGAGGAGATTTAAACTTCAAAACTCCTTATAAGAAATGGAAAGGGAGGTGGATATTTTTTGCTGTTTTTAAAATGAAATAGGCAGCTAGTATTGTTTTTTTAAAATTTTAATTTTAATTTTAATGTATTTAAAATTATTTTAAAAATTATTATGAAGATTCGTTATCACCTTTGTGAAGAGCTTGTAGATGTGAGAGAGCAGGCATATAGGGCGGTAGTTCTTAAGATTTTCTCGATCACCCAAAGAGCAACGGCTGACGAAGAGAGAAGAGCAATGGCTGTTGGTAGCTGAAAGGGCAATGGAACGAGCTATGTTGGGAATCTCCCTTCTGGATCGTATACCAAATGAAATCATCAGAGAACGCAGCGGTGTGAAAGATATTGTCGTGGAAAGCAGACATAACAAGATGCGATGGGCGGGCCACACAGCACGGCTCACGGATAACAGGTGGACCGCAATCATTGCTGAGTGGTACCCGCGAGAACAGAAAAGACCCCCCAGTCGGCCTCCAAGAAGATGGGAAGATGACATCGTTAAACGTTTCGGACGAACATGGAGAAGAAAGGCAAGAGTGCGAGAAGAATGGCAGACGTGTTGTGATCGGCGCAGTCTTAACGACAGCTGAAGTCCAATCGATCCAGGTGATTATGAAGAACAAGTTTAAGCTTTTTTGTAACGTGTGTTGTTTGCCTGGACTGCTCAAGACCTGAATGCTTGTGTAGGAGGAACTCTTTGAGTTGGCTTCTTAAATACCTTCCTGCTGTTTCACATCTGATACTCCTTGATGAAACATAGGAGCCTGTCTTATAACAGGCTTATTCAAAGTGATACAAACTACGAAAGTGATATCTTGGAAGAGTGTTGCCGTTTTCATAACATAATAAAAATACTGTAATGATAATTAATAATAAATAGGGTGTAATAAACATGTCATAAAAGCAGTGATCTTGGAAATATAAAATTTGTTTTTATAATTTATACTCAAGTAAAGGAGAAAATCCCTGGAAATATTCATTTTTAGGAGGGGGTTCGCAGGTTGTTCAAGTTTGGGAACCACTGCTCTAGGGTGACCAGATGAAACGAACAAAATATCGGGACACATGGGGGAAGCAAAAAAAAAAAAAAAAAAGCAGTGGCCGGAGCGGAGTTGCCAAAGCAAAAAACAAAAACAAAACGGCCAGAGTGGCCGAAGCCGCAATATCGGGACAAATGGCATTGGTCGGGACGCGGGACAAAACTAAAAATTGGGACAGTCCCGATTTAATCGGGACGTCTGGTCACCCTACTTGTCTCCGCCTCCACCATCAAGCGTTGTATGGTGATGGAGTTGGCGTGAAGGCAGTGAGGGACAGCTACTGGACCACTATCCTTTTCCTGCAGGAGGCCACATAGGGTAAAAGTGCTACCTGTGAGGGAACTCACAGCACTGCTTTGCAGACATTGCCAGCAGTGGGTGCTAAAAGGGAGGGTATTAGAGTAGTGACTGTAGTGGAAGTCTCAGCTCCTTAAGTATCAGCCTCTTCCAGCAGGAGTCAGTGCACAAGGTCCAGGGCTGAGATCAGCCAGGATTCTTCACAGTCCCCAGCTGTGAGCCAAGGGATGAATTTCAGGATCAAAATAGCCTGTGACCTGTTATGTCGAGATGGCTCTGGCTGGGTTTGGTAAATGTATGTGGGTGAAAAGACGTGAAATATTTTATATGCACAAACGACATACCTGTAACACCTACATTCTTTTATAGCAGAGTAGCTGTTGTTGGCCAATAGTCTCTGCCATATGCTAGCATTACACTGACTACAGAAGATGCGTTGGGAATCATTTTGGTTTTGCTTGAGTTCTTTTTATGGCTCTGATCAATAAACTGAACCAATATGGTTTCCATATTTACTAGCAATCTTTACTCACATTCAAATCCCTACTCAAGACCCAAAAGCCAGCCAATGCCTCAGCCTTGCTGATGAATAAATCAGAGAAAATTACCTTTATTCATTTAAAATAATTCATGTGACTTAGAACCACCAAGATGTGCCAGTCCCTCATATGTACAGCTGCATGATCTGACGCTGTCACACTCAACCCTACTCTCCCAAATTCTGGGTGCATTAGAGAGAGGAGGGGGGAGGGTTGATGTCCAAATTCCGAGTGGGAATTAGGGTCTGGGTTCTGTGCAGGTCATGAGGTGGGGGGTAATTTGGATCTGGGTTCTGCATGTACGTTTCAGGGGAGGATCTGCAAGCAGGTTGGGAGGAATCAAAATCCAAGTTCTGGGTGCAGGCCGAAGGGGAACTGGGATCTGAATTCTCGGTGCAGATCAGGAGGGGATTTAGGGTGTGCATTGTGTGTGCAGGACGGGGGAGGTGAGAGGGATCACTATCTGAGTTCTGGTTGTTTGGGTGGGGGGGAAATCAGGATCCAAGTTTCAGTTGCAGTGTGTTCTCATCTTCCTCTATCCTGGGCAGCACTGCAGGGCCCATTTGTCTGCCTAGACACCCTGAAGCCAGCTGAAAACAAAGGTGAATGATCTTAGCAGCAAGGGCCAGGAGATCAAAAATCAGACAGCCCATCCTGCCTCCTCTTTGCTTGGCCCAGCCCAGTCCCTTGAAGGAGTAGGCGGTAAGGGAAGCCCTGGCTTCCACTGATTAGGCAGGAGACTCGGGTGCACAGGACATACATTCTCAAACGTGGGAGAAGTCCTGCTGAAATGAGCAGGGTTCTGCATAAGCACGGTGGTGATCCAAGTGCAGAATTGGGGCCTTTGTCAGATTCTCCTTTTATTTGTGTGGGGTTTTCACAAAACAGATGGGGAGAGAAAAACATGAAGCGGGGGGAGGAAAATATATGTCAAAGCCACACACGTTGGGAGGGATGAGACCAGAAACTACTTTTACTCACATTTTTAAAAAATTGACTGTTTTGTTTTAATCTTTGTAAACCCCCTGGAAGATGAAAGCCATGATAAAAGTATGTGTAGTTTACAACGTACCTTGAGGCACTTGGAAGGACACTATGTCCATGGACACTGCGTTATATTATGCTTTGCCCTGGGGAAAAAATTGGGACTGGAACTTGCTCTTCTGGTCATCCAGAAATACACACTTCTGAGGCACTGGATCTTGTTCATTTGTTAGAATTCAGAATTGGCTGGGGAGGAAAAGTTCATTGTCCAAACTAATATTAATGAAAAACATGGTATTGTGCCATGTTCTCTTTTACATAGTATCCTTCACAATTCTCTCAGGCTGTGCTGCAAATTAACCACGTTAATCGGGATTCAATCAATGACCAGTTTTTAGCATTTCACAGTTTATTCAGATGCTGGTTGTGCAGCTGCGAAGTAAAACAGAAATATACAAAACAGGCATCTTAAGCCCCAGTCCTGTAAAGGCTCTTCTTATTACCTTTAAGCACACGAGTAGACCCACGAAGTTCAGAACAGACCCACTGAGTTTAATGGGATCATCACAGTTCAGGGCAACTGCACTTGTATTCCCCATCTATGGTCATAGACTCGTAGAATGTCAGGGATCTTAGGAGGTCATCTAAGTCTAACCCCCTACTCAAAGCAGGACCAATCCCCAATTTTTGCCCCAGATTCCCTAAATAGCCCCCTGAAGGCTTGAACTCACAACTCTGGGTTTAGCAGGCCAAGGCTCAAACCACTGAGCTATCCCTCCCCCGCAGCAAGGGCACCCACTCTAGGCTCCTGGCTCCTCAGCCATCATCTCTCTTGGGCAGAAACCTGCCTCTCTCTCCTGACCTGGGGTTTTCCAGGCTGCACAGTTCCCTGTGTACACTGTGAGTTCCCCAGCAAGCCAGACTGCTTAAGTAGGCAGTAGGCGCTTTGCTTTCTCCTCAGAGGCTGTGAACAGTTGTAATTGCCCATGGTTATAAGGTCCACTCAGCCCTCTCTAAGCAAGCACATTTATTCTTAAGGTGAAAGCATTACAAAGAAAACATATTAAAACAATAGAAGAACCCCCAATCCTGCTAATAAGCTTCCCAGGCATCACCCATGGAAGTCCTTCCAACCCTTCCCAGGAAGGATTGGGGCCCTCCATGCACAGAAGGTCCCGAGTCAGTTTAAACTCAGGCTGTTTATCCAAAAGTCCTTTCTTTGTCTGTTGGTCTCTGGAGAATCCAGTTTCGGCCCATCCATGCAGCCTCTCCAGGTGGTGGCACCTCTCTGGAGGTGTTACAACCTGAGTGAATTTGCCTAATCACCGCCCCCCCCGCCCCCTGCACGCGTGCACACACACACACACACACTCTCTCTCTCTCTCACTGTTCTTAGTTCATGTGGTCACCCTTCCCCATGAAATTACATCCCCCCTCCGGCCATCCATGGTACACATACTCAATACGGTGAGATCTCTCAAGGATATTTCAGGCAACTACCATAGCTGTCAAGGTTACCTGCATGCTTAAAATTAAGCACATGCATAAATCTTTGCAGGAGTGCTGCCTAAGAGACTAGTGTTGTCAGCGTCCATTCCATTAACCCTTTGTTCAGGCCAGGATTTAGGTAAATCCTGTCTAATGCCCATAAGCAGCACTGGCTGTATGAGTCAGTCTGGAAGCTAGAGAGTCAGAGAGAACGACAGGGTCTGTCTGCGTCTAGCTGCTCCAGTAGCAAACCCCTGGTATTCTTTACAACTGAGCCCTATTTCTTCTGTGCTGGGAGAAGGGTGACCAGATGTCCCGATTTTATAGGGACAGTCCCGATTTTTGGGTCTTTTTCTTAAATAGGCTCCTATTACCCCCCACCCCCGTCCCGATTTTTCACATTTGCTCTCTGGTCACCCTAGCTGGGAGAAAGAAAATCAAATACTTGTGGCACCTTAGAGACTAACAAATGTTGATTTTCTTTTTGCTGACACAGACTAACAGGGCTACTACACTGTAACCTAGCTGGGAGAGGCCTTGCAAAGTCCATCTCTCCAGCCGTTGGATTTTTAAAAGCGAATCGCCTCACTGTTAAAATGGGAGCAGTCAGAGAGCTCACGCCTCCATTCAGGGTTTGTAAATATATATTTACCAAAGAGCATCCGGAGAAATAGTTGTATGTGAATGGGGGGGGGGGGGTGGATCAACTCCCCTCTAGCTTTTGCAAGCCAGACATCGCAGCAGTGTTAGTGTCTGGAAACCAGAAAGGGGAACTGCTTTCCCGGGGAGATGGCTGTGACAGAGAACCAGCAGATGGAGCTCCGCTTGCAAGGCACCTTTCCCTCCCCTCGCCTTTGCGCTCCTTGGCCACGCCGTGACCCCACCAGCGGCTCCGCCGGTTTACTTCCTGCGGAGGTCGGGCTCTGGATTTGAAAATGCAGGAGTCGCTGCTGCTGCTGCTCTACCTGGTGATGAAGAGGAGGGCCGGCCCCCAGCGGGAGATGGCCGGCCGGGGGGACGAGCCGCAGAGGGCAGCCTGGCTCCGGCAGTACTACACGCAGCGGCAGAAGAGGCTGATGACGGTAAAGCCCCGGGCAGGGGGCGCGGACGGCGGCTGGCCGGGCGCTCAGCAGTCTGGGGGCCCGGCCCCACACAGAGAATCCAGGTGTGGAGCATCTGGCTTGGGGGGCGCACGGAGATCTGACCGGCCATTGGATGGTCAGACGGGGGGAGACCCAGGGCTGGAAGGTGGCGGGGGGGAGTGCAAAGATATGAGAAAGGAAATGGGGGTGCAGAGGGGCACAAGGAGAATGGAGGATCTGGGGGGGGGGGGGGTTGTGTAATAATTTAAGACTTTTAACCCGCATCTAGAAAACTTGGGCTGAGGGGACCAACCGCTGCAGACAAAATAAAGCCCCTTTATTGTTCCATTCCACTAATTCTCCCTTAAGTCCCATCCGTAAAATCAGCCAGGACCATGGGGGTGAATAAAGGCTTCCCCCCACTTTCTGTCTCCTAGCAGCTAAAGGGCTTTGTTCATCAAACCAGCTATCAGTTGGAACGGCCAGTTGGCGTCAAGGAGCAAACCAACCCAACTAGAATACCAATCGCCAATGACTGCTTTGTTTTATAATCCAATTTAAAAATAATGATGAAACCTGAATGTTAAAGCAAAAGTAAAAAATGTGGGGAAAGTTGAAATTGGAACATTGCAATTGACCCGAAATGGGGTCCCCCCCCCCCCGAAAGTTTGTTTTGTGGGACACTTTGACTTTTCATCCCCATTCGGAATGAAATGTTTTCAAATGTTCTGCAGAAGAGAAATTCCAAGTGTCAGCCAGCTGTAGCGATTACAGTCTGCCCGCCTAGAACTCTCCGTTGGCTGCAGTGTTGTGTTTCACAACCTGTGTGTTGTTGGCTGCAGTGTTGTGTTTCACAACCTGTGTGTATTATTGCTGTGTGCTGGTAAACAGTGTCTGTGGTGCATCCCAAAGGTGGCTGGGCTAAGGGAGGGGCAGGCTAAGGGAGTTACGTAGAAAGAAAGAGGGGCATAGTATGTATAATATCTCGTAGGCTTTTGACACTCATTGGGTGAATAATACCCCGCTCTTACCTAGCACTTCTTGTCCATAGATCTCAAAGTGCTTTACAAAGGAGGTCAATATCATTGTCCTCATTTTACAGATGGGGAAACTGAGGCACCAATAGGCAAAATGACTTGCTCAAAGTCACCCAGCAGGTCAGTGGTAGACTCAGGAATAGAACCCAGGTGTCCTGAGTCCCAGATCAGTGCACTACCTACTAGGCCAGACACTCATTCCATTCAGTAGTAGCTTGGCATTCATGTAGACAGCCTGATACAGTGGGCTGGGCTGAGTGACAGGGATGACTGAGCTCCAAAGCCAACTCAGTGACTGACTGGGTAGCCGTGGGCAAGTCACTTAACACCTTTTGGTGTCAGTTTTCCCCCCGTGTCCAATAGGGATGATGCTGACCCAATACCCAGGGAAGCTGAGAGGACGAACTGATTGTCTGTGTAGCACGTTGGCTGTTTGTAGATGCAGTGCTGTAAAAGTGCTGAGCATTGTCATATTCAGTGTACGTGTCTGGAAGGAAATGCTGCCTCATGCCTGTAATTGTCAAATTTCAGCTGCTGATTGCCCGCCGGAGGAGATCCAGCTGCTACTTCCACCCCCGCGCATGGCCCAGCTTCCGGAACGCTGACTGGTGGGAACGGGTGGTCCTGAAAGACTTCCAGCCACGGGACTGGCTGGAGAAATTCCGAATGTCCAAGGAGACCTTCTTCTATGTCTGCAACCAGCTGCGACCCAAGCTGTCCCACCCGAGTATCCAGCCCCACCCGGTGCTGCCTCTGGAGCAGCGGGTAGCCGTGGCCGTTTGGCACCTGGCCACCAACGTAGAGTACCAGACGATCAGCCCCCTCTTTGGGGTGGGTCCCTCCACGGTGCAGAACTGTGTCAAGGAGGTCAGCTATGCCATTGTGCTGCTGCTGAAGCCGCTCTACCTCCGGCTGCCCAGCGAGCAGGAGCTGGAGAACATGGTGCGGATCTTCAGTGCCCGCTGGGGATTCCCACACTGCATCGGTGCCTTGGACAGCCTCCATGTCCCCATCCACGCCCCTGCGCACCTCGGTGCCGACTACTGCAACAGCCAGGGCTGGCATTCTGTCCTCACGCAGGTGACGGTGGACGGGCTGGGTCAGTTCTGGGACATCTGCGCCGGCTTCCCTGGCAGCATGGAGAACAGCACCGTCCTGGAAAACTCCAGCTTGTGGGTGTTAGCCAGGGAAGGCCGCCTCTTCCCAACCCCCCTGAAACATTTCATGGGGAGGGCACAAAAGTACGTCCTGCTGGGAGATGCCTCTTACCCGCTGCGGAACTGGATCCTCAAGCCTTACCCGGAAGACGGCCCCCTCACCCCACAGCAGGTCCAGTTCAACTATCGCCTGAAGCGAGCCCACAGCGTGATCGAGAATGCCTTCCTGCGCCTCAAGGCCCGGTGGCAGTTCCTCCTGAAATGCGACGATTGCAGCCTGGACCTGCTGCCCACTGTCATACTCGCCTGTTGCACCCTGCACAACGTGTGCGAGGCCCACGACAGCCCCTTCAATGACGAGTGGCTGGAGGTGATCGAGCCCGCCGAGTTCTCAAAGCCCTGCCAGCCTGCGCCCATGTCCATGGATGACAGCAGCGCCGAGGAAGTGAGAGCGCTGATGTGCGAATACTTTGAAAGCTACGGAGAAGGCTGATTGCTACAAAGCAATGCCGCATGCTCTCCAGCTCTCAAACTTTCAGTAACTCTAGTACACCTAACCTTGCCCCAGAAATCAAAGGCTACTGAATGGGGACTGTGCGCTGTCACATACTGCAAAGCCTTTTCTGTGGAATAACGATGGCTTTGGGGATTGGTAAGGAGCCAGCCCTTCCCATCTCAGCCACCAGTTCCAGTCCAGAGGAGGTCGGCCGTGCTGCACTAAAGCAGTCTTTGCCTTGGTGCTGTCAGGCAACGGGATGGATTTCATGCCTTTGTAATCTGACAGGGTTTAGATGATCTTGTGAGATGTAAATAAAACAGGGGGTCTAGGTTTGGGCAAAAAGAGCAATGCATACTTTTTTGCTTTCTTTAAGAATAAATCAGGCTCAGTAGCTCAGGGTGAATGGGAAAGGGACACGGAGCCTATCATGTCTTGGCTAGGCTGCAGGTTGGCAGCCAATGACAGTTACCAGCTGATGAGTTGTCAGTGGCCTGTGGGAAAAGGTGGGTGGATCTCAGCAGACAGGCATCCTTCACCCAGTGCTACTGTTACTGCTGGCACAGTGTCACCTGCATGGGCAGCCTCAGCAGCAAGCGCCTAGATGCTGTGGCGATGGGTGCACCAGAAACACATCAGCAGAAAGGCCAAAGAATGGAATAGGTGCTATTGTCTGAATCACAATAGCATCTGGAGGCCTCAGCCCCATTGGGCTGGGTCCTGACCCAGAGATGCCAGTCCCTGCCCTGATGAGCTCACTGTCTGAACTGGCAAGATACACACAAGGTGGGAGGGGAAGTGACTTGCCTGAAGCCAGCAGCAGAGCTGGGATGAGAATCCAGGAGTCAAGGATTCCCAGGATAGCACCCTACCCACTAGACTGCACTACCTCCACCTCCCTCAGGTGACTGAATTACCTTCCCAGCCTGAGGCTGAAGTTCCTGGCTAATGCTGAGGAACGCTGGCGGAGCCGCGCTGGGGCTGCCGGTGCACGTGGTGTCTCGGTGATCGGTGGGTCACTGCAGCTCTCCAGGCTGGCCCCCTTCAGGAGCACAGGAGCTGAGACAGCGGCAGGTGGGAAAAGCCGTAGGGTCACTTTAGGAGGTATGTTGTTTTCCACAAAGATATCTGCCCGACATGGCAGAACCTCTTCAGAGATGCTGCCTCCAGGTGAAATCACGTGATGAAGGAAATAACAGCAAACTCAACATCGTGGGCCAGATTCAACTGGGGCTCCAGCGAGTACGACTTCACTGCCTTCAGTGGAGTGACTCCCATTCGCATCAGGACCGAGTTTAGCCGCACACATCTGCTGTGGTTCTGCTTCTGCTGACACCCATCTCCCGTTTTGCTAGTCACGCTGCCTAGCATCACCATTCCTGGGGACACGCTAATAGAATCAGTTGTTTCCATACCCCCATGCTTGTTTTGTGGAAATCTAGTGTTTTTACAATCTGAAAACAAGAATTTGGGACTTTAGCAATATCTGTGGCCTGTCAGTGTGTCTGAAGGGCTGTGGATGTAGCAGGGGCGTTAACCTGAGTATCCAGACAAATTCCAATGTAGGTAACTACATTCTGCCTATCTCTGGCCCTGAGCCTGCAAAGAGTTACACATATGCATAACCGTACCTGAATTGACAGATCCACTGAGTCCAAGCCTTACACCTCAGGATTGGAGTCTTTGATTTTTAAAAAGAAAACAAGAAAAATACCTGTGGCACCTTAGAGACTAACAAATTTATTTCGGCATAAGCTTTCGTGGGTTAAGAACCCACTTCATCGGATGCATGGAACGGAACATGCAGTGAACAGATATTTATACATTCAAAGAAACATGAGAAGGTGGAAGTGTCTATACCAATGTTAATTAGCCTCTTAACATTGGTATAGACACTTCCACCTTCTCATGTTTCTTTGAATGTATAAATATCTGTTCACTGCATGTTCCGTTCCATGCATCCGATGAAGTGGGTTCTTAACCCACGAAAGCTTATGCCGAAATAAATTTGTTAGTCTCTAAGGTGCCACAGGTATTTTTCTTGTTTTCTTTTTGCTGACACAGACTAACACAGCTACTACACTGAAACCTTTGATTTTTAAGACATGGCCAGATATTTGTCTGCTCGTAGACTTTAAGGTCAGAAAGAACCATCATGATCATCTAGTCTGAGCTCCTGCACATTGCAGGCCACAGAACCTCACCCACCCACTCCTGGAATAGACCCCTAACCTCTGGCAGAGTTACTGAAGTGCAAGTGATGTGGTTAGCAAAGTCTGGCCATTGCATTAGGTAGGGTGGAAGAACCCAGGAGTCTGACTGGTTCTTTATGAACCACATGGGTGGGAACTTACTGCCTTTGAGTCAAAGAAGCCTTGACTGGATGCCTCTCTGGAAGAGATGCTTTAGCTTAATACACGTGATTGGGTTCAATGTAGGGGTAATGGAGAATTCCATGGCCTGTGACATATAGGAGGTCAGATGAGCTAATCTGACCTCCTATACGTCCCTTTGGGCCTTTAACTCTGAATCTCTGGACTGCATGGTTCGGGGAAAACTCCAGCACTCCCTCCGCACTTTACTTCCTTCCCCAGGCTCCTGGCTTTCACACAGCAGCACTGGTTCAGCGGCTTCCACCCACACCTAAACCTGCCAGCCCTGCATCAGCAGGTGAGAGGACTTCTCTTGGGGCTGGGTGAATGGCTCCCTAAAGTCTCCCCAAGGCTCTGCCTGTCCCACTGTGATACACTGTGTGACGGGTTCCCCACGGGGTGCCACCTGGAACTGGGGTACCACTGAGCCCCCTCACCCACCAGCCTGGGCTCCCTCTCACTCTACTGCTGTGACAAGCTGCAAAGCCCTCCAGCCTGCACTTTCACCAGCATTCACACAGGTAGGGCACACCCACTACAGTTACATGCAGGCTCTCTAACCACCATCTTCCCAGCTTGGGACCCCACAGCAGTACCGTCCTGCCCTGGTCAAAGCTGGCCAGTATATGGGTTTAATACCCAGTCTGCCTCTCCCTCAATGTGAAGAGAACAATGCACATGTGTGGTAACCAAACCAAGATTTCCCCCAAGCACTCCAGTCAACGCTCATTGGTTTAGATTAAAGCAAAAACAAATTTAACTACAAAAGATAGATTATAAATGATTATAGGGGATAGCAAACAGCAAAGCAGATTACCTAGCAGATAAACAAAAAACGCAACTAAGCTTAATATACTAGCTAGATTGGATATGAATTAGTAGATTCTCACCCTAAGAGATGATACAAGCAGGTTGCTGATTCTTAAGGGGCAAGCTGCACTTACTTTGCAGCTTGGAATCCCCAGGTGTTTCATACACAGGCTAGAAATCCCTTTAGCCTGGGTCCAGCACTTCCCCCAGTTCAGTCTTTGTTCCTCAGGTGTTTCCAGGAGTCTTCTTGTGTGGGGAGTAAAGAACCCCAGATGATGTCACTCCCTGCCTTATATAGCTTTTGCATCTGGCAGGAACCCTTTGTTCCAAAGCTTGGTTCCCAGACCTGTCTGTGGGTAAATACTGACATCCCAAGATGGTGTCCAGCATCATGTGGCCTGGTCACATGTCCTTGTAGTCATAGAAGCCATCACTCACAGACTGTCTGTAACATTCTCAAGAAGACTCGCCAGGTGGGAGGTAAGCTTGTGAAGGGTAACAAGAAGGGTTTCTACAGGTACATTAGCAACAAGAAGAAGGTCAGTGAATGTGTGGGACCCTTACTGAATGGGGGAAGCAACCTAGTGACAGATGATGTGGAAAAAGCTGAAGTACTTAATGCTTTTTTTGCATCAGTCTAGAGACAAGGTCAGCTCCCAGACTGCTGCACTGGGCAGCACAGTATGGGGAGGAGGTGAGCAGCCCTCAGTGGTGAAAGAACAGGTTAAGGACTATTTAGAAAACCTGGACATGCATAAGTCCATGGGGCCGGATGCGCTGCATCCGAGGGTACTGAGGGAGTTGGCAGATGTGATTGCAGAGCCATTGGTCATTATCTTTGAAAACTTGTGTCAATCGCGGGAGGTCCCGGATGATTGAAAAAAGGCAAATATAGTGCCCATCTTTAAAAAAGGGAAGAAGGAGAATCCAGGGAACTACAGACCAGTCAGCCTCCCCTGTCCCCAGAAAAACCATGCAGCAGGTCCTCAAGGAATCCATTTTGAAGCACTTGGAGGAGGGGAAGATGATCAGGAACAGTCAACATGGATTCACCAAGGGCAAGTCATGCCTGACCAACCTAATTGCCTTCTATGATGAGATAACTGGCTCTGTGGATATGGGAAAAGCGGTGGATGTGATATACCTGGACTTCAGCAAAGCTTTTGATACGGTCTCCCACAGTATTCTTGCCAGCAAGTTAAAGAAGTACGGATTGGATGAATGGACTATAAGGTGGACAGAAACCTGGCTAGATTGTTGGGCTCAGTGGGTAGTGATCAACGGCTCGATGTCTAGTTGGCAGCCGGTATCAAGCGGAGTGCCCCGGGGGTTGGTCCTCGGGCCGGTTTTGTTCATCATCTTCATTAATGATCTGGATGATGGGATAGATTGCACCCTCAGCAAGTCCGCAGATGACACTAAACTGGGGGAAGAGGTAGATATGCTGGAGAGTAGGGATAGGGTCCAGAGTGACCTAGACAAATTGGAGGATTGGACCAAAAGAAATCTGATGAAGTTCAACACGGACAAGTGTAGAGTCCTGCACTTAGGAAGGAAGAATCCCATGCACCGTTACAGGCTGGGGATTGACTGGCTAAGCAGCAGTTCTGCAGAAAAGGACCTGGGGATTACAGTGGACGAGAAGCTGGATATGAGTCAGCAGTGTGCCCTTGTTGCCAATAAGGCCAATGGCATATTAGGCTGTATTAGTAGGAACATTGCCAGTAGGTCGAGGGAAGTGATTATTCCCCTCTATTCAGCACTGGTGAGGCCACACCTCGAGTATTGTGTTCAGTTTTGGTCCCCCCACTACAGAAAGGATGTGGACAAATTGGAGAGAGTCCAGCGGAGGGCAACGAAAATGATTAGGGGACTGGGGCACATGACTTATGAGGAGAGGCTGAGGGAACTGGGCTTGTTTAGTCAGCAGAAGAGAAGAGTGAGGGGGGATTTGATAGCAGCCTTCAGCTACCTGAAGGGGAATTCCAGAGAGGATGGAGCTAGGCTTTTCTCAGTGGTGAAATGAAAATGACAGATGACAGAACAAGGAGTAATGGTCTCAAGTTGCAGTGGGGGAGGTCTAGGTTGGATATTAGGAAAAACTATTTCACTAGGAGGGTGGTGAAGCACTGGAATGGGTTACCTAGGGAGGTGGTGGAATCTCCTTCCTTAGAGGTTTTTAAGGTCAGGCTTGACAAAGCCCTGGCTGGGATGATTTAGTTGGGGTTGGTTCTGCTTTGAGCAGGGGGTTGGACTAGATCAGTGGTTCCCAAACTTTAACAACCTGTGAACCCCCCTTTCACTAAAATGTCAAGTCTCGCGAACCCCCTCTTAAAAATGAATATTTCCAGGGATTTTCTCCTTTACCTGAGTATAAATTATAAAAGCATTGATCTTGGAAATATAAAATTTGTTTTTATGACATGCTTATTACACACTATTTATTATTAATTATTATGTATCATTACAGTACTTTCATTACATTATGAAAACGGCAACACTATTCCAAGATCTTACTTTTGTAGCTTGTATCACTTTAAATAAGCCTGTTATAAGACAAGGCTCCTATGTTTCATCAAGGAGCATCAAATGTGAAACAGCGTGAAGGTATTTAAGAAGCCAATTCAAATTGTTCCTCCTACACAAGCATTCAGGTCTTGAGCAGTCCAGGCGAACAATGCACGTTACAACAAAGCTTAAACTTCTTGTTCATAATAATTTAAAAAACAATACTAGCTGCCTATTTAATTTTAAAAACAGCAAAAAATATCCACCTCCCTTTTCATTTCTTATAAGGAGTCTTGACGGACGTTTAAATCTCCTCAGTGTGATAGATATGTTTGCTTTGACCTGCTTAGCTCTTGGAAGTCCAGGGGCTCTGGGCTGCTGGCCCCGTGCTGCCTGGGGTCCCTAGGGACAGCTCTGTCCGCCATTAGGGAATTTTTTCCCAAGAACCCCCTGTAACATTTCATGAACCCCCAGGGGTACACGAACCCCAGTTTGGGAACCACTGGACTAGATGACCTCCTGAGGTTTCTTCCAACCCTAATCTTCTATGATTCTCCTAAGGCCTATTGTTTTCCCTAATGGCTCACTGCCTTGAAGAGGCCAAAAGCATCTTGTCTAGTGGGCGTTACCCAGGTGTAACTAAATTTGAAATACAGAAACACAGTCAATATTCATAACTTCAGATACAAAAATTATACATGCATACAAATAGGATAATCATATTCAGCAAATCATAACTTTTCCAATGACACCTCACATGACGTATCTTGGACAAAATCCATCATAATTATGCCATAAACCTATCATCATAATATCACTGTGGAGAATATGGGGTTCAGTGTCACACTGTACAGCAGCAGTTGCAAGGAGCAACTTCGGGGGTGGTGGGGGAAGGGTAGCAGCCCACCAGCGCACAACACAATGGGTCTGGGGTGTGATTTTAACCAAGGGCATTAGACAAACCTGTTAATTTTGCAAATGGTGCCAGGAGATCGCCAATGCCCAAACAGAGCAGATAGGACCTAATTTTGTAAGGTCTCTGAAAGACACAGACACGTACAGTAAATTGTGTAGCAATAGATGTGAGTGCCTTCATAGAATCATATCATAGAATCATAGAATCATAGAATCTCAGGGTTGGAAGGGACCTCAGGAGGTCATCTAGTCCAACCCCCTGCTCAAAGCAGGACCAAACCCAATTAGATCATCCCAGCCAGGGCTTTGTCAAGCCTGACCTTAAAAACCTCTAAGGAAGGAGATTCCACCACCTCCCTAGGTAACCCATTCCAGTGCTTCACCACCCTACTAGTGAAAAAGTTTTTCCTAATATCCAACCTAAACCTCCCCCTCTGCAACTTGAGACCATTACTCCTTGTTCTGTCATCTTCTACCACTGAGAACAGTCTAGATCCATCCTCTTTGGAACCCCCTTTCAGGTAGTTGAAAGCAGCTATCAAATCCCCCCTCATTCTTCTCTTCTGCAGGCTAAACAATCCCAGTTCCCTCAGCCTCTCCTCATAAGTCATGTGCTCGAGCCCCCTAATCATTTTTGTTGCCCTCCGTTGGACTCTTTCCAATTTATCCACATCCTTCTTGTAGCGTGGGGCCCAAAACTGGACACAGTACTCCAAATGAGGCCTCACCAGTGCCGAATAGAGGGGAATAATCACGTCCCTCGATCTGCTGGAAATGCCCCTACTTATACAGCCCAAAATGCCGTTAGCCTTCTTGGCAACAAGGGCACACTGTTGACTCATATTCAGCTTTTCGTCCACCGTAACCCCTAGGTCCTTTTCTGCAGAACTGCTGCCCAGCCATTCGGTCCCTAGTCTGTAGCAGTGCATGGGATTCTTGCGTCCTAAGTGCAGGACTCTGCACTTGTCCTTGTTGAACCTCATCAGATTTCTTTTGGCCCAATCCTCTAATTTGTCTAGGTCCCTCTGTATCCTGTCCCTACCCTCCAGCGTATCAACCACTCCTCCCAGTTTAGTGTCATCTGCAAACTTGCTAAGGGTGCAGTCCACACCATCCTCCAGATCGTTGATGAAGATATTGAACAAAACCGGCCCCAGCACCGACCCTTGGGGCACTCCACTTGATACCGGCTGCCAACTAGACATGGAGCCATTGATCACTACCCGTTGAGCACGACCATCCAGCCAGTTTTCTATCCACCTTACCGTGCATTCATCCAGCCCATACTTCCTTAACTTGCTGGCAAGAACACTGTGGGAGACTGTATCAAAAGCTTTGCTAAAGTCAAGAAATAGCACATCCACTGCTTTCCCCTCATCCACAGAGCAGGTTATCTCATCATAGAAGGCAATTAGGTTAGTCAGGCATGACTTGCCCTTGGTGAATCCATGCTGACTGTTCCTGATCACTTTCCCCTCCTTTAAGTGGTTCAGAATTGATTCCTTGAGGACCTGTTCCATGATTTTTCCAGGGACTGAGGTGAGACTGACCTTGGGAGGGATAAAGGGCTGAGTGAAAGCAGCAGGGATTTGAAGCTATGGTTGCAGGTAGGTTAGGTATGGTATTTCCATACCTTAAGGCTGAGACCATTAGACCTTCCCTTTTACATACCACCCATGTCAGAGTATGCCACATGGATCGCAATCTGTTACTGTAGTACACAGAGCTGGAGTCTGATCTCCGTTACGCTGGTGGGAATCGGGACTAATTCCACTGAAGTCAACTGCATCAATGTAAAATCAGGGTCACCGAGACCAGAATCAGGGCCCTAATGCACAATTGGATTGGCATCCGATGAAGTGGGTATTCACCCACGAAAGCTTATGCTCCAATACCTCTGTTAATCTATCAGGTGCCACAGGACCCTTTGTCGCTTCTACAATTGGATTGTTTCCCCTCAGTCTAAGCAGCTGAAAAATTCATCATATCAGTAGGGCTCTGGCCCTGATCCAGCAAATATGTACACACACATTTACCTTTAATAAGATTGGTATTCTTTTGTTACGTTGCCTTTGTTTCACAAATGCCAGTGAGTTAAACATTATGATGAAAATACATTTCTTTTCCTGTATTAATAACAACAGCTCTGAGTATTAAATCTGACAATTAAACAATTTACTTTGCACTGCTTGCTGTTTATTTCCTTTTCTCTTGGCTTGGGCAATGAAAACAGATTAATCAGTTTCACTTGGGTCTGTGGTCAGTTTTCACTTTCAGGGTCTTAGGCAGTAGTATGAGGCTGCCTTTGGGAACCTCTAGAGCTGTGTTTTTTAACCTATGGTCCACGGATCCCTGGGACCCACAGACTATGTCTAAGCCATTTGTCTTGGATGGTTTAGATACAACAAACCCTGCATCTTGGCAATGGGTTAGACTAGATGATCCTTGCGGTACCTTCTAATGCTATGATTCTAAGATTTCCAAAGGGGTACGCATCCCCAGTCAAACATTTTTAGGAGGCCACAAATGAAATGAGGTTGAAAACCACTGGTCTAGAGGAAAGCAGAGGAAGCTGATGACTAGGTCTAAGGAGACTGATTCTATTCCCACTTCTGCCACAGACTCGCTCTGTGATCTAGTGCAAGTCAAATCTCACTGTCCCCAAAGTGGACACTAATTTTTAAGGTCTCACTTTCTGGGGGCATGACTGAGGGGCACCTTAAGGCCTGCGTTTCAGAGGTGCTGAGTTCCCACTGACTTCAGCTGAAGTTTTAGGCACTCAGCTTCTCTGAAAATTAGGCCAGAGGGAACCAACAAAATAGCCTCTAAAATCAGTGGCTACTTTGGAAAATGTTGGTTCAAACTTCCCTGTGTCTCAGTGTTTCCGTACGTTAGGGATACCGAAACGCCATCCACCGAAAGGGATTTGAGATATGTGGATGAAAAGTGCTATGGAAGGGCTAATTGTTATTATTACAGCCCTGCAACTCCGCAGATATCCGCTTTATACCCGTGCACCATTTTGCAGATCGCGGATCGGATGCGGATACAAATTTTGTATCCATGCAGGGCTCTAGTTATTGTTTGTTATCTGTAGTATAGTTAGGGCTAGATTAGGACCTAGACACGGTAGACTCGAGCCTATCGCCCCAGCTCCGGGAACCACATCATTAAATCAGACTCTCCGCTCTCATTAAAAATAAAAATTGTTTGAAGCCCTCGTGGATACAAAGGAAATATGAACCAAACTGTTGCCTGCCTGAGTCTCCAGACAGCCTGAAACAATAGCTCCCACTACCCCAGTGGTCCCCAAACTTACCATGGTCATGCCCCACATTACTCCTGTCCACACAGAGGTGATGCATGGGTGAGGTAGGGGGGGTCAAGTGCCCCCCCAGATTGGCCTGCCGGGGGTGGGGAGAGGGGCTCTACCGTCTCTCCGTGCCACCCCTCCACCCCCGGTACCTTTGACTAAACTGGCTGCTCTCCCTGGCAGCCGGGCGGGGAGCAGGACAGAGAGCCTGGCTGGGAGGCAGGGCGGCCTGCTCCCTGCCTGGGCTCAGCTGCCGTGGGGCGGGGGGGAGACACAGCCTCTGTCTCTCTCAGGCAGAAGTGGCTCTGTCCCGCTCCCTGCCCCGCTGCCAGGGAGAGTGGGGAGGGGAGAGGCACAGGGAGAGCAGGACAGAACCCCTGGGCCCCTCTCCGCAGGTAATGTGGGGCAGCGGCCCCCTGGCCGGGCGGGGTGTGTGTGTGTCACTCCGCATCTGCCTGAGAGCCTGGCTGGGAGGCAGCCTGGGCTCCTCTGCCGGGGGTGGGGTGGAGCCAGAGTCCCCAGTTACCAGGGACAGGGGTGAGCGAGCCAGAGTGCCCTCTCCCCCCCAGCACGTTTCTGGCTTGCTCGGCCCCTGTCCCTGGCAGCTGAGGCGGCAGCAGGCTGCCCTGCCGCCCGCCCCGGGCCTTGCTGCAGGGACAGTGGCTGAGTGAGCTGGAGTCTCCGCTCCCCCCTCGCCCCTGCAGTCCCCTCTCTCCCCCCTCCTCCACCCCCACAGCCGAGGCCAGGCAGGGAGCGGCCGCCACTGCCCCCCAGCCAGGCTTTCTCAGGCAGATGGAGCTCGGTCCTGCTCCCCGCCTGGCTGCCAGGGAGAGCAGCCAGTGTAGCCAAAGGTAGGGGGTAGGGAGGCACAGGGAGAGAAGGTAGAGCCCCTCTCCCTTCCTGCCCCCAGCAGGCCAATCTGGGGGGCACATGACTCCCCATGTCCCCCCCACGCATCGCCTCTGAAGGGGCCACAGTTGGGAGTGCCAACTTTCTAATCGCACAAAACCGAACATCCCTGCCCCGCTCTTTCCCCGAGGCCCCACCCCTGCCCCACCCCACCCTTTCTCCAAGGCCCTATTCCCACGTGCTCCTTTCCCCATCTGGCACTCGCTCTCCCCCACCCTCACTCACTTTCACTAGGCTGGGGCAGGGGGTTGGGGGTGAGGGCTCTGGCTAGGGGTATGGGCTCTGGGGTGGGGCTGAGGGGTTTGGGGTGCGGGAGGGGACTCCAAGCTGGGGCAGGGGGTTGGAGTGTGTGTGGGGGGTGAGGGCTCTGGCTGGGGGTGTGGGCTCTGGGGTGGGGCTGAGGGGTTTGGGGTGCAGGAGGGGACTCAGCTGGGGCAGGGGGTTGGAGTGCATGTGTGGGGGGTGAGGGCTCTGACTGAGGGTGTGGGCTCTGGGGTGGGGTTGGGGATGAGGGGTTTGGGGTGCAGGAGGGGGCTGGGGCAAGGGGTTTAGGGTGCGGAGGCCCAGCGGCACTTATTGCGGCTCGGAGGAAGCGGCCGACAGCCCCTGCAGCCCCTAGACACATGGGCGGCCAAGGAGACTCCACGCGCTGCCCTCACACCCGCAGGCTCTGCCAGCGCAGCTCCCTTTGGGTGCAGTCCTGGCTAACGGGAGCTGCGGGGCTGGCACTCAGGGCAGGGGCAGTGCATGGAGCTTCCCTGGCTGCCCATGCGCCTAGGGGCTGCAGGAACCTGGCAGCCACAGGGAGCTAGGGCCCCCGATCCGTCACCGACCGGACTTTTAACAGCCCAGTCTGCAGTGCTGACAGGAGCCGTCAGGGTCCCTTTTTGACTGGGTGTTCCGGTCAAAACCCTAGGTGGGGCCAGGAATGGAACCACGGCCAGGGGCCAAGGCTCGGAGCGAGGCTGGGTGGTGCTCCCTCCATTCCCACCTAGGGGAGTACACCCCACGGTTTGGGGATCTTTGCACTACCCCATTAATCTTAACTCTGAAACTGGCTGCTATGGCAGTGTGCCCGGGGTGTGTGTGTGTGTGCTACGTGGAGTATGCCTACAGCCCTGGATCGTCTAACTTTGGCCTTGATACAGTAGTGCTGGGCTTGATTGTGCTGAGTGCTGTACAGACATAGAGTAACAGAGAAGTCCTGCCCCGCAGAGCTCACAGGCTAATTCTTATTGGTTATTTATTTGTAATAAAACTGTTTCTATTGGGATTACAGATGAAAAATCAGGACATATTTCTACTGACCATAGGTTTGGCCAACAGACGTGCCGAGGGCACAGAAATCACCCAGACGAGCTCAGAGCTACCAGCTCCCCCAAGATTAGTGAGTGTTGTAATATTTTAAGTTTCTCATGATCCCCTGATTTTCTCCATCAAACTGCATGAATTATGCATTGAGTCAAAGTGGCCAGTTCCCTTTACTTTCAGTAGGCCCAAAGCCACAGCCTGCCCTCAGTTAAGATGGCTGCCATTTCCCTGTGGCAATTGCAGGGAACTTCCATCATTTCCAATGGGACTGAAGCCACGCTGCCCTTAGGGAAGATGGCCACCCTCTGCCGTCCATGGTTAGGGAGCTGGGCAGGAAAATGTAGAGAGGAAAGTGGGGGGAGGGGGGAATGGGAATGACAGGAGATTGATGGGGGCAGGAGGGAATGTGAAGATGCAGTGGGATATGGGGGCAGCAGGGAATGTGGGGGTGCAGTGGGATATGGGGGTGCCGGAGGGAATGTGAAGATGCAGGGGATATGGGGGCAGGAGGGAATGTGGGGGTGCAGTGGGATATGGGGGTGCCAGAGGGAATGTGAAGATGCAGGGGACTATGGGGGTGCCTGAGGGAATGTGAAGATGCAGGGGACTATGGGGGTGCCCGAGGGAATGTGGGGGTGCAGTGGGATATGGGGGCAGGAGGGAATGTGGGGGTGGAGTGGGATATGGGGGTGTCGGAGGGAATGTGAATATGCAGGGGGATAGGGGGGTGCTGGAGGGACTGTGAAGATGCAGGGGGATATGGGAGCAGGAGGGAATGTGGGGGTGCAGTGGGATATGGGGGTGCCGGAGGGAATGTGAAGATGCAGGGGACTATGGGGGTGCCTGAGGGAATGTGAAGATGCAGGGGACTATGGGGGTGCCTGAGGGAATGTGGGGGTGCAGTGGGATATGGGGGCAGGAGGGAATGTGGGGGTGCAGTGGGATATGGGGTGCCGGAGGGAATGTGAAGATGCAGGGGATATGGGGGTGCCAGAGGGAATGTGAAGATGCAGGGGACTATGGGGGTGCCTGAGGGAATGTGAAGATGCAGGGGGATATGGGAGCAGGAGGGAATGTGGGGGTGCAGTGGGATATGGGATGCCAGAGGGAATGTGAAGATGCAGGGGACTATGGGGGTGCCTGAGGGAATGTGAAGATGCAGGGGACTATGGGGGTGCCCGAGGGAATGTGGGGGTGCAGTGGGATATGGGGGCAGGAGGGAATGTGGGGGTGCAGTGGGATATGGGGGTGCCGGAGGGAATGTGAATATGCAGGGGGATAGGGGGGCAGCAGGGAATGTGGGGGTGCAGTGGGATATGGGGGTGCCGGAGGGACTGTGAGGATGCAGGGGATATGGGGGTGCCCGAGGGAATGTGAAGATGCAGGGGACTATGGGGGTGCCCGAGGGAATGTGGGGGTGCAGGGGGATATGGGAGCAGGAGGGAATGTGGGGGTGCAGTGGGATATGGGATGCCAGAGGGAATGTGAAGATGCAGGGGACTATGGGGGTGCCTGAGGGAATGTGAAGATGCAGGGGACTATGGGGGTGCCCGAGGGAATGTGGGGGTGCAGTGGGATATGGGGGCAGGAGGGAATGTGGGGGTGCAGTGGGATATGGGGGTGCCAGAGGGAATGTGAATATGCAGGGGGATAGGGGGGCAGCAGGGAATGTGGGGGTGCAGTGGGATATGGGGGTGCCGGAGGGAATGTGAAGATGCAGGGGATATGGGGGCAGCAGGGAATGTGGGGGTGCAGTGGGATATGGGGGTGCCGGAGGGACTGTGAGGATGCAGGGGATATGGGGGTGCCCGAGGGAATGTGAAGATGCAGTGGGATATGGGAGCAGGAGGGAATGTGGGGGTGCAGTGGGATATGGGATGCCAGAGGGAATGTGAAGATGCAGGGGGATATGGGGGTGCCCGAGGGACTGTGAGGATGCAGGGGGATATGGGGGTGCCCGAGGGACTGTGAGGATGCAGGGGGATATGGGGGTGCCCGAGGGACTGTGAAGATGCAGGGGGATATGGGAGCAGGAGGGAATGTGGGGGTGCAGTGGGATATGGGGGTGCCGGAGGGACTGTGAGGATGCAGGGGGATAGGGGGGTGCCCGAGGGACTGTGAGGATGCAGGGGGATATGGGGGTGCCCGAGGGACTGTGAGGATGCAGGGAGGGACACAAACATACTGGGGTGCAGTGGGATATGAAGGTGCAGAGAGGGAAGCTAAAGGAGACTGGGGTGCAGCGGCAGGAGCGGGGCTAAGGGATGGAGTGACAGCTCCCCCCATGATAAGAGCGACCCCCCGCAGCTGGCAGGGAGACCCCCGTTGTTTTCCGCGTGCCTTTAAAGCTGAATTTCCTCCTTCGGCGTTACCAGCTCTGGTGACTTGCCCGGGATATTGGGGGCCCCTCGGCCACCCCCAGCTCCTGGAGTCCTGGGATCGGCGTCCCCCAGCCCGCAGCTGGCCGCGCCGAGGCGGGGGGCACCCCAGGGCCAGTCACACCCCCGGCTCGCGGCGGGGAGCTGGGCTCTACCCGCGCCCCCCCCCCGCAGCCAGCGTTCGACTTCTGGGGTCAGGGCCGCTTTTTGCAAAGCGCCGCCCGGGGCGCTGCTGGGAAGAGGCGTCTCCCCCCCTGCACGGGTCGGGAGTGGTACGATCCGCCCGGGGCGCTGCTGGGAAGAGGCGTCTCCCCCCTGCACGGGTCGGGAGTGGTACGATCCGCCCGGGGCGCTGCTGGGAAGAGGCGTCTCCCCACCCCCGCACGAGTCGGGAGTGGTACGATCCGCCCAGGGAGCTGCTGGGAAGAGGCGGCTCCCCCCCCCCCGCACGAGTGGTACGATCCGCCGGGCGGGGCAATGGAGCGATGGCTGCGCCCTGAGCCGGCGGGTGAGTGCGCCCCCGCCCACGCCGCTGCTGGTCCGGCTCCACCCCAGAAGCGGCTGCATGGCGGGGCTGTGCAGGGGCGCGCTGGGAGCGGGGAGCCCGTCGGTGCATTGAGCTCTGGAGGTGGCTGGTTCGATCCCCGGGCCGTGGGGCAGCCGGGACGGGGGGTGGGCCGCGCTGGTTTCCGGCTTTGGGACCGGCCAGCGGCAGGGCCAGGCTGAGGGTCCCCCCGCTGCAACCCAGCAGCCCGGTCCCCTCGCCCCCAAGCTCCGCCCGACCCGGCGTGGCTTGATCTCCAGGAGCGTCACACGTGCTGGACCCGCCACGTGTCTGGCCCGAGCTATAAGTGTGTGTGTCAGCCGGGCCCTGGCCCTGTGGGGAACACCGGGGGGGGGGGAGCAGGTTCCTCCCTGGGCCCAGCACGTGGCCCCACCCCAGTGTCCCACCCCCCGGGGGCTGCGATGCCAGGCAGGAGCTCCCCAACTCCTGCAGGGGGCAGTAAGGAGCTGGGCTACAGCTGTAAGCCCTTGGGCACCGGGCCTCCTTCCTGTAGCCCCCCCCCCCCCCCCCCCCCCCCCCGTTGTCCCGTCCCGGGGTGGGAAAAGAGAGGAGAGACCGCTAGGAGCTAGTGACCATTGCGGGGGCTTTCATTTGGCTCCTGCGGCGAACCGAATCCCAAAGCAGGCCCCTGAGACAGCCCAGCCTGCGTCGTGGCTTACCCGCCCTCTGGGGATCGAGCCAGTGACCCCCGGCCTAAACCCAGCAGCTCCCTAGCTGGGCTACAAGGGGCTCCGCTCTGCTCTGGGGAGGGGGCTAATAAGGCGGGTGCGAGGCTGAGCAGTTGTAAAGCGCTTTGAGGTGCCTTGGCCCCTACGGCACCTTTCAGCCAAGCATCTTCCCTCCGCCGCCCTCCTGGGCGTCCCACGCAGGCCCTCGGACTGCTCGGTCCAGCCAGCGCTGATGGCGATGTGCGCGCTCCCCTTTTCAGTCGTGTTTAACTAGCAGGAGTGTAAATTCTAGTGTGGACACTCAGGCCCAGGGTATGTAAAGGGCTCCGTGTGGGAGTTGGAAATCGGGCTCCAGAGATGGACAGGGAGCACTAGGACAGGGAGCACTAGACTATCTGGCCTCCAGTTCTTTGGAAACTCTGTCCCTCTGTCGCCAGCAGAGGCCAGGCTTTTAAAAATGCATCGTTGGTAGGGAAGACCGGGCCCAAGTGTCCGTGTGATCCTTAGCCCTTGTGGCTTGAGCAGCGCTGAGCAATGCCTGGTGTTCTGCCTAGGTATGAAAAAAACTCCCCCCCGCCCCCCCCCCCCCCCCCCCCAAGCTGTGTAATAAGTTCCCCTTCTGATTTCCCTGCAGGCCTCCCCATGAACCAAACAGTGAATCTCGCATGTGGCGATGAAGACAACAGCAACTTGCATTTCTACTTGCAGCGGGGCCACACCTTTGCCTTCTACCTTAGCTCCCAGGCTGGCGCCTGCTGTCGGGTGTCTCCAAACGTCCTAGGTCTACTCTTGAATTTGTGGTTGGGCTTTAACACGTGTTAACTAACGTGATTGTAAATTGCAGAGAGGATGCTGCAATAAGTCCCCCGGACACAAACTAGGGTTAAACATGACTAGTAACAAGCGGTTGTGTCCTGTCCGCACCTGAATTTTCAATCCTCTTAGTGAATGTGTTAAAACGTGACTGTGGATTTTGATCTACCCCGCAGTATCAGAGACCTGACCCCTCTTTCTTGTGCCCAGGTTCTTGCAGTGCCTGGTTTGTGGGAGCTGCTGGCTGTAGAGTAAGAGAAGCTGCCTCTAGCTGGAGACCCCCGGCTCTCTCCACCCAGGTGCCATGGTGACCGAGGAGGAAGTGGAGGCCATCGGCCAGACTCTGGTGGACTCGAGGCAGCCCCTGAAGGCTCGTTTCCGAGCCCTCTTCACCCTGCGCAACCTGGGCGGCCGTGCCGCCATTGACTGGATCAGCCGGGCTTTCGGGGATGAGTCTGCCCTTCTGAAACACGAGCTGGCGTACTGCCTGGGGCAGATGCAGGATCAGCACGCCATCCCCTGCCTGGTCCGGGTACTGCAGGACACCAGCCAGGAGCCCATGGTGCGCCATGAAGCAGGTATGAGAGCTCAGGGCGTGAGCGGGGGTCTGTCCTGGTCCCATTGGCGCAGAGGCCCTGGCCAGTCCAGCCCAAGCCAGGGGCTGACGTAGCTGGGCAGGGCAGGGATGAATGGAATGGTGGCGGTGAGTCACAGCTTGTTCCTGGAGGGAGGAACATGTGCCAACCCTTTCCTGGTGTGTCTTATTTCCAGCTCTGTGCTGGGTGGCACCTTAGGGGGCAGAGCCAATCATAGAATCATAGAATCTCAGGGTTGGAAGGGACCTCAGGAGGTCATCTAGTCCAACCCCCTGCTCAAAGCAGGACCAAACCCAACTAGATCATCCCAGCGAGGGCTTTGTCAAGCCTGACCTTAAAAACCTTTTAAGGAAGGAGATTCCACCACCTCCCTAGGTAACCTATTCCTGACTGGCCTGTAGTTCCCCGGATCTTCCTTCTTCCCTTTTGTAAAGATGGGCACTACATTAGCTTTTTTCCAGTCATCCGGGACCTCCCCCGATTGCCATGATTTTTCAAAGATAATGGCCAATGGCTTTGCAATTTCATCGGCCAACTCCTTTAGCACCCTCGGATGCAGTGCATCCGGCCCCATGGACTTGTGCTCGTCCAGCTCTTCTAAATAGTCCCGAACTATTTCTTCCTCCACAGAGGGCTGGTCACCTCCTCCCCATACCGTGCTGAGGAGTGCAGCTGCCTGGGAGCTGACCTTGTCTGTGAAGACAGAGGCAAAAAAAGCATTGAGTACACTAGCTTTCTCCACATCCTCTGTCACTAGGTTTCCTTCCTCATTCAGCAAGGGGCCCACACTTTCCTTGACTTTCTTCTTGTTACTAACATACCTGAAGAAACCCTTCTTGTTACTCCTAACATCTCCGGCTAGCTGCAACTCCAAGTGTGATTTGGCTTTCCTAATTTCACTCCTGCATGCCTGAGCAATACTTTTATACTCCTCCCTGGTCATTAGTCCAATCTTCCACTTCTTGTAAGCTGCTTTTTTGTGTTTAAGACGAGCAAGGATTTCACTGTTAAGCCAAGCTGGTCGCCTGCCATATTTGCTTTTCTTCCTACACATCGGGATGGTTTGTTCCTGCAACCTCAATAAGGATTCTTTAAAATACAGCCAGCTTTCCTCGACTCCTTTCCCCGTCATGTTATTCTCCCAGGGGACCTTGCCCATCAGTTCCCTGAGGGAGTCGAAGTCTGCTTTTCTGAAGTCCGAGGTCTCTGTTCTACTGCTCTCCTTTCTTCCTTGTGTCAGGATCCTGAACTCGACCATCTCATGGTCACTGCCTCCCAGGTTCCCATCCACTATTGCTTCCTCTACTATTTCTTCCCTGTTTGTGAGCAGCAGGACAAGAAGAGCTTTTCCCCTAGTTGGTTCCTCCAGCACTTGCACCAGGAAATTGTCCCCTACACTTTCCAAAAACTTCCTGGATTGTCTGTGCACCGCTGTATTGCTCTCCCAGCAGATATCGGGGTGATTAAAGTCACCCATGAGAACCAGGGCCTGTGATCTAGCAACTTCTGTTAGTTGCTGGAAGAAAGCCTCGTCCACCTCATCCCCCTGGTCTGGTGGTCTGTAGCAGACTCCCACCACGACATTACCCTTGTTGCTCCCACTTCTAAATTTAATCCAGAGACTCTCAGGTTTTTCTGCAGTTTCATACTGGAGCTCTGAGCAGTCATACTGCTCTCTTACATACAACGCAACTCCCCCACCTTTTCTGCCCTGCCTATCCTTCCTGAACAGTTTATATCCATCCATGACAGTACTCCAATCATGTGAGTGATCCCACCAAGTCTCTGTTATTCCAATTACATCATAATTCCTTGACTGTGCCAGGACTTCCAGTTCTCCCTGCTTGTTCCCCAGGCTTCTTGCATTTGTGTATAGGCATTTAAGAGAACTCACCGATCGTCCTGCTGTCCCAGTATGGGGCAGGAGCCCTCCCCTCTTGTACTTACCTACTTGTGCTTCCTCCCGGTATCCCACTTCCCCACCTACTTGTGCTTCCTCCCGGTATCCCACTTCCCCACTTACCTCGGGGCTTTGGTCTCCTTCCCCCGGTGAACCTAGTTTAAAGCCCTCCTCACTAGGTTAGCTAGCCTGCTTCCAAAGATGCTCTTCCCTCTCGTTGTCAGGTGGAGCCCATCTCTGCCTAGCACTCCTTCTTGGAACACCATCCCGTGGTCAAAGAATCCAAACCCTTCTCTCCGACACCAATGCTCCACTCCACATTGCTGGCTCCCCCCTGTGCAGTGGCTGGCGATGTGAGGAGCAAGGTGGCTCCTAACTCCCCTGTACAGCTCCCCCGACGGAGCCCCCGGGCTGCTGGAGCAGACCCCATGTGATGGTGTGTGTCCAGTGAATCCAAGCCCCGGGCGTCGATGCTAAATTCACTGGGGTGTGATGTTGCGGATGCCTCCTCAACGCCAGGCCGAAGCTGCTTCCCGTCCCCACAAAATGCCAGCTTGTCTCTGCCCCGGTGCCACATGCTGCGTTTCCCTCCCCCCTTTTCGTAGCTCGGCTGTCACTCGTTAGAAGCGCCGCAGCCAGGCGTGTGGCAGGGCTGTCTCCTCCCCCCCGCCCCCCCCCGGCCCCAGGGGAGGGGCAAGGCCTCATCAAAGGTGACGACAGCAGCAGCATGGGAGCTTCCATCTTGTTGGCACCGGTGCAATAACCTGCCTCTGCGAGCGCTGCGGCAGCCCCCACCCCACCCCCAACCGCTCCGGTAGCTGGCTGAGTCCCCGCCTTCGGTCTGTGTTCCAGGGGAAGCTTTGGGAGCGATTGGGAGCCCCCAGGTGCTGGACGTTCTGAGATGTTATTCAGAAGACCCGGTGATCGAGGTAAAGCTTTCTCTGCGTTCCCCTGCCAAGGGCAGCCGGCAGCACTGATCATACCGCCCAGCAGCCTGGGCAGAGCTGGGCCCTGGGACTGCAGAGATCTGGGCTCTATTCCCAGCCCTGCCACTCACCTGCTGAGCGACCTTGGGTAAATCCCTTTCCCGCTCCGTGCCTCGGTTTCCCCTCCCATGTTGGTCTGTTGAGACTGAGCCCTTCAGAGCAGAAACTCTCTTCCTATTTGTCTGATCGGTGCTTGGCCCAGCGGGAGCCTGGTCTGCTGTAACGCTGGTACTGATGCCAGGGGTCCCCAGGGGGCCGTGAGTAGGTGCAGTCGCTGTGGGTATTAAGCTGATGGGTGGCCACGCCTCTTGTCTGTGTGTTTTTTCTCATGCCGATAACAGCCCTAGTCCTGCTGGCAGTGCCGCTTTCCCCATGCTGCTCCCTGCCCTGGCGGGGCCCTGTCTGGGGGAGTCAGTCTGTGTAGCCCCATTTGATACTTGGCGCGTCTGCTGCCATTGGGATTCCTGCTGACCAGGAACTGAACTGGTCCCAGTAAGGGGGTTATTTATACCCCAGAAGGCCCAGTCCCCCTGCACAGAAACGGTTGCTGCCCTTGTAAAGCTCAGTGGACTACCAGACCCCGTGGAAGTGGAACCTCAGAGCTGCATGTCTGACTATTGACCGGTCCATCGCTCCTTTCGGGCGAGGCTTGACAGCTGGGTACGAGCCCTGTTGTGCCAATGGGGAAACTGAGTCGCAGAGGTGGATGTGACTTGTCGGTGGCAGAGCTGGGACTAGAGCTAGGAGCTATGACGCCCAGTCCCATGCTCTGACCACTAGATGCTGCTGCTGGGACTCTGCTCTCTAAAGGGATCCCAGGGAAGGTGTCTCTGCCCCGTTCTGCTGCAGGTAGCCGAGACCTGCCAGCTGGCGGTCAAGAGGCTCGAATGGCTGCAGAAGAACAAGGAAGCACCCGGCGCCGGCCCCTACCTGTCTGTGGACCCGGCTCCCCCTGACGAGGAGAAGGACGTCGCCAAGCTGCGGGAGACCCTGCTGGATGAGTCGCGCCCACTGTTCGATCGGTACCGCGCCATGTTTGCCCTGCGGAACGTGGGGGGCGAGGCCGCGGCGCTGGCGCTGGCTGACGGTGAGAGAGCCCTGGATAGCCGATGCTGTGGTTTCTCCTCGCCCTCTCCCCTGGCCCTCACTGAGTCCAGAGATCCCCAGGACCCATCCCCGCATGAGCAGCTGGGTTCCATCCCTGCTATTCCCAGCACCCTGCACCAGGGGTCACCCTCGGGAGAGCCTCACCTACCTGGGCACAGGGCACGGTGTCAGCAGCACCCTCCCCCCGCAGCCTGGCCCAGGGACATGGCCCCCTGTGTCGTCTCTTCCCCCCCCCCCCCCCTTGTTTTGTAATCCCCTTACCCCCAGGACTTGGGCTCCACTGGAGCCTTTGCCACGTGCATGCCCCGTCACGTGCCTGCTGGGTGGGAAAGCCCTCAGCATGCCCCCCACTCCCCCTGGGGCGCCGGGGTCTGAGTTCAGGATCCTCCACAGCAACGGACTGCAGCCAAGACTGGCCCTGTGCTGCTGGAATCCAGAGATGCAGAGCGGGGGCAGACAGCAGAGCCCCCACCCTGCTGCCCTCGGCAGGGCCGAACTCCCGCCCCCTCACCAGGAATCACCACCAAACTTTGGAATCTCAGCCGCTCGTGCTCTGCCCCCTCTGATGGGCGTGAGAATTCCCTGGGGCAGGTCAGAGCAGGGGCTCCCAGTGTGTGTGTGGGGACGCTGGGCCCTTCCCGTGTTGGGGTGGTCCTTACTGAGAACCCCTGCTCTAGGGGGAGTGCCTCCCCCCGCCCCCCAGCTGAGCGCGGAGCCCCCCTGGACCAGCCCCTGTCCCGGGAAGGGAAGGGGGGAGTTCTCTGAGCTGGCTGGTGCAACTGGAGACATTCACAGCATTTCCATCTGCGCTCTTGGCATCCTGCTGTGCCCACTGCCGCCACCAGAGGGGGCCAGTCACCCCAGTCTGGCTGCAGGCGAGCAAGCAAAGGAGGGCTCCGGTGCTGTGGGTGGTTCTGCGGATCCAGCCCCTTGGGAGGGACCGACCCGCAGAGCCCGAGAACCCCACGGGGCCAGGTCGGTTCTGCCCCCCAGCCAGGTCTGACCCAGTTAGGGGTGAGCAGAGCTGTGGGAGCCCTTCTGGAGTGAAATCCAGCCCCACTGCAAAGCCCGTCAGGGCTCACTGCCCGGGGTCACTTTCCCTGCCCCCCCAGGGTCCTCTGCCTTCCTGCTGGATGGGTGCTGGACAGCAAGCACCTCCCCCCAGCCCTGGTGCCTCAGCCCTACGGGGCCGCTGAGTCTCTGTGGCCAACGGGGCGTCTGGTGGGTCGGGTGCAGGCGGCCTCTGGCTGGCCCCACTCACTCCCCCCGGCTGCAGCCGAGGGGCCAGGCCGCACCTGCCACTATTAACCCCCGAGCGCCTGAGCCCCCAGCAACTTGCTCTCAGCCGCCCCAAGAGCAGTCGCAGCAGAGCAGCGGGGGTCCCTCCCTTCAGATCTGTGGGGAGGGTGGGGCCGACATCCCAGAGGGCTTTGGGTCACCTCCTCCAACCCTTCTCTCCCCAGGCCTGGCGTGCGGCAGCGCTCTCTTCCGCCACGAGATTGGCTTCGTCCTCGGCCAGATGCAGCACGAGGCCTGCGTGCCCCAGCTGACGGCGGCGCTGGAGAGCGTGGCGGAGAGCCCCATGGTGCGGCACGAGTGTGCGGAGGCGCTGGGCTCCATCGCCAAGGCGTCCTGCCTGGAGACGCTGCGGGCGTTCGCCCAGGACGGGGAGCGGGTGGTGAGGGAGAGCTGCGAGGTGGCCCTGGACATGTACGACTACGCCAACGGCCCCGAATTCCAGTACGCTGACGGGCTGAGCAAGCTGCAGGCCTCGGGCTGAGCAGGGTGCCTGCCCCGGGGTAGGGGAGCCAGGGCCTGATTCACCCCTGCCCTGCACCACTGCTTGCACCAGGGCAGAGTGGGTGGGAAGCCAGATCCACACAGCTCTGTGTCCGCTGGAGGTGGCAGCATGGGACAGCAGCAAGCCTCTAGCGCTAGCTTGTTTCTTTGAGTTCCTAGCTCCAGCCCCTGCGGGGTTGGGGGTCAGGGTCCGTGCTGGGGTCCCGGGGCAAACAGCTGCTCTGCTGACTGGCTGAACTGCTGGATCCTGACGCAGCAGCTCTCTGGGGGGGAGCCTGCCTGGGATCCAGGGTCAGCCCGTCGGGCTGGGCCAGAAGGGAGAGCAGGGCTCGTTTCTCGAGTCACGGGGGTGGGTACAAGGTACTGTCTCTTAGCTGCTTGGGCTGTGCCCAGGGCTGGTTCTACAGGGGCTCCCTTCTCCACGTCTGCTGGACGTGGCTTCCGCTGCGGCATTAGCTTCACTGCGGCTGCAGGGCCTGATGCGCTGGGCCCTGGCAGGTGTTTCAGGAGGACGCGGCCGCAGCCCGGCCAGGTGGTGCCTCATGGCGGGGGCTGCAGCAGCCCGGCGGAGCCTGCGTGTCGCACCAGGAGCAAACACCCAAAGCCTCTGCCCCCTCGGCTGAGCCTCTGTGCCGGGGCCGGGGCTCAGACAGAGCCGGAGAGCCCCTGGGTTTTCAACCTGCCCCGGGTCTTTGGACTCACAGTGACGGGTGCTGTCTGGGGGGTGGCTGCCGTGCAGTGGGGCTGGGCGCCCGCTCTGCAAATCTGCCCTTCGATTTCCCTCCTGCCCGGGCGATGGCGGCAGAGAGGGAAGCTGCATTGCCCCAGAGCTCCCCTCCAGTGCCAGCCAGGGAGCAGACCTCCCAGGGCAACACCAACCCTGGCCACAGCTGCCTTCTCTGAGTGCTGGGCGAGTCGGGGGTCTCTGGTGGCACTGCTCTGGGGTCTCCGCCCGAGCGGGTCACAGCTGGCCTGCAGCACTGTGGGCACGTAAGAGGGGTAGGGGCTGAGGTGGGATCTTTGCAGCCGTGTGCCAGCGATTTCTCAAACAGGAATGCCATCCCATGGGGCTGGAGTAGGGGGAGCCCTCCAGCACCCCCGCCTCTTGGAGCTGGCCTAGTCTCTCCGTGGGGATGGGGGCGTCTTGCAGCCTGTGGGGGCCTGTCGGATACAGCCATTCACTTGTACTGGGGCTGGGTAGGGCTTGCGGGGAATAAATGGAATGGGGAAAAGTCTGGCCTCGACCTGCCTCTTTTCAGCACTGGGCCAGGAGTGCCTGTCTGCATCCGCTGGGCCTTAGCCCCTGGCCAGGAGCCCCACGGCTAACATTCATGGAGCTGTGTCACCCGCTGGCACCAAGGGCCATGGGGCTCTTGGAAAGAAGGCGGGGTGAACACAGAGACGAAGGGCTCACCCTGGCGGCCAGTCAGCCCCGGGCTTGTATAACGATAGCACCTAGTGGCCCCAGCCCCCCTCTGCTGGGCACTGATCGGTGTCAGTGAGGGTCCCTGCCTTGATTTACCAGGGGGGTGGGGTTATAAGGCACAAGCAGAGTGAACAGCACCATGGGGGCAAAGGGCATGTTAGTGCTGGGGGGGGAGGGGTTTAGAGCCGGGGTGGGGGACACAAGGAGGGGGAGTGTTGGAGCAAACAGCCGGTCGGCACAGGGCAGAGAGTGGCTGCAGTGAAGTGGCTGGGCACTGACTGCGACAAGCTGTAATTGCTGGGGGAGCCCCCGGCCCCTAACCCCCCTGGGGCCCTGCACCTGAGCAGCATAGTTTGGACTTGTGCAGCTGGGCCTGGTTCCCTGCTGCCCAGTGCCTTGTGACCACTGGCCCCAGGGCACAGCCGGCTGGGTCACTGCCCCCTTGGCACGGTGCAGTTTTCACAATCATCCCAGGCAGTGGGGAATGGGGGTGTGGTTTGGCCATGAGTTTGCTCCAGTGGGTGGGTTGGGCACATCACCTGGGCCCTTCGACTGCCTGTCTCTGGCGTCAGCTCCCTTGCCAAACACCAAGGATTCCCAGGGCCCAGCACCGGCCAGAGACCTGCCCCCGAATCCCTCCTAGAGCAGAACTTGTAGAAAAACAGCCCGTCTGGATTTAAAATGGCCGGTGATGGAGAATCCAGCCGTCTCTTGGGAATCGGCCCCATGGTTAATTACGCTCCCCTTTAAATGCCCACCACCTTTCTAGTGTCAGCGTGTCTGGCTTCCGCTGCCAGACGCAGGATTGTGTCAGCCCCTCCGCTAGGCTGGAGAGCCCAGGGTTCAATACCCCGTTCCCTGCGTAGATACTTGGAGTGGGAGCAAGACCCCCTTTCGCCCTCCCTGGGTTAAGCTAAATGGGTTGTGCTCTGAGTCTCTCGCTACCCGGCAGGTTTTCTAGCCCTTTCCCCATCCTCACGGCTCCTCTCTGACCCTCTCCAATGATCAGCGCCCTTGAAGCGGGGGCGCCAGGCCAGGCCAGCGGCCCCCCAGGGCACTCTGCTTTCAGGGGCCGACGGGGCGCAGGGCTGATGCCAGGTCACTTGGGTCACCAGCCCCTCTTGGAGGCTTGGGGCAATCCCCGGCGTCAGCAGGGTGGTTTGTGTAGCAGAAGGGCCCGGCGGCCGGGGTGACTTTGGCCTTGTTTTCCCCTCGTTCTTTCCTGGCTGCTCCGAGCCCGGGCCGGAGGCCAGCAGCTGTGTCCGGTTTGTTCACAGATGCTTTTTCCTCGGCAAAAGCCCTTTCTGCGTCGCTCTCCCGCAATCCTCTTATTTCCTAAACCCTCTAATGCGGCTGCAGCTCGTCGCTGGGGCAGGAGGGGGGCAGAGACCCCGCAGCCAGCCCAGCGCCTGCCTGTGCTCCTGGGAGGGGAAGCACGCGTCCTGCCAGGGGCCGATGCGCTGGGTGGGCAGAGGGGGGCTGGGAGAGCCATGCCAGTGCCATGCGTCAGATGGGCGAGAGACTGGCAAAGGAATGTGCTGTGGCCATGGAGGTTGCTGGGGTATTGGGCTGGGTGGAGCCGGTGTCCGGTAGGGCCGGGGGTCCTGGGGCCGGCTGAAGGGGACAGTTCTCTGTGGGGGATGGGGCCGAAACCCTTTGACTGTTTCTGCAACCCAGACTGTGCAGCTGAGCCTTCTGGCTTCAGGGGGCCAGGGGAGATTCTGACCCTCTCTGGCCCTGGGGGCTGGGTCCCTGTGTGGATGGGGAAGGCCTGGGGATTTGAACCTGGGTCACCCACGTCTGGGAAACCAGCACGTCTCCACGGATGGTTTGGGCTTCGACACAGAGCACATGTTGGCAACGTCACTTCGCTGGCAGTGTTCGGCACAGCCCTTGAGCTGGGGCGGTAGCTGCCCCGCCACCAGGGGCCGCCGTGCACCCCAGGGAGCGTTAGGGCCGGAGCCTCTGGGGTGGTATAGCTGTTAGAGCTCTTGGTATCGACTCTCATACAGCTGGGGGAAACTGAGGCACAAAGAGGAAGTGACTCACTCAAGGTCACGGGGTGAGTCAAGGGCAGAGCTGGGAATAGAACCCAGGAGTCCTGGCCCTCTGAACTGTTTTGCGGGGGAGGGAGTCCAATGCTGCCTGAAGTCCCAGGGCAGAGACACTGAAACCCTAGAAGAGAACCTGGGAGAGCCCCCTCAGGTGCGACCCCCCCACCCCCCATTACCTGGCCTGGCTGGATCCTGGCCCTTTGGCAAATGCCTCCCAAACACCCTGAGTTAGTGTCAGCTGTAAAGCTGCCACCCCTGGCATATGGGGCAAGAGCTGGCCCCGTACCCCAGCCAAATTCCAACCTGGGTAACCCCTGCCTGGCTCCCTGAACTCCTCCTGTGCTTTCCACTGGGGGGTGTCCAGGGCTGGGGCAGCGTCGCTCCTTTCTGTACAGCTGCCATGCTCTGCCCCAGAGGTGGCCGCACTCCTGTACTAGCTAGGCCGACTCCCAGGCATCCACCTGGCAGCAGGCTTGTGGGGCGATTTCGCCAAGTGGGACGGGCAGGGGGGACAGTGGGCAAAGCCTTTCCTGCGGCCCAGGCCATATGAATATGCATATGCAAATTAGATCATTAATGGCTAGCCAGTGACATTGGAGATCATGGACCCCCCTCCCCCGCTGTGAGTGTCCTGAGCCAGCCTGGGGCATGAAACTAGCATCTGCCCCAGGCCCCAGCCCCTTTGACTGAGTTGCTCTCGGGCGTGTGTGTGTGGGGTGTGGGTGTGTGGGTGTGTGCGTGGGTGGGGGGGGGGGTGGGAGAGCAGGTGCATCCCTGTCAACACCAGGACACCTGCTGGATCCAGGGCCGCAAACCCAAGGAGTCAGATTCGCTGGTATCAGTTTGCTTGGCAGGTGGGCTGGCCCCGGAGCTGCCTCCCCAACCCCCCCAAAGGAGCCCCCTGTGCCGCCCCCCCCACCCAGCCCTGTGCGGGGACGTCCCTTGCTGGTCTCACACCATCTGTCCAGGAGATTCCAGCCTGGCAGGGATTAGCTCCCTCCCCAGCGCTGTGGGCACTTGGCTTCCACCCGCCAGCCCGGGGCCAGGCTGCCCCCAGCCGCTAAGCGCTCGTCACCGGCCGGGTGAGCCCCCGCAGGGCAGCGGCAGAGCCCGCGGCCAGACTGCTGCAGCCACGCCCCGAGGGAACGGGGCCGACGTGCCTGGCACCTGGGAGCCCCGCGGCATCTCGGCCGCTCCCCGGGGTGAGATTCCAGCGGTTCCGAGCCTGCCACAGCCAGAAACGGACGACGGGGTCGGGGACGTGGCTCGATCCTGCCCAGCTGCTCTCGGGGCACCCAAGGCGAAGCCTGGCCAGAGGCCCCCGAGCCATCCTCCTCCTCCTCCCCCGGCCGGGTCCTGGGAGCCACTGGAGGGAGCATCATCCCCTTATCCTAAGAGTGGCCTGCGGGCCGAGGGCTGGTGGGACACGCCCGGCACCCAGGAGGGGTCGGTGCAATCCGGACAGCGCCCCCGACTGCCTCCCTCGTATGGCCACACTCAGCTGGGTCCAGACCGTCCAGTCCCTCTGGACCCTGTGGGGGGCAGAGAAAGGCCTGGGAGGGCCCTGGAGCTGGCCTGGGGTCCCCCTGAGAGTCTGAGAGGGGAGTTTGCACCCCCCAGCTTTATTCTTCCTCCATGCATGGGGCTTGCTGAGCAGAAGTTGGGGTGCCGGGGGCAGATGGGACCCTTCTTCCACCACACTGGGGCCCCCGAATCTGAGTCACCTCTGACCTAGCAGGGGTCGCACCCCGCGCTCCAGCTCCACCCTGGGGCGCTTCGGCTGCCTGCCCCGTCGCAAGAGCTGAGAGTCCCGCCGGGCCCAGCGACGGGGCCGGGGAGTCGGGCGTGGGCTGCTCACGGACGCTCGTCTCCACCTGGGCTGCAGCACCTGGGACCTTTGGATCTGGGCCCAGGGACCAGCCAGCAGGAGCTGGGGTGGCCGCGTCGGGCAGGGCGGGACGTCTAGGAGGGCTGCACAGACGCAGAGGGCCGACGGGGGCTGTCATGGCTCGCCAGGCTCTTCTGGAGAAGGCCTTTTCGGGCAGCGGCGGGAGCCTGGCTCCTGGCAGGGGCGCGGCTGACGGCCCGCTGGGGCTGCGGCACTTGCTGCAGGATACCCCGGAGCGGGAGGGGGCCCTGTACACGGACTACAAGCCCCCAGCCCTGGACGCCGTCCGCCTGCCCTGCTCCGTCCTGTACCTGCTGATGGCAGCGCTGATCGTGGGGCTCGTCGCCTATGCCATCGTGGGCCACTTGATCAAGGACCTGGTGCACGACTTCGCTGGTGAGTGTCCCCGGGACGTGCCGCAGAGCCCACGGGGCGGGTGTGAGCTGTCAGTGGGCAGGGCCTTGCCGGGCAGTGCCCACGGGGCGGGTGGGTGTGAGCAGCCAGTGGCAGTGCCCACGGGGCGGGTGGGTGTGAGCAGCCAGTGGCAGTGCCCACGGGGTGGGTGGGTGTGAGCAGCCAGTGGCAGTGCCCATGGGGTGGGTGGGTGTGAGCAGTCAGTGGCAGTGCCCTTGAAGCAGGTGGGTGTGAGCACTCAGTGGGCAGAGATGCGCAGGGCTCGCCAGGCAGTGCCCATGCAGTGGGTGGGTGTGAGCAGCCAGCGGCAGTGCCCACGGGGCGGGTGGCTGTGAGCAGCCAGTGGCAGTGCCCACGGGGCGGGTGGGTGTGAGCAGCCAGTGGCAGTGCCCACAGAGCGGGTGGCTGTGAGCAGCCAGTGGCAGTGCCCATGGGGCGGGTGGGTGTGAGCAGCCAGTGGCAGTGCCCACGGGGCGGGTGGGTGTGAGCAGCCAGTGGCAGTGCCCACAGAGCGGGTGGCTGTGAGCAGCCAGTGGCAGTGCCCATGGGGCGGGTGGGTGTGAGCAGTCAGTGGCAGTGCCCACGGGGCGGGTGGGTGTGAGCAGTCAGTGGCAGTGCCCATGGGGTGGGTGGGTGTGAGCAGCCAGCGGCAGTGCCCTTGAAGCAGGTGGGTGTGAGCACTCAGTGGGCAGAGATGCGCAGGGCTCGCCAGGCAGTGCCCATGCAGTGGGTGGGTGTGAGCAGCCAGCGGCAGTGCCCACGGGGCGGGTGGCTGTGAGCAGCCAGTGGCAGTGCCCACGGGGCGGGTGGGTGTGAGCAGCCAGCGGCAGTGCCCACGGGGCGGGTGGCTGTGAGCAGCCAGTGGCAGTGCCCACGGGGCGGGTGGCTGTGAGCAGCCAGTGGCAGTGCCCACGGGGTGGGTGGGTGTGAGCAGCCAGTGGCAGTGCCCACAGAGCGGGTGGCTGTGAGCAGCCAGTGGCAGTGCCCATGGGGTGGGTGGGTGTGAGCAGCCAGCGGCAGTGCCCTTGAAGCAGGTGGGTGTGAGCACTCAGTGGGCAGAGATGCGCAGGGCTCGCCAGGCAGTGCCCACGGGGCGGGTGGGTGTGAGCAGCCAGTGGCAGTGCCCACGGGGCGGGTGGGTGTGAGCAGTCAGTGGCAGTGCCCATGGGGTGGGTGGGTGTGAGCAGCCAGTGGCAGTGCCCACAGGGCGGGTGGGTGTGAGCAGTCAGTGGCAGTGCCCACGGGGCGGGTGGGTGTGAGCAGTCAGTGGCAGTGCCCACGGGGCAGGTGGGTGTGAGCAGTCAGTGGCAGTGCCCATGGGGTGGGTGGGTGTGAGCAGCCAGCGGCAGTGCCCATGGGGTGGGTGGGTGTGAGTAGCCAGCGGCAGTGCCCTTAGAGCAGGTGGGTGTGAGCAGCCAGTGGGCAGAGATGCGCAGGGCTCGCCGGGCAGTGCCCATGCAGTGGGTGGGTGTGAGCAGCCAGCGGCAGTGCCCACGGGGCGGGTGGGTGTGAGCAGCCAGTGGCAGGGACGCGGGCCTGGGGCATCGGGTGGCTCAGAGATGGGGAACGAGACACAAACCGTCTCAGCTCGAGATTAGCTGCTCCAGCCACCCTGCGTCAGCGCTGGCCGGACACTGCTCCCGTCTAGTGGCTGCCAGGCAGCCTCCACCCAGGGAATTGGGGGCCTTAGGGGACGACGTTGGCATTCACCGATCCCTTTGCTTGTAGCCTCAGTGCCAATGCCAGGCTTGCTGTGGGTGAGGAGGGGGTGCCAGGAGTAGCTGATCTGAGCCCCCCGTGGTTGGCTCCCAGCCCGTCTCCCCTGGGCTGACGCCCCAGCTCTGAACGGACAGCACCCAGCGCAGACCAACAAGGAGCGACGGTTTGGGGCGGGGGAAGAGCGAGGCTGCCCGAGCTGGCTGGGGTCTGTCTGGGCTGTTGGGGGAATTTGGGCAGGACGCTGCAGTTACCAGACCCGCTGCTAGGAGAAGCCCCAGGGATCCTTCCTGAGAACAAGTGTCAGGGCAGCCCAGTGACCCCTAAGCCTCTGCTGCCCAGGACCCCAAGCTGGGGCACTGCCCTGTGGCACGGAAGCACCTACTGATCTGCCAAGGCTATTGCCTGCCTGTGTCTGCAGCACCCGGTGCCGGGTGGCCCTGCCTGCCTGCCCTGGGCCAGCCACCCAGCGCGCGGCTATTTCCAGGTCAGGCCCTTGGGCTGCCCCAGCCAGGAGGGCGATGCCCCTTCTCATCTCTCTGTCTCTGTGTTTAGACTGGGCCTTTGGGCCGAAGCCAGAGGAGCGGCTGGAGGCCGGCGAGGGGGCCGCTGTGGGGAAGGCGATGGGGGTGCAGGAGAGGCGAGAGGAGGAGACCGCCATGGAGGGGCAGGGCTGCCAAGCTCCCTGCACCCTGCCTGGGATGGAAGCCCCCCCGGCACTGCCCCCCATGGCCCCCTGCAGTTCCATCATCTCCACAGACGCTCACCAGAAGAAGTTCTAAGGCACAGCTTGGAGCAGGCGCTGGGGGCAGTGGGGCTGGTGGAGTGGGGGCTGGGGGCAGTGGGTGCTGGGGGCAGTGGGGCTGGTGGAGTAGGGCTGGGCCCCCTAGAAGGGAAGTGCCACGTGCCCTGCTGGGACCCTGACCCCTTTCAGAGCTGAGACTTGGCTCCCAGATCTAGCTCCTCTCTCCTTCCTCCCACCCCAGTGGGGAGGGCAGGGGCCCCGAGGGGGCCTGGCCCACGCGTTGTCTCCCTTGTGCAGACAGTCCCCCCATGGCCCCTAGGTCTGCTTGCTCTGTGCCGATCTCAGTGCTGTTGCCAGGGCAGCGAGACCTAGTGGACAGTGCCAGGCCCCTGGAGCTTTCACTGTCCCCACAAGGGCAGGGTTTTGCCTACAGATGGCACTGGGAGCCAAGGCACCCAAGTCTGATCCTGGCTGGGCCATTGACTCATCCTGCACCCAGGGGGACAGTGGGATGGAGGGTAGCTGGGGGGACGTGAGGCTGGGGGTATCGGGGTCTCTAAAGCACTTAGCATCCGTCTCACCTCCTCAGAGGGGTAGTGGGGCCGCCACTGTCCACTAGGGGGCAGCGGCTCCATGGGGCTGGCAGGGCAACTTGCCCCCTCAGCTCCAGCGGCCAGCGTGGGCCTGTGGGGCTGGGCAGATGCAGACTCCCTGGCAGAGGGGCCCGCTCAGGCCAGGTCCCAGCCCGCCAGGGCCCAAAGCCGGGATCAAGACTGTCCGGCAGGCAGAGAAGGAGGGGGACCCGTGCTTCACTGCACCCGCTGCCCGCGCCGGGCTGTCGGTGCCACGGCAGAAGGGTTCACTGCTCTCGACAAGCAGCTCCCGTCTCAGGTCAGACAAACTCATTACACCAAATCCAGATGGGAGTGAGTGAGCTCTCTCTCGAAAGCTGGCACTCTGGTGCTGGTCACACCCCGACATGGGAATAATGTAACCACACTGGAATTTATGCCCATGTGGGTTAAGGTTAAAAGCAGTGCCCAGCAGTGGTACAGGATACAGTGATGCCGGAGCGGCCAGCCCTCCCCGGTTAGCCAGCGCTGCAATGCACGGCTCAATTCTCCCCCATTGCACCATCCCCGAACAGCCAATGGAAACCCACTCCAAACAGCCGCAAACAACCAAAACCGCTGGGGGCAAGTGTAACAGCCAGGGGGTCGCCCGGCCTGGGGCCAGGAGGACACAGAGTGGGGAGAGGCTCCACATGTGCTCGCCGAGGAGATGGCGTGTTTGGTGGAAGGTTCGTGGACGGTTGGATCCCGGTTCCCGTGAAGCCAGCCCTGTGGCGGCAGGAGTTCGGGGGGACACCTGCGGTGTTAGGTAGGATGGGGAGCAGGTCACAAGTGTCAGGCCCTGGTTCTCCTTAGGTGATTCTGCTTTGTGTGTGAACCCTTTGTGTCCAACACTCTCCCTGGCTTCTAGCGGCCCCTCTGCTCTTTCCTAGACACACCTGCTTTGGTTTCAGAACAAGTGCTGGGCGTACAGGAGCAGGTTACAGGGGGGTTACAGGGACACTAGAAGCTGGGGCAAACTGCTCCCTTTGTGGGCAGAGGGTCTGGACATCCGTGAGTAGCCGGTGTCAGGGGGATCCCGGGGGACGCTCCAGAAGGCCTTGGAGATGGGGGGCACCTGCAAGGAAAGGCAGGTGGCACAGCCTGGAGGAGAGGGCGAGCGGCTGAAAGGCTGGTGGTGTTAGCTTACCCCATACAAGACTCCTTCATGCTGCGGGTAGCAAGGTGGCTCCCAAGCCCAGGCACCCCCGAGAACTGCCACACACTCCCCAGAGCTCTGGGGAGGGGAGGCCAGTGGGCTCAGGGCTGCCTGGCTGGAGTCAGTTGCTTTCTGCGGCGGGCTCCCCCTGCAATCAGAGTGGCCCAGCGAATGCTGCTGTCAGGGTTCCCGCCCCACTCTGAACTCTAGGGACCCGCATGAAAGACCCCCTACGTTTATTTCTACCAGCTTAGGTTAAAAACTCTCCAAGGTACAAAATCTCCCCTGTACCCTGAGAAAAGGTCATCGCTGCCACGCCAAGTGATTTAAACAAGAACCAGGGAAAAGGACGACTTGGAGTTCCCCTTCCCCCAAAATATCCCCTCAAGCCCGTACACCCCCTTTCCTGGGGAGGCTTGAGAATAATCTCCTAACCAATTGGTTACAAAGTGATCAAAGACCCAACCCCTGGGTCTTAGAACAATGGAAAAACAGTCAGGTTCTTAAAAGAAGGATTTTATTAAAAAGAGAAAGGTAAAAATCATCTCTGTAAAATCAGGATGGTAAATAACTTTACAGGGTACTCAATTTCAAAACTTAGAGGATCCCCCCTCTGGGCAAAACCTTAAAGTTACAGAAAAACAGGAATAACACCTCCCTCTAACACAGGGAAAGCTCAAGCTACAGAACACAGAAATAAACCTCCCTTTTAACACAGGGAAACCTTCACAAGCAAAACAAACAACATCTATTCGCAATGCCTGACTAACTTACCTTGTAATATTGGAGGGTTGGTGGAGATTGATTTCTGTCCAGTCCCTCTCTCAGCCCCAGAGAGAGAACACAGACCCAGACAAAGAGCACACACAAAACCTTCCCCCCTCCCAAGATTTGAAAGTATCCTGTCCCCTTATTGGTCAGATGCCAGCCAGGGTACCTGAGCTTCTTAACCCTTTACAGGTCAGGAGGAATCTTAACCCCTTTGCTGTATGTTTATGACAGCTGCACATTTCCCACCAAACGGGAAAAGAAACATACAAAAAGGGGAGGGGGGGCAGGTGGAAATCTTTGGATTTTTCCAATGTTTAGACCAAATGAGAGCCAAACATTCCCAGCCCCCCGCCATTCCCCTCCCGTTAGTTTTATGGGTTTCATTTAAAAAAAACAGCAAATGTAAGTGACGGGTCACCCAATTCTCAGTGACCGGGTTGGGTTCAGGGGAACAAACTCCGCTCTTTGGGGAGAACATTTTGGTCAGTAAAGCTCGGCACAAAGACCCTCGGACCCCCAGGCCTCAAAACAACAAGGCTCCATCTGGGGCACTTGGGCGAGGGGGGCTTGGGTCTCTTCCTCGCCCTCCCTGGGATTAGCCAGGCCAACCTGAGCGGGGCACCCCTCCCGCACCCCAGCTGAAGCGCTGTGTATGGGGGTTATGCTGGATGACGATGTGGACAGCTGGGCAAGGAGGCCCGGTTTGCGGGAGAGCTGAGCACAGCTAGAACCAGATGCAGGTTTGGGTTCGGTTCTCAGCCAGGGCTGTGGGCGTCCGCCCCCAAACGGCCCCCACCAGGCCTCCCCCATCCAGTCAGGCTGGGAATGGGGTGAGCTCCTCAGCTGCACCTGAACCAGCGCTGGGAAATGGGAGCCCTTCGGTTTGGGATCGAACCAGGAGTGGGGCTGCCATCTGTAGTAAGAGGAGGCCCTGAAACATAAACTCTTGTATCAGAGGCCTAGTCTGAGGCCTGAAGCCTGAACCAAAGTACTTCCAGGCAGTGTTAAGCAAAGCTGGGCTGTGAGCCAGAGGCAGGTCCCACTCTCAGAAGTTGGGAAGAAAAGGTTGTTAGAAGCACATGTACACACACACAAGGGCTAACGAGAGGAACTTGTGCCAAGGCGGCATCAGAACGCTCCGCAGACACAACAAGGAACGGGCAGGTGCATCTTAAAGACAGGGTCCAAAGGACAGCGTGATGGATAGATTCGTTTGAACTATGATGAGTAATCTGTCCGGCAACAGTATAAAAGTAGGTCCGGGAGAGGACATCTTTGTCCAGCCTAGGGGGCAGTGTAAAGTCCCGCCACTGACAGCTGTGTCCATTGCCAGGGGGCACAAATTCCATAGTATGTCCTGTAGAGTCTACGGGAAACTATCACTGTGCTTCTCTTCGACAATAAACCTGGCCGACGTGCCTTCGTACCTTACTAGAGTCTGTGGTCATTGGGGGTTCTCTCGGGGTCTGCTGTGTTAGCTATCTGCGCAGAGCTGGGGCAGCACACAGAGGGAACACGCACGCGGCCAACTGATCATCATTGAACAAAAGCGGAGCACCACACCGGTAGCTACCGACAACACCATCCCGAGAACACCTGTCTGGGCCCATAGCTGTCATCTTTCCCGTGCGTCCCATGGGCTGCAATGGTCAGCCACTGGCGGGCACCGAAACCGACTTGGAGCTTCTCTGCCGCAGAGTGAGGGAGGCCCCTTGAAACAGCTGCTTAGATTCCAGCCAGGCCCGGGCAGGCACAGCCCGGCCGGAATCAGTTGGCCGAGGCGTTGGAAGAAATGTGCACACGCATGCTCTGCTGCACGGCTCTCTGCTGCCGACACACCCCACGCATGCGCTTGTGGTGCCGTGGGCCTTCCCACACAGCACACACACACACTCTGCAGATACATTCACACGTGCACACACTACAGACGTGTGTTCACACACATGAGCGAGCCGTGCCACGGGCGTTCCCACACAGCACACACACACTCTGCAGATACATTCACACGTGCACACACTACAGACGTGTGTTCACACACATGAGCGAGCCGTGCCACGGGCGTTCCCACACAGCACACACACACACTCTGCAGATACATTCACACGTGCACACACTACAGACGTGTGTTCACACACATGAGCGAGCCGTGCCACGGGCGTTCCCACACAGCACACACACACTCTGCAGATACATTCACACGTGCACACACTACAGACGTGTGTTCACACACATGAGCGAGCCGTGCCACGGGCGTTCCCACACAGCACACACACACACTCTGCAGATACATTCACACGTGCACACACTACAGACGTGTGTTCACACACATGAGCGAGCCGTGCCACGGGCCTTCCCACACAGCACACACACACTCTGCAGATACATTCACACGTGCACACACTACAGACGTGTGTTCACACACATGAGCGAGCCATGCCATGGGCGTTCCCACACAGCACACACACACACTCTGCAGATACATTCACACGTGCACACACTACAGACGTGTGTTCACACACATGAGCGAGCCATGCCACGGGCGTTCCCACACAGCACACACACACACTCTGCAGATACATTCACACGTGCACACACTACAGACGTGTGTTCACACACATGAGCGAGCCGTGCCATGGGCGTTCCCACACAGCACACACACACACTCTGCAGATACATTCACACATGCACACACTACAGACGTGTGTTCACACACATGAGCGAGCCGTGCCACGGGCGTTCCCACACAGCACACACACACACTCTGCAGATACATTCACACGTGCACACACTACAGACGTGTGTTCACACGCATGAGCGAGCCGTGCCATGGGCGTTCCCACACAGCACACACACACTCTGCAGATACATTCACATGTGCACACACTACAGACGTGTGTTCACATGCATGAGCGTGCCGTGCCACGGGCGTTCCCACACAGCACACACACACACTCTGCAGATACATTCACACGTGCACACACTATAGACGTGTGTTCACCCGCATGTGCGTGCCGTGCCATGGGCGTTCCCACACAGCACACACACACACTCTGCAGATACATTCACACGTGCACACACTACAGACGTGTGTTCACACACATGAGCGAGCCGTGCCATGGGCGTTCCCACACAGCACACACACACACTCTGCAGATACATACACACATGCACACACTATAGACGTGTGTTCACCCGCATGTGCGTGCCGTGCCACGGGCGTTCCCACACAGCACACACACATACTGTGCAGATACATACACACGTGTACACACTACAGATGTGTGTTCACACGCATGAGCGTGCCGTGCCACGGGCCTTCCCACACAGCACACACTAGGGTTGCCAATTTGCCAAATCCAGACACTACAGCCCCTCCCCCCAGCTCCATCGCTTGCTCCCCCCTCCCCCGGGACTCACCTGCTGCCTGAAGAGTCGGGCTGGGAGGAGCTGGCGCGGAGCCCGCCTGCCCAGTTGGGACATAGTAGGGAGCAGGGGGGTGGGGGTTGATCCCCGGAGCAAGGGGCCGGAGGGAGTCGGGGCCCTGGGAGCCTGAGGAGCTCTGCCAGGCTCTCACAGGCAGGAGCCCGGCTGCCAGCTCTGCTCCTCAAACACTGCGTGCTGTCAGGATCCGTCCCCTGGCGGCACCGGTACCTCTCTCTGCCGGAGCCGGGAGCCGGTGCCTCAGATTAAGCTTCTCTCCATCAGCTGAGCTCCTCCGGCAGCAGAGGTGTCCGGTCAGCAGTTCTGACCGAACACCGACTTTCCGGGCGAAAACCGGACACCTGGCAACCCTAGTACACCCAGACGTGTGGCCGTGCACACACGCACTCTGCAGATACGTACACACGTGTGAGTGCACACTGGAGACACATGCCTGCATGTGCACACAAACAGTGCAGTCGTGTGTGTACACACGCACACATGCTCTGCAGACACATGCATGCACACACTCCCACTGTCCTTCACACACACACAGACACACACACACACACACTTTTTCATTTTGTGTTCCAAGCAACTGTGGAATTGAGCTTGCTGCTGACTCAGCCGGTCTGGAGGATTTTAATGTCAGGTCCCTGCCCGCTGCATCTCATCCTATCCCAGGCACTAGCCCCCCGGGGGCGGGGCGGGGGGCAGGCCCAGAATTCGGATGCTGCTCAGGAGAGCTGGACAAGGCCTGGCCGCTGGATCAGCCTCCCTCCCCCTCAGGGCAGCACAGATGTTGCGGGGGGACAAGACGTGAGGGGGGTTGCTGGGGGTTGGGGCTGGGTTGTCTCTGGCAGCCTTGCCCTGCGCGGTGCCGCGTCCCAAGCAAGCTTCCCTGGGGGCTGCTCGGGGTGTCTGAACTGCGGGGATCTGACTGGAATTGACCCCAGCTGCTGGGGCCTGCGTTCCCCAGGCTAGGGGCCCACTGGTTTCTCAACCACACTGTGAGCTGCTGCAATGGCCGTTCCGGGGCCATCTGGAGGGCCCCCCCCATCCATTTCTTCCTCCTGGCTGCCGGGGCTGGCACCTTGCGCAGGCATCCAGGGAAGGGAAGGGAGCCTGCAGCTAGGGATGCCCGGTGTCGTTTTTGACCGGAATGCCCACGCCAAAAAGGACCCTGGTGGCTCCGGTTGGCACTGCCAACCGGGGCGTTAAAAGTCCAATCAGCGGTGCAGCGGGGGCCCGGGGCTAAGGCAGGCTCCCTGCCTGCCCTGGCTCCGCGTGGCTCCCTAGGTATGGGGCGACCAGGGAGGCGCCACGCGCTTCCCTTGCCCCCCCAGCACTGGCTCCGCAGCTTCCTCGGAGCTGGGGTAAACGCTGCTGGGACCCCGCACCCCAGCCCTGCCCCAGCCCGGTGAAAGTGAGTGAGGGTGGGGAAGAGCGAGCGACGGCCGGGGCCTCAGAGAAGGGGCGGAGCAGGGGTGTTCGGTTTTGGGTTTTGTGTGATTAGGAAGTTGGCAACTTTACTGTCCACGCCAGCCTGTTGCAGGCCTGGGGAAAGACCCGTCCCGGAACAACCAAAGGGGAGATGCCCCCCAAGGACTCCAGGCTGGGCTTTGCCCCAGAAGCAGAAGCCAGGTGCATGGGGCTTGTTCTGCGGGAGGGGGTGTCACTGTGTCCTGAAGATGCTGCTTCCCGGCCAGCCAGTGGCCAAATGCCCATTGGCCTCAGTGGGACCAGGAGTTGGCCCTTTGCTCCTGTGATGTGGGATGCAAGTCCCAGCACCCCCCACCCCTGGCTCCCGTGCAGGTGAGGGCCACAGGCCAACTCCTCCCAAAGGGGCAGGGTGCTCGGAAGACGCCCAGCGTTTATTTCTGACTACACTTTGGCACCGTTGCCATGGCTACCTTGGGGCACTGAGCAGCCATGTCAAAGTCCAAACTCCAGTGGGCTGGCTGCCTGGCCCCCCAAGGGGCACAGCGGTGGGGTGCCCAGGGCAGGCGCTTCCTGCAATAAGGACGGGTCTGAGCTCCCCAGGGCTGGCTGCCCCCAATGCCCTTGGCCCGCAGTTGAAGACTCAGCCCCCAAACCAAGGGACCCACAGGCTGGGAGAACGGATGAGGGGGGGCAGACCAAGGGGGAACCATCTGCCATCCCTCAGCTGCAGATTTGGTGCCCCAGAGCGGGTTCTGGGGGGCATCACCATGGGCCTGGATGCGAAGGCTGCTCTGGGGGAAACCCCACATAGCTGGGGGGTGTCTATGGCTTTGTTTTGATTGGACTTCCTCTGCCCTGTGCTGATTGGCTGTTTGCTCAGCGTCACCCCACTCCTCTGTCCCTCTCCTCCCGCCCCCATAGCTGATCCCCGCCGCAGCACTACCCCGCCTCTGAATCATGCTGCTGCCAGGTTCAACCCTTGCCCCCGCTGGGTCTGTCTGCTCTGGGGCAGCCCGGCTATCAGGCTGAGCCGGTGAGGGGCCCTAACCAGGCACTGCTAAGGGGAGCTGGCGCTCAATCTCCGGCCAGCATGAGTCACCCCAGGGTACCCAGATAACCGCATTAATGTTTAGCCCAATCGATGTGTCACCCGAACCCAGGGTGGTGAAAGGCCCCCACTCCCGCAGGCCAGCTTAGCTGTCCCCCCCCCCTCCCCCCGGGGGGCTAAGCGCAGGAGCTGCTGCAGCTTGGGCTACCGAGCCAGGGCCTGTCCCTGCCACCCGTCCCCTGGGGCTCAGGCGCAGAGAGGGCCGCCTGGCTCCCCCAGACCAGCGGGGTGCACGGGGCTGGGAGGAGGGGACCGTGTGAGCAGCTAGAGGGAGAGGCTTTGCCTCCCCTGGGGGTGGTTGCTGCCCCGCCCCGGCGTAGCTTCCCCAGTGCACCCCACCAGTGTTAACAGGCCAAGAGCGGACAGCCCCCATTCTCCCCTTTCTGCAGCTCAGACGGGGGGTCTCCAGTATCCTGGGCAGTGCCCCCACACTGGCTAGGGCAAACGCTGCCCAGTCGGTTGGCCTGAGAGTGTTTCTCGCCCAGAACTGCCCATGTCACATGCACGACACATTTCAGCTCCCTGCGCGGGGCCTGGCCTGGAATCTGGGATTCTCGCCGCTTCCTCAGCTGCCTCGCGCCGCCTCCAAAGGGTTAAAGGAATCTGGTTGCCATGGTACCTTTAAAACACAAGTTGGCATTTGCCCTCTTGAGCGCAATAAACCCACTGGCTGGCGTCCCTGAGCGATCAGACGGGCTGTAGCCGCGCCGGGTGTGGGCGCTGTCTGTTGGAAGAGGCTAGCCTTTGAGTTCAGATTCATCCCCGGGCTGCGCCTGGGTTGGGACAGCACCTGGCGCCCGGGACAACAGGCAGCCGCCGAGCGAGCCGGGCATCATGTCTCCTCTCCGCTCCGTTCTGTTCTCCCTGCTCTTCATCGCCTCCTCGCAGGCCCAGGACGGTAGGGGTGCCCCTCTCCCTGCCCGAGACTGAGGTGGGGGGTGGGAGAGCCTGGGGTGAGCAGCCTGGCAGGAGGGGAGCAGGAGATGGGTCTGAACAGTGCCCGTCTCTGCCTCTCTGGGCCCCGGGCATGGTCTCCCTAGCCTCACTTCTGAGCTGGGGAGGGTGGGAGGCAGGGCTGGGACTGCCGGAGCAAGCAGGGCCGTGGGGTGCTGGAGATGGCCTTGGGAGGGGTCACTCCCTCCAGGTCACGGCTGAGGCCCATGAGTAGAGCTGGAGGCTGTAGCCCCTGAGACAATCACTGAAGCAATCCAGGGAACCGCCTTGGGCACCCGCTTCCCCGGATCTGGCTGCAGCTCCCCTCTCCAGAACGAGCCTTTCCCTTTGGCTTGGCAGGCGCAGTGCAGGGCACCACAGTGGGCTCCAGGATGCTGCAGCCCTGGCTGGTGGGGCTGACAGCCGTCGTGGTCTTCCTCTTCATCGTCGTCATGCTGATGATCATCAACAGAGTGTGGTGCTACAAGAAGCGCAGGTGGGCTCCCTGTCTGACGGGGCATATGCCACAAGACCCTTCCCTCGGCCGCTCTCCTCTGGCCCCCTCACCTGCTGTCTGCTGGCACTGACCGGGAGGCAATGCTGGTTAGCCTAGTGTAGGTTGCGGGGGCAGGGGCTGGGAGTCAGGACTCCTGGGTTCTCCTGCCAGCTCTGGGAAGGGAGTGGGATCTAGTGGTTGGAGCAGGGTGGGCGGGCAGTCAAGGCTCCTCGGTTCCATTCCCAGCTGTGCTAGTGACGTGCCTGGGGCAAATGACTTTACTTGCTGTGTACGACCTAGACAAATTAGAGGATTGGGCCAAAAGAAATCTGATGAGGTTCAACAAGGACAAGTGCAGAGTCCTGCACTTAGGACGGAAGAATCCCATGCACTGCTACAGACTAGGGACCGAATGGCTGGGCAGCAGTTCTGCAGAAAAGGACCTAGGGGTTACGGTGGACGAAAAGCTGAATATGAGTCAACAGTGTGCCCTTGTTGCCAAGAAGGCTAACGGCATTTTGGGCTGTATAAGTAGGGGCATTTCCAGCAGATCGAGGGACGTGATTATTCCCCTCTATTCGGCACTGGTGAGGCCTCATTTGGAGTACTGTGTCCAGTTTTGGGCCCCACGCTACAAGAAGGATGTGGATAAATTGGAAAGAGTCCAACGGAGGGCAACAAAAATGATTAGGGGGCTCGAGCACATGACTTATGAGGAGAGGCTGAGGGAACTGGGATTGTTTAGCCTGCAGAAGAGAAGAATGAGGGGGGATTTGATAGCTGCTTTCAACTACCTAAAAGGGGGTTCCAAAGAGGATGGATCTAGACTGTTCTCAGTGGTAGAAGATGACAGAACAAGGAGTAATGGTCTCAAGTTGCAGAGGGGGAGGTTTAGGTTGGATATTAGGAAAAACTTTTTCACTAGTAGGGTGGTGAAGCACTGGAATGGGTTACCTAGGGAGGTGGTGGAATCTCCTTCCTTAAAGGTTTTTAAGGTCAGGCTTGACAAAGCCCTGGCTGGGATGATCTAATTGGGTTTGGTCCTGCTTTGAGCAGGGGGTTGGACTAGATGACCTCCTGAGGTCCCTTCCAACCCTGAGATTCTATGATTCTATGATTCTACTCAAGTGCCTGTCCCTCTCTGTGCCTTGGTTTCCCCATCTATATAAAGGGCATAACAGAGCTTCTTGCCCCCCAAGAGGCCTAGTGAATGGGTGCTGCAGGCAATGTCCACAAAGCACCCTAGAATCATAGAATCATAGAATCTCAGGGTTGGAAGGGATCTCAGGAGGTATCTAGTCCAACCCCCTGCTCAAAGCAGGACCAACCCCAACTAAATCATCCCAGCCAGGGCTTTCTCAAGCCTGACCTTAAAAACTTCTAAGGAAGGAGATTCCACCACCTCCCTAGGTAACCCATTCCAGTGCTTCACCACCCTCCTAGTGAAAAAGTTTTTCCTAATATCCAACCTAAACCTCCCCCTCTGCAACCATTACTCCTTGTTCTGTCATCTTCTACCACTGAGAACAGTCTAGATCCCTGATGTTCTATGTGATCGCTAATCATATTTGTAAAACATTTTTGAGATCCTTGAACAAAATGTGTTGTCACAGGGCGCAATGCATCAGCTCCCTGTAATCTCAGGAGTACAGCCCGTTCCCTGGTGAAGGTCGCCCTCCCCTCTGGCGTCTCCAGGGCTGGAATCAGCAGTTTGCTGCTTATCTGTGGCTCATTCCACATATCGAGCCACACCTGGGCTCTGCGTTCTGCTGCCTCAGGGAGCACGCGGCACAGAGCATACCAAGTACCAAGTCCTTGCTGCGCCAGGCTATGTCAGGCGAAATGGGCAGTGCCACCTGTAACTAAGGTGGCCTAATGTTTTCCATTATCAGCCCCTGTTTTCAGCTGCTCATAACTTCAAAAATTTTTAAGTTTGGGCTGAAATTTTCCAGCTAGGTCTCAGCCTCGGGCTTGATACAGTCCAGCCTTTCTGAGAACAAGGTTGGGGAAATTAGGTAGTTTTGCCAGGGTCCTTCCTGCCCGTTCCTTTGAAGAACTCAAGTGCCTCCATGCTCGGGTGCAGGGGTACGGTCCTCGGTTCAGGGAGGTGCTTCTCGCTGTGCCCAGGAAAACTCATCTGGGTTTGGCCAAGTTCTTGCCATTTGCACATGAACCGGAGAGCTTGCAGGAAGCTTGTGGCTAAAGTCTCTGACCATTCCGGCTGCATGGAACGTGCTCCCGGCTCACAGAGCCTGAGCTCTGGCCAAGCGGCAGCAGGAAGACGTGCCGGGAGGGAGCCAGCCAGACACTGGATTCTAGTGCTGGCTCCCCCTGATCCTCAGTTAATAATTCTGTGCCCAGCACAGCTAGGCTCCCCAGCCCATCGGTCAAAGGCAGGCAAGTCCCAGGCCCCACCCTCTATTTTGCTGAGTGAGAGGGGGCGGTCCTGCCCAGCACGCACCCCACAGTGGAGACTCCTGCAGCCCCTGTGCTGTGCGGCCGCCTGGGCTTGGCTCTCGGCTCTGGCTGCTGCAAGCTCCGGGGTAGCAGCACTGCTCAAGTTTGCCCCCCCACTGGACAATGACTGGGGTGAGCGGAGCTGTGCCCTGGCTCACGTGTGCCACTCACTCAGATTTGGCCTGTCTGGGCTCCCGTCATCATGACGGCTGGGCCAAACCTAGGGTGACCAGACAGCAAGTGTGAAAAATCGGGACAGGGGGTGGGGGGTAATAGGAGCCTATATAAGGAAAAGACCCAAAAATCGGGACTGTCCCTATAAAATAGGGACATCTGGTCACCCTAGCCAAACCTGAGTCACCCTGGGACCCTGGAGGTTGCCTTGCCTGGAGCAGGGAGGCGAGCCCCACCAGCCCCGTTCTGGCGACCCAATTTTGGGTCCCGACCCACAGGCTGAGAACCCCAGATCTAGGTGATATTCCTTTGGCGAGCCAGGGGCAGCACCCACCATTCCAGCTTCCCTTCATTCCTCTTCTGGCTCGCAAATAGTTGGGTTAGCCACTAGCAGGTGCCCTCAAGTGACTGGTCCTGACGGAGGATAACAACCTACTACCTCCGCTAGCTTCCCCACTCCTTAAGTTTAAGTGGCAGAGGATCTGTGCTGTGGATCTAAAGGTCCTGGGTGCCAGCCCTGTTTGTGGCTCTCCGGGGGATGGTTGTTATGATCATGCAGTTTAAATTCATCCCCCTGGAGCATTCACACCGGGGGTACGGCTGGTCAGAAATGAGAATTTCAGGTTGCGGAAAATGGCAAAGTGCTGGAATTGCTTTCCTTCCATGTCAGAATGAGAATGAGACCTTTCCAAATGTGTCACCCCAAACCACGCAAGAGAGTGGCCCCACCCAGACTAACCCACTGCTGCGGGCACTTCCCTGGGACGCGAGAATCCCAGTCCCTGTTCTGCCTAATTTGGAGCAGGGACTTGACCCTGGCTCTCCTCCATCACAGATAAGCACCCCCGCCCCACTAAGCTAGCCACCACACTGAGGTGAGGGCTGCTCCCTAGCCAGAAATTCCAGTCTGGACCCAAGACACTTTCCCGATGAAAGTTTTGTCAAAACCGAAACATTTCTATGAGACATTTTGGTTTTGATGAGTTGGCTGTTTTTAACCCCCCCACCCCACCCCACCATTTTGTTGAAAAATACCCAGCCAGCTCTAATGACAATACGGCCTTTCCCAACCAGATAATGTGCTGCTTGCCCTGCCGGACCCTGCCTCATTCAGTGCCAGGACGGACAGTGAAGGAGGCAGAGACCTGAAAGAGGAGAATGGCTCTTTTCATGGATGTAAGGCGCTGGACAGAGACCCAGGAGAGCTGGCTTCTGTGTGCCGTTAGCAAGGGGGCTGAATTAAGGTGGCCTGGCTGGGCCAATTGTAGCCTTTCTTAATTCAAGCCCAGCTGACGGGAAAACAGAAATACCTTCCTGGGAAAATTTTTTGTATTTTTCAGCTGGCTGGATGCCCACTGGGATGGCTCTTGTCAATTTCACTTGTGAAACTGCCCCCAGCCCGTGGGCTGGAGAGGCAGCAGTTCGGGGCACTCCTCCCCCCGGCCAACCCCCAGCCGTGGGAGCTGGCGAGGCAGAGAGCTCAGAGGGGACGGCTGAGCACCTGGGCTCTTTGCCCTTGGGGGGCTTCTGACAGTTTCTCTGGCAGAGTGAAAGTGGACAAGAGCCGGTGGTGGGCAGCCAGGCACCAGCACGTCCATTTTCCCACGGGGAAATCAGAAATGTTCGGCAAAATGGACATTTTCTTGCGGACAATGGCTCAGCCCAAAAGGGTTTCACCAGCTGCATTTCTGAGCACTGGACTGGCCGTCGGGGCGGGTGAGTTCTGTGTCCAGAGCTGGACGAGGGCCCCGCTGCCCCAGGGGGAAGGCTCCCGTTGGCCCTGGCTAAGTGCACGTCCTGGGGCCCCCCCGCCGCACGGCGCCCTCTGATCCCCTGTCCCCCTTGCTCTTTTCACAGGAATGAGGAGGAGCCTCTGGGAGAACCTGCCCAATCCAGGTAGAGTGTTTGCCTTTCTGGCTGCAGCCCACCGCAGCGACGTTTTGGGGGTTCTCTGGGGTTTACCTCCCTCCCATCGTCACTGGCTGCAGCGACCCCTGGTGGCCGGGCAGGGCTGAGCAGCCCCCGCTCTCCTGGCGCTCACTTCAGCCAGTGAGCGGAGGAGGCAGCGCGGGCTGGTGGCCAAGTGAGCTCATGGGCGGCCAGTGTTCCTGGGGCGAGTCCCTGGCCCTCCCTGCGCATGGATCGGCCTCCTGCACTAGAGATGGAGGGGGAGGCGGGGCAGGGCCCATCGCGGTTGGACTTTGTATGAGTGCAAGAGCCTCACATGGGACGTCCCAGCCCCAGGCAGTGAACCCTGACCTCACCCGCTCTGGGGAGCTGCAGCTGGGCCTGGGGGAGGGTGGCCTAGTGGTCGGGTGCCGGCCTGGCGATCAGATCATAATCCCCGGCTCTGCTACACGCTCCCTCGGGCCAGACCATCTGTCTGGGCCTCAGTCCCTATCTGCACAAGGGGGTAGCAGCCCTGCCCCACAGGGGCTGTGAGGGCGAATATGTTGGCGATTGTGGGGTGCCCAGGACCTATGGGATGGGGCCAGATAAGGACTCTGGCTGGATCCCACCCAATTGGGGACCCCCATGAATACCCTGTCCTGCCAGCAGCCTTGTTGTGCCTATTGGCCCTAAGAAATGGGTTCTGCCCGTGGCTTGGACACCCATCGCTCGGTAACATCTAGAGTCCCCAAGTGAGCTCAGGGCCCTGCTGCCCCAGGGACACCCATGCAGAGCCAGCCCGCCCCCAAGTGAGCTCAGGGCCCTGCTGCCCCAGGGACACCCACGCAGAGCCAGCCCCACCCAAGTGAGCTCAGGGCCCCGCTGCCCCAGGGACACCCACACAGAGCCAGCCCCCCCCCAAGTGAGCTCAGGGCCCCGCTGCCCCAGGGACACCCACGCAGAGCCAGCCCCCCCCAAGTGAGCTCAGGGCCCAGGGACACCCACGCAGAGCCAGCCCCGCCCAAGTGAGCTCAGGGCCCAGGGACACCCACGCAGAGCCAGCCCCGCCCAGGGCGCTCACAGGCATGAAAAAGGAGATGAAGGAGGGGAAGGGAATTGGCAGCAGAGCTGGGAGAAGAGGCCAAGCAGCAGGCAGGGCCCCAGCCACTAGGCAAGCCATGCTCACGACAGCAACGCCTGTGCGTGTGCGTGTGTGTGTGCGTGCGTGTGTGTGCGTGCATGTGCCTGAGTGTGTGTGAGTGTGTGCATGCATGTGTGTGTGTGCTAGTGTGTATGTCTGTGTGTGCATGTGCTCCTGTGTGTGCGGGTGCTTGCGTGTGTGTGGGTGCTTGTGTGTGTGTGTGTGCAGATGCGTGTGCTCGTGTGTGTGTGCGCGGGTACGTGCAGGCACTCGTGTGTGCGCAGTGGGCTGGGTGGGAAGGAAAGGTGAGGGCCGCTCACAGGGCCTGTCTCAGTTCCTCAGTGGGAACAGTGACAAGCAGGCACCTTCTCTGAGGGGAGATCCCCGCACAGCCAGACTCTGCAGCTGGTGGGAACTGGGGCTGCTCAGCTGCGTGTCATGCACCCTATACTGCTAATGGCTAGTGAGGATCCTCCCACTGCTCAGGGGTGGAGCTTTATGGAGCAGGAGGCCCTGGGTACCATCCCCGCTGCTGCCCCCAGGGCCCAGGTGGCTGTGGCCAGCAGTGCAGTGGAAATGGGACGCCCTAGGTAGCCACTGGCTTGCTGGGATGGGAGCAGGCAGGCGGAGCCCATCGGACAGGGACCAACCTGCTCCCTGGCTCTGCGGCGGTCGCCCCTTCCCATTATTGACGATTCCCATCCCAGCGGCACCTCAGTGCCCCACTGGGCAGGGTGCCAGGCAGCCAGTGACTGGCCCGGCCCTGCTGAGCTCACGGCCTAAAGCCGTGTCCACAGGGGAATTTAACTAACGCGTGTCAAAGCCCCAGTGTGGGCAAGGCAAGGGGCCAGGGGAGCCAGAGAGCGGCCATTACCCCAAGGGATCTGAACATGGGTCCAGCCTGCCCCAGTCGTCCCAGGGAGCTGCCCCCTCACCCCACATTTCCTCGCTGTCTCTCTCCTCTTCGGCAGAACGGTCTCAAACCTCTACAACAACCTAGCGCTGGAGTTGGACGAGGAGGAGCTGACGGGGAGGAAGGAGAATAAAACGACCTCCCTGTGAGGAGCCGGCGAGCCCGGCACGGTGGGAGACCCCGGAATTGCTGCCGCCGCTGCCATGGGACCCCCCTATGCTGACCTGCACATGAATCAACTCGCTGCTTCCCCGCGTCTCTGCCCAGCTCTGCCCAGCCCCTCTCTGGCCCAGCACAGGAGGGCAGCAGGCCTGACCCACCCAGCAGCCTCCCCGGGGCCATGCAGGCCGCCCCTGCGGCTGCTCTCTCCTGTGCCGGACCCCACTACCCTGGGCAGGACAGGCCCCCTCGCCCCTTCCCTGCTCATGCAGCCTTTATGGAGCAGGGAGCCAGTTCCCGGAGGGGATTCTCCCCCCAAACCGCCCGCCAGCACCGCAGCGACCCCTGCAGGCGGGTCCAGGCTGAACGTGCGGCGCAGGAGCCTGTGGCCGGCAGCGGGGAGGGAGCGGAATAATCTCCCTGCGTCTCTGAGCCCGGCTGGGCCCCGGGCGCCAGTGCCATGCGCTGCCCCCTGCGCCACACGCTGCCCACTGCGCTGCCCGGCTGGGCCGAAAACATGATCCCGCTGATTGGTGCCACCTGCTGGCAGGTCTGTGCCATGACAGCCTGGCGGGAAAGCAGAGAGTAAATCCCAGCTAAAGAAATGCCGGAAAGACGGAGAGACCAGGAGGCAAGTGGGATAAGGCCTGTTGGCCGGGCCCCACCTGTTCCGAGGCTGCAGACTTCCCCCTTCCCTCTCGATGCTGCAGAATTGGGCTCCAGGATCTGCACTTGCATTTACACGAATAACAACGACAATAAAGGTCTTTGGCCCATTTCCACTGCTTGCATCCGAAGAAGTGGGTATTCACCCATGAAAGCTTATGCTCCAATACCTCTGTTAGTCTATAAGGTGCCACAGGCCCCTTTGTCGCTTTGGCCCTTGTGGTTGTGAAGAAAAGCCTAAGAGCAGGATGTAGTGAGTTGAGTGTAACCGACACAGAGCCGTCTGCCTGAGTGTGCAGAGAGCCTGAGCCCGTTGCTGCACGGGCTGCACTTCGGGCGACCAGATAGCAAGTGTGGGAAGGCTCTTCTGCCTGCCGGGCCCCGTGCTACACATGGCACGGTGCATGGTCCTGCCCATTCGACCAGCCAGGCGAGCCCGGGCAGCGTCCTACCAGCTCAGCCATCAGAAAGTGACTCCCACTCATGAGTGGGTCAGCTCGGCCCTGCCCGCTTGAAGGAGGGGGATCCCCAGGAGAGGCTGGGTCCATGTCTGGGGCCCATGCAGACCTCACATGCACAGCTGTGCTGCAGGGATCCGGCCCGCAGCCTCTGAGGTCCCCACTCCCAGGCTGAGCCCCCGCTGGGCTTGGACAGCAAGCACCCCCTTAGGGCAGGCCCTGGACCCCCTTCGCCTGCAGAGCGGAGACCCCGCAGACCCCTTTCCTTGCACCGCCCCCAGGGGCTCCCCAGGCCAACCTGGCCTCGGCCCCCAGCACAGGGGCCTGTGAACACATGGACAAGGCCGGCTTTGCCTGCTGCCGGCAGCCGCCTGCGGTGCCTGCCCGGGCAGAGGCTGGACTGACCCCCTGCCCGCCCTAGCCAGGCCTCCCCCCGCTTTCCCTGGCTGGGCGAGCGGGCTGGGCAGGTGCCAACATTGTATTTAAAAGACACAGATGTGAACCTCTGGGGGCAAGTCCCTTCCCCACCCCCTGCTGCCGAGGGGTGCTCGGCCTCCAGCTCGGGGTGCTGCAGAGACCACAGGGCCGCAGGTGCGGGGGAGCAGCCGCGGCGACACCTGGCCAGGGTCTGCCCGGGTGCCAGGAGCTGAGCTGGAGACTGCCGGGGCTGGTCTTTGCCTCCGCGGCGCTGGGCAGCTGCTGGGGACGTTGGCAGAGACTCTGCGAGCGGGGAGGCTGCATCCCAGGAGCACTGACCCCCTGCCAGTCAGACAGAGCCCCTGGCTGACCCCGGCCCTTCAGGCAGCTCCAGGGCACCCGGCCCCGTCCACGCACCCTGCCCGCAGAGCCCCTTCCTGCCCCGGCCCTTCAGGACCCCAGCCGGGATTGCGGGCGCCAGCAGTGCTAGGCCGTGCTGCTCGCACTCCGCCCGTGTCTCTGTCTCAAGGACACTCAGGCTCCGTTGCTGGCAGGATGTGCTGGGGTGGGGCAGCCCAGGGAGGCTGCAGGGGCCCTCGCGACCTCCCCCCATCTCGGCGCTGTCTCCGCCCAGTGCCTGCCCCTTTAAACCCAGGGGCAGAACCGTTCCCGGGCTCCCCGATCGCCCAGCCCCATGCGAGCGCCCTAGCAGCGGGTGTGGGGGACCCACCCCAGCTGCCGCATGTGACCTCTGCCCTGGGTGTGTTTGCGGGCGGGGGCCCCTCCTCTGCTGCCTGTGGGGGCTCCTAGGTCAGCTGGGCTCTGCATGCGGGGGGCAGTTGGCTTCAGGAGCCATTTTCCTGCTCCCCAGGCTCAACTTTATTCCCCTGCTCTGCTCAATCCGCCTGGGCCAGGCTGGTCCCTGGGGGGCAGCTGCCTTGACTGCCTGGTAGTCGCCAGGGGGCAGCAGCCCCTGCTCGCCGTGAGCTGGCAGGTTATTAGCACTGGGTGTCATGGCAGCACCCCCAGGGGGCCCCCGAGATCCAGGCCCCACTACCCTGGTGCTGCTCAGACCCCGTGTGAGTGACAGGCCCCGCCCTAAAGAGACCAGATGCACACAGGGTGGGAGGGGAAACTGAGTCACGAGGTGGGGAGGGGACTTGGCCAAGGCCACCCAGCAGGGCAGTGGCAGGGCTGGGGCTAGCCCCCAGGTGTCCTGAGCCCCTGTGCAGGGGCCCCAGGCCGTGCGGGGCGGTTGCTGGGTGAGGGGCGCTGGGCTGGGGGTGGGGGCTGGCTTTCCGGAGTGTGACTGTTCTGTGGAGCTGATCCCGTGGGCCTGTCCGCACGTCACCCCACATGCCGCCAGGGAATGACCTGGGGGCCTGGCCGGTCCCACCCCTGGCCTTGGCCTCCATATACAAGCACTGCTGTGTGCACACACCCCCTCGAGCGCCTCACACTAGGGTTGCCAACATTGTATTTCAGAAATAAGGGACGAGTTTCTTAGCACCGTGCCCCACGCCTCCGCTCGACAGTATCAGCATCACGATTATTGATCACCAGCATTGCTGTGATGCTGTAGGTTGGACAACGACCATTTCCAGCTTTGTTGCTAGCACTGTGATCCAATCGCAACAAGTCTATACAAACTCCATCACGCACGGTGTTATGACCGGAGAAGTTGGACTGTTTGTGTGCATGTATCAGCTTGATAGGTGACGTTATGACTATAGGCCACGGCTTCATATCACACACGTGTGTTGTGTTCCCCGCCTGGATCTACAGCAGGGCTAAGCCGGCTCTGTGTTGGGGGCCCAGTAGGCCGCTCCATTCTCACAGTGGGCCATTGAAGAGACTCCTCCTGCCCGGTTGGGCCTTTCCAGCGGATGCCTCAGACAGTGGGGAGCCAAGGGCCACCCCGTGATTCAGCAAACCGTGACCGAAGACTCCATCTTTTCCCAGTAAGTTTACTCATGTGACCCTGGACGCCATGTTGGGCCGGTCACTTTCCGTGCACCTGGGCTGGGCCAGACATTGCAAGCGGTGACATCACTGCTTTGCCTCATTCCTGCTCCAAGTCTGGCTTGACAACTGAAAGGAGCATTTCGAACTAGGGCCTGAGAACCTGCCAATCTCTTGGACGTTACAGAGAGACTTTCCAAGCCAGGTGTCTAGTCCATCACTGTAAGGACTTTGCAATCGGTTGGTTGCGTGTGATCTATTAACCATTTATCACGCTGCTTGTCTTAATAACGCTTCAGTTAGTTCACTGAGGCTTGGCTGGCAGTGTGATATTTGGGGAGGATCTGTGATTCATGTTGACCTGGGGGGTAAGTGTCTGACCCTTTGCGATTAGTAGAACCTCACATATGGTTAGGGCCCTACCAAATTCATGGCCGTGTGGTCTCCCCCGTGAAATCTGGCTATTGTGTGTGTATGGGGGGGGGCATGGTATTGACACCCATACTTCTGCGCTGCTGCTGCTCTGCCTTCAGAGCTGGGTGTCCGGCCAGCAGCTGCCGCTCTCCGGCCACCCAGCTGGGAAGGGAGCGCAGAAGCAAAGGTGGCAATACCACGAGCCCGCCCCTCCCGCACAATGGCCTTGAGACCCCCCTTTTTGGGGTGTGACCCCCCCAGTCTGAGAAAAGCTGACTTACGGGCTTTACATGTTTATATCATTAATACATATTCCTGATTTGTTACATCGTGACATTTCAGCTTTAAATATCAGAAACCGTGACATTCAAGATTTTTAAAATGCTGTGACCGTGGAACTTACCAGAATGGCCCATGAATTAGGCAGGGCCCCTCATATGGTGAACTGGGTTTTCAGTGAGCTCACACTTTATTTGGCTGGGAGCCCAGGGCTGGAAGGCCCGAGGAGGACGATGTTTGGCTGCTGGTGAACCAGTGTGGTGCTGCAGAAGCGCTTTTGTTACTGGCTTGGTGAAGCTAATTATAGCATCAAGCGCCAGCGCTGGGGATTGGCTGCCCTATTTCTTGCCGTCTGCCCTGAGTGTGGCATTCGCAGCCTGGCCCATCCCAGGCACCCGGTCACAATGATTAATAATAGCGCTAAGGAGGCCTCGCCTACAATCGCCAGGGGTGTTTCTCGCTGCTTCTTGCAGAGCTCAGCAACGCCCGAGCTTGGTGTACAGAGATAAAGAAACACGGCCCTTCTCTCTCTCTCTCTCTCTCTCTCTCTCTCTCTCACACACTTTTTTGGGTGGCTGGAAGCCAAGAGCCTCCTGTGAGCCCAGGATCTGGAGCTTTGAGCTGAAGGCTGAGTACCACAGGCCTGGTGATCAACTTGTGATACATTATGTGTGTGTGGGGGGGGGGCAGGAATAGCAGGAGGCAGGGCAGCAATGGGGCGGGGAGAACGACAGGTCAGCCCTAAGCATCACTAAGATTGCTGTTGTGGTGATGACCCAAGGTTTATTAGCAGGGGGCGCTGCAGGGCAGGGATGTGTGTGTGTGTACACTCAGGGCGGTGTGTCTGAGGGGTGTGTGTGTACACATAGGGCGGTGTGTGTATCTGAGGTGTGATTGCACTGTGGGGCGCCAGACCGGTGTTAGCCTGGCTATAAAGGAGCAGTGTAGACGCAGCGGCGCAGACCTGGCATGGGCACCGGGAGTTGCTAGCCGGGGCCCAGCAGACCGTACAGCAGCACCGGGGTCCTGGCGGCCGCGTCCACGCTGCTATTTGTAGCTGTACCAGCTGGAGTGGAGCTGGCGTGGGCAGCCTGCCCGAGCCGGCACAGCTCTGCCTGCCGTGTAGCCGTGCAGTGGGAGACGTCCCGGGCGGGGTAGCAGGGGGCTGCGGGCGGGACTGAGGAGCATCGGCAGAGCTGGATGGCGGAGAGAGAGGGGTTCGGGTGTGGGTGTGCGCGAGGGCAGGTTTATACTGCAGCTGCCTGCGCTGCGCTGTGCCTGGCTGGCCCCAGCCCCTCACACGTATTCCAGCCCCTCAGCGCAGAGACCAGAGCCCCCAGGGCCTCCCGGCCCCTTGCGCCGCTCACCCCATGCTGGGGGCTGGGACCGGCCTGCTCAGCCAGTGCCCCGCTCCCTGCCCTCAGAGCCTGAGCGAGGGAGGCTGGGGCCGGGAGAACTGAGGCCCCGGTTGTGGTTATGGACATAATCTGTAACTGTATAGATCATTGTTGCAACCACTGTTATCTATTTTCAGCAAATATTGTACAACGCTTGTAGTGTAAGGTGTCTAAGACAAGGTTCTGGTTTGTTGGTTATGATTATGCTGTCTGTATGTGCGTATCAATTTTGTAGTTGAAGTTATGAATATGGGCTCTATACTGTCTGTATTTCAAACTTGTGCTGTGCTTCTGAGTGACACCCCAGACAAGCCTGCTTGATAGCCCATTAAGGACCATCAGCTACACAACTGACCCATTGAACGAAGGCAGACACGCCTTGTGACTCAGCAAGGTATGCAGGGACTTGCCCATGTGACTCCAAACTCCATTGTGCTGTAATTTTCCACAGTAAGGACAAAGAGGTGTTCTTACACCTGGAAAAGACTAGAAAAGGCTGATGCCTCATCTCCATCTTGTCTTCAATCCCTTGTCTTACCTCTGGAGGGACTTTGCCACAAACCTAAGCTCTGAATAAAGGACTGAATGACCCATCCCAGCTGTGGATGTATTCCAGAGACTTGATTTGAACCTGCAGTTTATTCTATCACTGCTACAAGCCTGAATCAAGAACTTTGCCATCACTGTATGTAATTGATTCCATTTAACCAATTCTAGCTCTCACCTAGACCTTTTTCCATTTATGAATAAACCTTTAGATTTTAGATTCTAAAGGATTGGCAACAGCGTGATTTGTGGGTAAGATCTGATTTGTGTATTGATCTGGGTCTGGGGGATTGGTCCTTTGGGATCGGGAGAACCTTTTTTCTTTTACTGGGGTATTGGTTTTCATAACCATTTGTCCCCATAATGAGTGGCACTGGTGGTGATACTGGGGAACTGGAATGTCTAAGGGAATTGCTTGTGTGTCTTGTGGTTAGCCAGTGGGGTAAAACCAAAGTCTCCTCTGTCTGACTGGTTTGGTTTGCCTTAGAGGTGGAAAAACCCCAGCCTTGGGCTGTAACTGCCCTGCTTGAAGCAATTTGTCCTGAACTGGCACTCTCAGCTGGGACCCGCCAGAACCAGCATCGTTACACTGGTTAATTGTTAGCCCACTGGACGAGACACGGGTGACAGGCACTGGATTGTCACACGGCTCCAGGCTGTGCAAGAAACAGGAGCAAGAAATAAAACTGCAAGAAACAGGCGATGCTGCGGGAAGGGCCTGGGGCGAAGGGGTAGCCCCATTGGGCCTGGCTATGGGCTGCACCGGAGGAGCAAAACTGGGGGTGTCTGAAATCAGGCCTGGTTAATTCCACCCCTTGCCTGGCTGGGGCGGGGTGGGGGGCGGGGAACTTCCTATCGTGGCTGCGGTGGAAGGTTTGTGGCTGTGACTCCAGACGCTGATTCTCCAGCGGGGCCCTGGCCCATCTTCACTGTCCCAGCACGGACACCGGCGGGAGACACGGGTGCTCCTGATCTGCCTTCCTTTCCCTCCCGGGCCCACCGTCCTCCTCTCCCTCAGCTCGCGCTCACCCGGCTTTGCCCCGCTCCTGACGCCGGCAGTACTGAGAGGGACCTGGCCAGCCCTGAGCCGGGGTCCGGAGAAAGCGCTGCCGTGGCCGACCTGGTAGGCCAGAGCCTCCGTCTGGGCCTGACCAGCTGCCCTGGTGCCCAAGAACCCGGCCGAAAGCCGCACCCCCCGGCTTCGCCCCCCCCTCGTCTTCTCTCCCTTCCAGCTGCTTTGCCGCAAGCAGACCGTGCCGCGCCTTCGGCACCAAGCTGGACCGTGGGCCGGGTCTGGATTCGGTTGTTGTAACCGCCCCCCCGCCCCCCCCCCGCCCCAGTGTCAATGTTCGTGCCCCCGGTTTGGTGCTCTGCTTTGTGTGTTTCAGGCAATACCCTGCCTCGGTGCTGTGCTCTGGCTACCCGCCCTGAGCCATGCTGGACGGTGCCTGGGCGCGGGAACACCGCGGACTCTCTGGGCCCCTTTAGTGCAGCGAATTGCCACAGCAGGGCCGAGGCAGCAGGGCGCTGTCACCAGGGGCCCGGATCAGGGCAGGGGCAGGGGTTCGCTGGCTGCAACTGTGCCAGAGGTGCAGGGCTCACGGGGTCAGGCCAGGACACAACCCTGCCCGGACCACCATCTGCAGGGAGAGGCTGGGGGTCTCATGCCACCATTGCCCCCCTCCCCATTGGCCTGGTCCCTGCAGTGCTGGCACAACCCCCAGGCTGGGCCGTACCAGCCTGCCCCCAAAGTGGGGCATTGGGGAGGGTCTGGGCGCAGGGTATCTGCCAGTGCCCATAATTCCTGCTGAGCTGCTCGCTTCTGATCTGGCCTGGCCTCACCCCTGCATGTGCATCCTGCAGGGCTGTCGACGTGGCCTGGGGGAGCCCTGGGCACCTGCCCACCGCAGGGCCACCTGGGGGAGCCCCAAGCACCTCCCTGCTGTGGGATCTGCATGGGGGAGCCCCGGGCACCTGCTCACTGCGGGGCCACCTGGGGGAGCCCTGGGCACCTCCCTGCTGTGGGATCTGCATGGGGGAGCCCCGGGTACCTGCCCACCATGGGGTCTACATGGGGATCTCCTGGTGGCCGTGACCTCCCAACCCATGTTTTGAGTGGCAGGGTGAGAAATAATCCCCTCTAAGAGGGGTTGAGGTCTCTGGCCAGCAGGGGCCCCTTGTGCTGTGGGGTCTACGCACCCCAAATTCAGCCCTGGGGAGCAACCCGCCATGTCTGGCCTGGCTGGCTCACGCTGCAGGGGCTCTTCCCGGGTTATTTACTCATCTGGTTTAAAGCTAAACAATCCGATCTTGGCTGCATGCCCTGAGACCTAGTCAGTTGCTTTCCTGGCCCACGTGAATGCTTGGAGGTCTAGTGATGAGTTCTGGAGACGGGGTCCCCAGTGGGGGGCTGGGGGCTGTTTCTACCCCCCCGGCATTGCAAAGGCAGCAGTGTCACTGACTGAGACCAGCCCAGGCTGAAGGAGACCGGCGTTATGTCGCAGTGAGAACAGAAGGCAGGACACCTGGGTTCCTAGATGTGCTACTGACACATGTCAGGTCACATCCCCTGGCACCCTGGTTCCAGAAAGCAGCGAAGCACATGCTTAAAGCCCCACTGGTGTCCATGGGACTTAAACACATGCCTCTGTGTGTTCCCAAATTGGGACCTCCGTGCCTCAGTTTCCCCAACAGCAAACGGGAGTGATCCTTTGACAAGAGGCAAAAATGCGAAACCCTCCAGGACTGAGGAGTCTCTGGCCAAGAGCAGGTCCATCTCTCGGGCCCCACCATACTGATGGAGAAACTGAGGCCCAGAGTGTGGTCACCGATCCTTCTCACGCTAGTCTGTAAAGTGCTGTTGCCCAATGGGATTATGCACAGGAACAAGGCAGCGGGACCCCTGGGGTGTCTCTGCATGTCCCTGGCTAAAGCCGCCACCCCGGTTTGTGCCTCAGTTTCTCCAGCTGCTAACCAAGGCTCACGACACCGACCCACGTCACAGGGCCGGCAGCCGGAATGAGACCCAGACGCGGAGTAGAGTTGAAGCATAGCTTGTTTAATTTTTATACATTTTTTCTTTTTTTTTTTCCTTTCTTTCTGTTTTTTTAAACTTTTTTTTGTTTTGTTTTGTTTTGTTTTTTTTTTGCATAGGGGGGAAAAAAACCCATAGTCGCTTTCAGTAAGTTGTACGTAGGCAGGAGCATCCGCTAAACAATAATGGCTGCATACAATGTTATAATCAAATATTGTGAGGCACCAGGGAAGCAACCGAAGGAGCTATCCAGCCATGGGGGTGGGGCAGGAAAAGGGGAGGGGGCTCTACATGCAGGTGGGGGAGCCGGGGGGCCGACGGGGGGGGGGGTGTTGATCAGAGAGCTTTGCCAACAAGGCACTGTCTAAGAAGCCGCCCATGCGATATAGGCCCCGCGGCTCGGCCTTCCCTGGTGCCGTCGTACGTGTGTGTAATGTGGCGCCGCAAGCAAGAAGCAAGAAACAGAATAACTATGACTGTAATGTCCGTCCAATAGCAACGAAAAGAAAGGAACAAAAGAGCTTCCGAACGAAATCAAAACCAAAGGAAAAAAAACGAACGTTCCGCTCGGTCCCAGCGGCTCTCCGAGGAATATCTTCTGCCCGGCGCTAGCCTGGAGAAAGCCCAACGGGAAAGGACGCGCCACCCGCCCCCAGGAAACCCTGCCATGCACTGACAGCGGGGCCGGGGGGGGAGGGTGCTCACCAGCTCTGGGGCCAGCCCGAGGCAGGGGCGGGATTAGCTTGGGCTGGCGGCGTTTTGAGCCTGGCAATCCGGGGATCCAAGCCGTGCCTTGGGGACCTGAGCCAAGGCCTAGCTGTGGCCATGGACAGCGTCCCGTTGGCGCCAGGAGGCTCTGGCTCAGATGCCAGGGGAAAGGAACCACGGATTGCCCCCAGAATGCCAGCTCCACCTGTGTGCGCCCTCCCCTGGCCCAATTTTCTCACTGAGGAAGCCCTCGATTCTTTTCCCGACAAAGTTCTTGAGGCTTCATGAAACAAAAAAACTCCGCCCCCTCTGCTAATGATCTTGGTGGGGGGCGTGGCTAAAATACTGACCCCGCCCACTACCTTGCCCCATCCCGACAGCACGGCAAAGGACAAAGCTGGGCTTTCCCTCCGGCAGAGGCCGTGCTGTGAAGGAAACATACAAGACGGCTGTATAAGCAACCCCCTCCCCCCCGCACCGGCTGCCCACCCTCCAAAATCCTGGGCAGGGTGGGGCAAAAAAAAAAAAAAAGAAAAGAAAGCCGCGCCAGCAGTAAGTTAGAGGCACTGCTTCGTCAGAATTTTTGGTATTGGTGTATTTCAGATTCCTGCTGGCTGCCGCCTTTTTTTTTTTTTTTTTTTTGGTCGTCGTTGTTGTGTGTAAAACTATGGTTGTTGTCATCGTTAGTAACCAGAACAGGCAGGGCTCTGGAGCATGCAGAACCGCCAAAGCGAATCGGGCCGACCCGAAGGAACTCCGGTTCCGATGGAGTCGGGGGGGTTGACACACAGGGGGAGGGGGCGGCAGGGGAGAATCTTGTGATAACTTGGATGTTCCCGACAGGAATTCCAGTCTTGTTAATCTAGAAAGGTCTGGATTGCCCAGTGAAGGGGATGTTACTAAGTTCTCCTACCCTGGGAGCCACCTCAGGGCAGGAGGGCGGGGGGAGAGACTAGGGACTACCTCCCTCGCTGGGGTCCTTCGGCACAGCTCCTGTGTGGCCTCAATGGAGCCACAGGGATTTCACGCCTGCGCTTGCCCAGATTTAGGCACGTGCTTAGCTCAATGCATGCAGGGGAGCCCAGTCACTTCAATGAGACCCCCCCCCCCGGCCCCGATTCAGCACAGCGCTTCCCTCTCACTGTCGCGCTGTGCGGAACACGGCCAGACTCTCGCTTGGGCCGCACTAGTTGGCTGGATAGGGGCGTAAGACTCCCCTGCAGCAGGATTGGGGCCTTTTGTCCACGGAGGATCTGCCCCCCGCAGCCCCCAATACTTCAGCTAACTAGGGAAGGAATTGGCAGCCAAGCAATTCTATTCAAACAGACCAAGCCCCGAGATCAGTGTGCAAGCTGAAGAGACAAAAAGTAGCAATTTCCAACTCATATTACCACCAAACAAAAGATCCCCTCGTTGGTGATGTAAAGTCCCTTGACCGCTCGGGGGCTGTGACGAAGGATTGTCTGCTCTTAGGTTTGCATGCACGGGTCCTACGCTCAGCCCCCAGCCTCCTTCCCTACACAAAAACAAACGACATTAAAACCGGAACAGCTGGATTATCGTCTTCTCCAGAGAGGAGCGGGCGGGGTAGCGGTAGATACATGTGACCTTGTGCCCAGGTCCCCAAGGCTCTGAGCTTCAGCGCCTGTAGCACCATAGAGAGAGATATGTACATGGGTTTCTAGTTATAGGTCACGAGAACTTTTTGCGTTCGTTTTTTTTAAAGAAGTTGACACCAACAACAACGAAAAAAACCAAGAACCCTCTAGAGAAACTGTAGTGCATGAACTAACTCAGCAAGCGCCGTGCCTTGCCCGGCTGTGCATGGAGGGGACCAGCGGATGGGGGCTGTCTCTGCTTGGGGAGGGTTGAGTGTATGGCTCAGAGGCTGGAGGGAAGGAGATCTCCCCGGCCTAGGGTGTGTCTTGGGATTGTCTCTCAGTGGAAGTTGGGGATGGGGACTGTTCAGAACCCCGGGAGGCAGTCCCCGTCCGCCCTCCATGCCAGCCAAGGCCGCTCCCCAACCTGATTGTCTAGAGACTCTAGAAGAGCTAAAAGTTCCAGGAGTTTGTGCGGAGAAACAAGACCCTTAGCTTGACGCCAATGGGGGTGTATTTCTCACCAGCCACCGCCCGTGCCCTTCCTCCCCCGTGGGCCTGTCCTGCCAGTGCCCGGCAGCGTCACCTCCCACCCCCGATTCTTGCCTTGCCGAGATATTTCCAGAGAGCGTTGTGAACGGTGATGTGTCTATTTCAGCGGCTGAACTATGGGATTGTATCGATACAGCATAGAAAGAAAAAAAAATGAAACAACCAAACCCAACATCCCGTGCTAAGTGTCTACCGCGCGCAGTGATCTCTGCTCCCCAGCTCAGGCTGCTGCCTTGTTTGGAGTTAAAAAGTCACAGAGCAAAAAAATAACAAACCCCAAACCAAACCAAACTAACCCTCAAAGGGTACAAAAGACAATGGAGATGGAGACTGTGATGGAATTTGCATATTCCCTTCGGGCGGGGCCTGAGGGCACGTCTCAGACAAGGGGGTGGAGGCCAGGGACCGAATTCTGCCCTCGCTTACACTGGGGTAAATGGGGACTAGCCCCACTGGGGTCAGTGGCGTTAGCAAGCGCAGGATTGCCCTGCTGGTCTCTAGCAAGGAGCCGCAGCTTCGGACACAGACAGCCCCCAGAACCTGAACCAAAACTCTGGCTCCAGCCAGGCCTGGACTTCAGTAGAATGGGGATCTGGGTCTGAACTCTTGTGCCTGGTCTCTGGGCTGTCTGATCACACAGACCTCTCCGGCTGCGTCTAGTTCAGGGGTCTCAAACACACGGCCCGCGGGCTGAGTTATTTCCTGCGGCCCGCCATAGGCACCGAGTCCACTGGCAGCCAAGCTCCAAACACTACTGAGTGTTTCTATTTGATTAAAACCCCGCTTTGTATTCCAGTTTTTAAAAAGTGAATACATTGACTTTTAATAGAATACTCTATTACTCTTCATTTTTGACTATACTTTTGTATCATTGAATGAAAAGGTTTCAGTGATGCGGCCCTCGGGCCAATTTACTAGTTCTCATGCGGCCCTCGTGGTGATTTGAGTTTGAGATCCCTGGTCTAGCCCATCCCGGTCCCACCTGCCTCAGTCTCCCCCTTGCTGGGCCCCTCCCCTGGCCCCCGGGGCTGGGGTAACTAAGAAACGGCAAAGAAAAATGTGGTGAGTGGAACAGTGCAAATTTTCCCAGGGGAGGAGGAGGGGGCGGTGTGTGCTTTCCTTTCATTGGTGGATGAGAAAGACCCCAATCAATTAGCCAACCCGTGCGCCCCCGCGCTGCTCAGCGCCCGTCCGGATTGGCCGGAACGTTGGGTAAGGTGCATTTCTTCGTGGGGGATTTTCTGTGGCCGCCTTTGAAACAAGCCAACAAAAATGAAGGGCTCCGGTTAGAGAGTTCTGGGGTTTGGGTTGGTGGCCCTGAACTTGCCCAAAGATCTCGCCGGCCCAACAGCCGCCATCTGCAGAGATGCCGGCATCTGAAGGCTCTGAATGGAAAAACTGAAGCCAATCTTTACCTGGCAGAGAGCTGGTGTATTTTGGGTGGGGCAGAAAACTTGAGTGGAGCTTTGAACTCCGGCCGCAGAGAGAGGCTGCTGCACTCCCCCGGATTTCTCTGCTGGACTTTGTTGAGGGCTCAGCCGAACGAGCCACGCACAGGCCAAACCTCAGCTTAGCTCAATGGGTGTTGTGCCTGCCTGAGCAATTGGGCGTGATTGGCCCCATCCACCGAGAAAGCGTCCAGTGCCCCCTGCCTCCACTCCTTCTTTTCCGTGGTATGAACACAAAGCCAGTCCCTGTGTCAGGAGCTCTTGCACTAATGGGGTTGGATTGTTGTGGGGGTTACCGCCCAGCCCGGGGCCCGCAGGGTCGGTCACAGCGGGCGTGTGGCCCGCAAACTCACTCACTTGTCGGTTAAGTTGCGGGTCATTTTTTTTTGTGGGGGTTTTTTATCTGCTTTTCTTTTCTTTTTTTGTCTTTTTTGGGGGGAATTTTTTTTGTCTTTTAAAATAAACTACAGCTACTCGCGTTGCATTGTCCTTGCAGAAAACAATCCTGCACGTTGCATAAAAAGATCCCCCAAGGACTTTCCACGCATGCGTCCCTTGCTTCAAATCCCTCCCTCTCCGGCCCATGGCACGGAGAATGCAACAATAAAAAAAAAATACGAGAGAGGAAACCAAACCCATGAAGAGCTTTCGACAATTCTAGCCTTCCTCTGTCCCGGGCGCTCTCCCAGCCCCCCCACCGCAAAACCATCATCTAGCACTTTTGACACAAAAAAACCTTCCTCCTCAAACAAAGCCACATTTCGCTTCCAGGTCCGTTAGCTCTGGCTGATTGTTCACATCGTGTGCGTGTGCGTGTGGAACCGGCAGCAGTAGGTGGTGGGGGCCTGCCGGCGCTTGGCGTGAGTGAGGGGCATCTCTGGCTACCATGCTGCAGTGGCAAGTCTGGAATGGCGGTAACCGCCTGCCGCCATGGTAAATCGTTCCACTGGGGTGAATTCACCCCTTGGCAGCGGCCAGCACAAGATGACTCAGGTTCCCCAGGGCTGATGTGGCACCGAGGTGGGCCGAGGGCCTAGTGCAAGACAGCCCAGGGTGTTTCTAAAGCAGCTAGTCTTGCAGACGGCGCCGTCCACTTGTCCCCTCCTGGTGTAGGGCAGGGCCTGTCCCTGATCTCACGTGCATGGTGTAAATCAGGAATCACACAGTTGGAGCCACCTGAGCAGCGAGTGAGACCCTGGGGCTCTGATAGCAGCAGAAATGGGCACAGAGCCGTCACGTCCAGCCGGGGGGGAGAGGAGGGGAGGCACTCCCGGCATCTCCCAGCATTGCCAACGCATGCCGTTTGAATGGCCAGCCGTGTTTTCCTTTGCACCCCCAGCTCACGGAGGCGGAGGACCAGGGAGACTCTCAACTTGCGTTTCAAATCAAAGGGAATGTTTTAGCCATCCTGGCTGGGAGAGCAGCTGGAAATCCTCGCGAGACTCAACCACCAGTAGGAAAGCCAAAGAACCCACATTTTATCACTAAATCTCCCGATTTTTCAGCCAATCGCATGATTTCCGAGAGGCTGGCTCCTGATTCTTGGATGGTTGGGCCGGCAACGCTGTGTGTGTCAGGGGCGGGTTTGCTGATTTGTGACGTTTGGGATGGTCGCTGGCTGGAACGGCCCCACCAGCCAGGGGCACGGGAACCATTTGTTGTAGGGTTTTTACCCAAAAAAGTTACTTGAATTTTCTTCTTCCTGCCTCCCGGCCCAGGCTGAGGCGCTCTGGAGCACACGCTGCTCACGGCAAGTGCTGGGGCCTGGGGGAGACCGGCCCGGAGAGGGCACGTGACACTCGGATCTCTCCCCTGCCCCACGTGGCCCGGCCCTGAGCAGGCCCTGGTGAGTCTCCTACAGAGAACTCATGTTTGTACATGTAAACACGGGTGCCGAACGGGTGGCTGCACCCAGGATGTGCGACACCTGCCCTGGCTGGGGAGGGGGTCTCTTTGATCTGGGCTCCGTGGGGTGAGAGAGGCAAGTGGTGGCTGCACAGCCTGCGGGCGGCGCTGTCATGGGGACACGAGGGAGAGACACTCTCCCGCTGACGGTGGCCTGGCCAGCCGCGGGCACTGTCCCAGCAGAGTCTGGAGAGGCAACGGCCCTTGGGTTGCTCTGGAACAGCAGACCCAGCATTCACACGTTTTGTCTCCAATCTGGCTGCTCACACCCCTTCTCTTCACTGCTGCCTGTTCCAAGCCCCCTGGAAACCCACCGCACCCCCTGCCGGCCCAGCGCGCCGCAGACCCACCATCTCCCTGAAAACGCCCCTTCGCTCCCGTCACACCGCGAAGCATGCAGGGCGGGGGTCTCCCGAGAGCCTGGCCATGTCCATCCCTAGGGACTGCCCCGATCACATCCTCTCCAGCCAGCACCCCTGGGAGTCAGCGAGTCCGGCGTGGCTGCTGAGCTCTCTGGGTGCTCAGCACAGCGGAAGCCAGTGGATTCTCCTCTCCAGGAGGTAAATCAATGTGACTTAAAAATAAAACCACCGGGAAGATAGAAACAATCCCCCAGCTGCCCTTGATTCTGAGGTCAGGGGGGCCAAACCGGAGGGCGTGGGCTTCACAGCTGAGCTCTAGGATCCCAGCCCCTTCCCACCTTCAGAACCATCCGCCCTTCTCAAAGGAAACACGGTGCTAATACCAATGACGAATCCCGCCCCACCACCACACCAGAACGAACGTGTGTCCCCCTCCCCCGCACCGCGAGCTTGCTGTGGAAGGAGGGAGATTCTGCCGCCGTGCTCATTAACTTTGGTCAATTCAAAAAGAAAAGGAAAAGGAAAAACCACACAAAATCCCACCTCCCCCGCCCCATGCCACAAAACCCCGCCCACTGCCCTGCCGGGGTTGGATCAGTCACTGAGAGCCTCAGCGAACACAGCTATCGATACAGACAAACAGGTATTGCATATTTTTTTCATACAGGATGCACTTTGTATGAACAGCTGGAAGACGTATACGAGGGGAAGCTGGTAATAAACGGGACAGCCTGGCAACTCAGTGTCCAATGCAAAGAAAAAGAAACCATGTGCATGGCTAACCTACGGAGAGCTACCGCCTAATTCGGCCTGGGGAGGCTGGGTGAGAGGGGCAAAGGAAATCTATTCCCGGGGCTGATTGTCAAGACAATCGTCCTGCTGGGAGCACTAGAGACCAGATTATTCTTCACCCCTAGGCTCAGCGCCCCTCTCGGACCTGCCTCAATCAGCCAAATGGCTCCAGGCCGGGGCTTTGGTTGTTTCACGCTCCCCTTGCGAATTTCGATGGTTTCTGATTCTGAAACCCAGGAAGGTTCCCTGGTTATTTATTTCTGTGTCCTGTCTGCCAGTACGGAGGGGTCTGGATATAACGCCTGATTACAAAACAAACGTACGGGCTGGGGGCAGACTCGTCATCTCAGTTATGCTGGTGTGAAACTGGAGTAACTCCACTGAATGTGAACAGGGTCGCAATGGTGTGAAACCGGAGTAACTCCACTGAATGTGAACAGGGTCACACTGGTTTGAAACTGGAGTAACGCCATTGAATGTAAACGGGGTCACAACGGTGTGAAACTGGAGTAACCCCATTGAAGCCAATGGGGTTACAAAGGCCGCAAGTTAGGCATAAGCAGGGGCGCGCCCCGGATTACCCCAGCATATCTGAGCCTCGACCCCAGCCCCGTGCGACGCCATCCCGACATTTCTGAGCCGCGCGGAGCCTTCCCCATGACGGCAGAACCGACACACACGTAAAAAAGAAAATCAACAAACAACAGCCCCCAATTGAACCCTGAAGGGTTTGACAAATGGCGAAAAGTCCCACCCCCCCCTTAATTTTACTACGAGAACCAGTGCATGCAGCGATTCCTGTGCAGTGATACCAGTACAGTTAATACTTAGTCTTAGAAGGCAAGGCACATCATGTGGTATCAAATTCCGTGCAAATTAGGAAACATGGATTTTTAAACTTTTTTTCTTTTATACATAATTTTTTGTAGGGGGGGGGAAGGTAGAGCCAGTTATACAGTCTGCCATGCACATTATCAGCCAGTAGCTGATTGGTTGAGCTAGGTCACATGAGTTCCTGTTAAAGCACCATGCAGTTTATTTCTATTTTTTTTTTGTATTTTTAAATTTTTTCCCCCTCTCCATCAATTGCTTTTTTTGGGACTTCCTGTGTCAGCCCCTCCCACAGGGGGGGCACCAGAAATGAGATCCCTCCGTCCCCCTGCCAGATAAGGTCCCACCTTGGAGCTCGACCTGGTATGCAAGGTATGGCCCTCCCCGTGGGCCCGATTGTGAAAACAGCTCCTTGGAACCAGCCAGTCTGGCCCCCAAAACCCAGTGCTGAGAGCAGGGTGCCTAATCCACAGCCCTCCCCTGGAAAATGCCGGTGTTGGGATCCCATCAGGCCTGAGCCAGCCCCGCCTCGCTTTGGCTTTGGATGGTCCGTCGGGCAGCGCAGGCCCTGGGAGCTGTGTGAATCGCCACAGGTGTGCGCGCCGCAACAGGCTAATTCGCCCCAAGCTCTGGGGAAGCTGGACGTGTACCCGGGGCGGGAGCAAGGGAGCCCCTCCGCCTTTCTGTGTCCGACTCGCTGTCTGGTTGAAAGTCACTTCCAAAGGCCCGAGCTCCTGTTGGGGAGGAGAAACCAGCATCTCTGTGTCGGGTATGCCAGAGAAGGGGGCGGAAGGGAAGCGGGCAGGAGGCACAAGGAGGGGGAAGAAATAGTGGGAGAGCACCCCCCAAAACTATACAAAGCCATGGGAGGCAAAGAGTTTGATTCAAAGGAAAGCGCCTCCGATTTTCACTGGAGCCGGTGCCTAGATGCTACTGGGACTAGAGAGAGAGAGGGTGGATGGGGATAGATAGATAGATAGATAGATAGATAGATAGATAGATAGATAAATGGGCTTGTATGGGGATAGATAGATAGATAGATAGATAGATAGATATCGGGGGTGTATGGGGATAGATAGATAGGGTATATGGGGATAGATAGATAGATATCGGGGGTGCATGAGGATAGATAGATAGATAGATATCGGGGGTGTATGGGGTAGATAGATAGATAGATAGATAGATAGATAGATAGATAGATATCGGGGGTGTATGAGGATAGATAGATAGATAGATATCGGGGGTGTATGGGGATAGATAGATATCGGGGTGCATGAGGCTAGATAGATAGATAGATAGATAGATAGATAGATAGAGGGGGTGGATGGGGATAGATAGATAGATAGATAGATAGATAGATAGGGTATATGGGGATAGATAGATATCGGGGGGTGTATGGGAATAGATAGATAGATAGATAGATAGATAGATATCGGGGGTGGATGGGGATAGATAGATAGATATCGGGGGTGCATGAGGATAGATAGATAGATATCGGGGGTGCATGAGGATAGATAGATAGATAGATATCGGGGGTGCATGAGGATAGATAGATAGATAGATAGATAGGGTATATGGGGATAGATAGATATCGGGGGGTGTATGGGAATAGATAGATAGATAGATAGATAGATAGATAGATAGATAGAGGGGGAGGATGGGGATAGATAGATAGATAGATAGATAGATAGATAGATAGATAGATAGATAGAGGGGGTGGATGGGGATAGATAGAGAGGGATTGAGGGGCTCTGGGCTGAGCAGGAGGCCATTGCGGTGAGCGGGGGGGTTAGAAATGATTGTCACAGGTGATCAGCATCTGCTGCAGCCTGGAATCCCGCCCAGTCAATCCCTGCGGGCAGCGGAGCGGCTCTGTCTGTGCACGCCTGGCATGGACCCAGGGAGCAGCTTCCGGGGCAGCGGGGGAGGATGAACCAGACCTGGAATCCTTTGCCCGTCACAATTCACCTGGGTACCTCGTGGGGAGAGCGGGGACAGGAGGGGAGCCTGGCCTGGGGTGCACAGGACTGTCGGGCCGAGAGGGATTTTCCTGCCTCTGGAGAGGACTCAGTCTAGGCTCGGTGGAGAAGCAGCCCTTGAACGGCTTGCAGGCGCCTGGTGTTTCCCTGCTGCGAAGAGCGCTCCGGTTCCCTGGCTTTGTGCCCAGCGGCCCATTCGCAGCCTTCCTCTCCAGTCATCGCTCCTCTGCCATCCTCGTCCTCCTTTCCTGCTGGTTCTCTCCTCCCGACTCTCCATCAGGGAGTGTGCCCGGCCCACGGGCTGGGAACGCAGGGCCCCACTGCGCCCCTTCTCCCCTTGCTGGGCACAGCAGAGCCTGGAGCCGGCGAGCCGGGCAGGGGCAAACTGCCGCTCTGGCTGTGCCCATGGGGCGGCTGTCGTCTGGGGCCAGCTCTAGGGTCCCGCGCTGGTGGAGGTGGGTGTGAGGGGGGACGGGCTGACTCACTGATGTTCAGGCACAGGGACAGGTGGGGCCTGGTCCCATTGACAGTCACTCCCCTTTGGTATCAGAGGGGTAGCCGTGTTAGTCTGGATCTGTAGAAGCGACAAAGGGATCCCTTTGGGGATCTCCCCTTGTTTGCTGATGCCCTGTGGCTGGGGAACAGCAGTGCTGGGCTCGCCAAGGGCACCGCCTGGCGCTGGGCTATGCCAACGGGTGCTGGCGGTTGGGTGGCACTGCCTGGATTCCTGCCGCTTCGCGTGGCCTTTGGGCTCCCCCCTCCCCAGAGACACCAGCCCTGCCGCGAGCCCTCCCCCGCCCCTATGGGCAGGAAGCGGGGCGGGGGGGCGGCCCCTCGTTTCTCCACCACAGGCAATTGCCTGCGTAAAGCGGAGGATAAAGCGGCCCAGCCGTGCTGGAGGCGGGAGCGAGCAGCTGATCTAAGGCACTAACCGGCGGTGCTGCCCGCAGAGGGACAAGGCTGGGTCTCCTCTCTACGGGCCCCGCTGCAGTTCCACGGCTCACTCCATCTCCACCTGCTCTGCTCCACGCTCGGACAGTGTCTGGGCTTGGGCCGTGGCGGGGGTCAGGGCTCGCCTCCCCTCGGAGCCCGGCCTCCCCCGGAGGGACTGGCTGCTGGAGAGAGTGATGCCGGGTTTGTACCCGTGTGACTGAGGAGGATCCGGCCTTAGCCGCCCAGGATCAGCCCATCAGTGATGCCTGGGGTCCAGCCCTTGCCGTCTTCTCTAGGTGAGCCCGGCAGCTTTCTAGCCACTCGCCGCGCCCTGGCAGCTGCAGGGAGCCCGGCCAGTCGCGGGCCGAAAGCTCTCCCTGTCCCAGGCGTCTCCGGCCGCCCGTCTCGGGGGGACGGACGGGAACTGGTGAGGAAGCATGTTGGACCTTTCGAGTGCTCAGCTAAGGAGCCTGGGCACAGCTCCAAGGGGCTGCCTGGGTGGGAGTGAAATGGGCCAGGGAGGGAGGACGGTGCTGGCGCGGTGAATTCGCACGGCTCTCTGCCGTGACCGAAGAGAGGATCCGAGAATGTGGGGGGGCCTTTGTCCCGTAGCACCAGTGCCCCCCCAGGCAGGGCTGCTCTGGGGAGCAGAGTTCCCCCTCTCCCTGGTCACACTTCGACTGCCAAAGGGCCCCGTTTCTCTTGCTGCCATGTGTGCGGCACTCGTGAAACGGTTCGTTCGGAAGAGGCAGCCCTCCAACTGCCTGGCAACGGCGTCTCTCCCCTCAGTGTCCTGGATCGGTGGGCAGAGTCTCTCCTACGCCGAGCCCAGCCCATGCTCCGGCTCGTGTCGTTTAAATTTAGTTTCTCAGCAAACCGGTTGATTTCCCCACGTAAATCTGGCGCGCGCCACTCTCAGGGCCAGCCAGGAATCACAGTGAACGGGGCCCAGTTTGTCTTCATGCTTCTCTGCCTGTGGAAGAGCTCCGTGCAACTCGAGAGCATCTCTCTCACCAACACACGCGGGTCCAGTTCCCGCCTTCACCGCGGCTCGCTAATATCCTGGGATCCGCGTGGCTCCCACAGCCCTGCGGACAGCAATGGAGGGACGGGTGAATGCTGAGATGCTGCACCTCCACGCGCCCCGGCCCCGGCTCTCAGAGGGGACGACAGTAGAAAATTCAGGCACTTGAACCAGTCGGGAACTGCGTTCTGCGGTGGGGGCTGAGGAGCGACTGACCGGGGAGAAGGAAACGGGGAGGTGTCTGAGCTGGGCAGAGCCCAGTGGTGTCACTGCCCCCACCCATTTGAATTTAGGGCACCTTGCCTACCCAAGTCATGGATCCAAGGCCTACTCCAGCCCCACAAATGGGGTGGCGGGCGGGCGGGGGGGGAGGGGAGGGTGTGTCCCATCTGTGGTGCATCCTCTCAGGAAACAAATCATCTCTCTTTAAAAAAAAAAAAATCTCCCAGCAAGCCAGTGCCGGGAGCTCCAATCTCCTGCTGCTGCTCTTTTTTCATCATTCCCTCTTAAAAGTGCATTTCCTACAAAATGTGCAACACAATTGCAACCATCTCGCCACTAGTCTACATGGTACCTGTCCACAGGTGTGCATAGCTCTTTGTACACAGGTGCGCGGGGAAATCTCGCTCCGACCTTCCCTCCCCTCGGCCCGCCAGTCCCATCCTAACTTCCCAGAGCCACGCGAGAAGAAGACTCAGTCCACACAAATCCCAGGCCCGGCCCTGGTAGCAGAGTCCAGCCCCGCCTCACCCCCACACAAAGAGAGTCGCGGGGTTTTCAAACAGGCCCCGTGTGGCACGCTACATTGGCGCAGCCCCGCGCTATGGGCATGCCACCCACGTAAGGTGGACTTCGACGGAGCCACGCCACGCCACACCCAGCAGGACACTGGCGGCGTCTTTCACTGCAGAGAGACAGAGGGATTTGCTCCCAGCTGGCTCTGGCTGGCAGGGCTCGGCAGCGGGGAAGGCACCTGGGGAATAGCAGACGCCATCGGGAGAATTATTCCCAGAGGAGAGATTTGGAGTTTTGGACTCAGCTGTTTCAGCCGATCTGTAATTCAGAAATTTCCACCCCCTTGATTTCCAAATGGCGTGCCAGGGCTAATGCCCAGAGCCCGTTAGTGCCAATCTGGACAGCCGCTTTATCTCCGCTCCTCGCACATTCCAGCCAGCCAGGTGGTGAGTCTCAGACCCGTCTCCTCCTGTAGTGCTGGCTCGTGCCAAGGCGCCAAGCTGTGGAAACCAGTGCCCTGCTCCCCGGCTGGCCTGCTTGTTCCTCGCCTGGAAACACGGGGTACGCACAGAGGAGCCCAGACGCACAGCCTAGGGGACAGCAGAGTTCTGCCAGTAATCAAGTTACCCCTCCCCTTCTGCAGACGGGAGTGCCCAAAGGCAATCCGAGAAAGGGAAGGATTAAAGGGGCTCCACCACCCCCGCTTCCCCACAATGCCGCTCCTCTAGGGCACCGGAAAGCAGTGCCAAGATCCCAGGAGGGCTCCATTCCCCACCCTAAAGAAGAGCATTTAATGGCATAGAGTATTTCAGAAAAAACAAAGAGAAGGCGAACGCGTTGTCCGAACTCTGGAGGCGTCTTGGCTGGGGTGGGCCGGGGAGCAACAGCGCTAAGGAGCGCTCGCCCGCCCCACCCAGCACCTCGGGTTCAGAACCAACCGAATGCCTTGGCTCTTTGTCTTCCCACCCAGCCCCAGCCCCCTCCTGGAAAGTAAACAGTTTGCTGAGGAGTGGGGTGGGGGAGCCTGGGAAATTTGTTCTTTTCTACTCACGAGAGGCGAGAACGAAAGAGTAAATCAGAAAGACAATTTTGCATATACAACCCTTTGGAGAACTGCAGGCGAGACTCCGGCACCGCTGCTGCTGCTGCTGGAAGAGACCTGTGTCATGAGCTGTGTCCGTTCTCTTCCCAGGAGGTCAGCCGGCAGGGCAAATAGTGTTTCTGGCAAACGGGACTCCGCATTGTCGCGTGCGTGGATCGCTGTTTCGTCTGTAGGGTTTTTGTTTGTTTTTACTTTTTAAAAAAGTTTGAACCTTTTCCTTCCTTCCTTCCTTGTAACGTCTTGGGTGTGGGTCTCTTTTTCTTTTTGTCGTCGTCGTCATCGGTAATTCGCTCTCTCCATCTTCACCGAAAGGCTGGGCCTGGGGCTGTGTTACTTGTTTTCCTCTCGGGACGCCCAAAGCAGAGGAGAAGGGAGGCGACGGGACGGAGCAGCTGTGATTATCCCAGGTACCAGGACTGAGCAGGAAAAAAAGAACAGATGTGGCTGTTACTGATTTGCATACAAGCTCCTCCCCCCCACTCCCAGCAAAGGCTGATGGGAGCTCGTGAGCCTCGGCCTCAGCTTTCATTGTGTTAGAAGCAAAGGGACCCCGACCCCCGTGCTCGCTGGTCTGAACTGGGCCCAGGGTTGCTGTTCTGCAGGTGTTAATAGTACCTGGGTCACATGTGCCACCTGGGAGCTCACCAGCACTGTAGGGCCTGTTGGTGCCCCTTGCCTGTCATCTCTGAGCCAGTGCAGTGGCCTGGGATATGCAACTATGTCTGGCCCACCCTAGGCAAATCACTCACTTGCTCCCTGTGCCTTGGTTTCCTCCATGCGTTACAGAGGCTGCTTTGAGCTATTGAGTGCCCTGGATGCCTGTGCCCGTCTGTGCTCCCTGCGAGAGTCTCCTTGCTGCATTCACATTTCCAAAGCGGGGAGATGTGGGTGTGAGGTCTGGGCTCTGCTAGGCAGGGAGTGAACACCACAGCCTAGCCCCAGTCAGACGCCAGTGGTGTCTGCTGAGCTCAGCCATGGCCGGTGGAGACGAGCCCACGCAGCTAGATCGCACCGTTCCTCGCGTTCAGCCAGCTCCCGACGTGTCAGAGCTCTGCCCGCCCTGCTTTTCTCCTCCCTCCCCTCCCGTTCTCGCGCCCTGCTGCCTCCGTTCCCTCCAGCACCACCCGATCAGCGACGGAGCCATGGGCTTTCTGAACAAGCCCTGAGCGCATCACAACGCTCCCGAGAGGGGTGTCAGCATTAGCTCCACGCTACAGGTGGGGAAACTGAGGCACAAACCCCAGAGGACGATGCTGCAGATGATGAGCTTCTTTGACGACAAGGGCCAAACTGACACAGAGTGAGTCGCTGGGGGAACGGGGACCCGGGGGCAGGGTTCCTCCTGACCCCTAGCCTAGCATGCTGCCCCTCCAGCCACACCGCCTCCCGCCCACCAGAAAGCCACAGAATGGGAGATGCCCCACCCCCTTGTCTCAGAGGAGTCACCCCCAACCCATCCATCAATCAGCACCTGCTTTTATCAAGGGAAAGTGTGTTTCAGGTCGAGAACAGGCCTCAAGCCACCTGGGAGACATTTGGGGCAATTCTGAAAACAGGGAGGAGCAGGCCCCAGGGCTGGCAGGGACCTCCTGGGCCCCGGAGTCCAGTCCCTGCTAGCGCAGGCAGCTGCGGCTGATAATCCTGCCCCGACACCCATTACGCTCCATCCTCAACCCAGCTCGGCCTCCCTGGGCTTACCCCCTCCCCGGTCCAGCCTATTCCAACCCAAGAAGCGCAGGTGGAAAAGTGACCTGAATGTGCGTTCAGGCCTCGCTCTTTTGCAGCAACCTCAGGGCAGCCGCTCAGGACTGGGGTTCTCATGGAGGGGAAAGGGCTGATTTTTTTTTAACAGGCTGTTTTCTGCTGTGGGAGCTTAGGAAGCATGGCCCAGTGGTTAGAGCATGAGCCTCAGACTCTAGAGACCTGAGTTCAGGTCCCTCCTGTACCACAGACTTGAGCTGGGGGTGGCGACAGTTGGCTCCTTTGAGCTGAATGGGAGTTTTGCCCTCGACTCCAATGGGGCCGGGGCTTCAGTGCCCGCTCTGTGCAATTGGGATAGGAGCGCTGCCCTGCCTCACGGGGCGTTATGAGGCTAAAGACTGTGAGATGCCCAGAGGCTACGGGGATGGGAGCCAGATAAGTACCTAAGACAGACTCCCTGGGGAGGAGCAGGAGGATGGGGCTGGTTCAGAGAGGAGGGGGATGGAGCGTTTAATTTTTTAACACAGAGAGTTTTTCTCCCAGGGGTTTTTCGAGTGTTTGAGTCAAACGGGCACTGAGCAAACCCAGACAGTTCAGCGCTTTCAGTGCAAGCTCTCCCCTCGCAGCCAATCTGGAGTCATGCCCTCCTCCCTCCCGCTAGCCCCCCACTCTCCAGAGAGCATCCCTGGGTGCAGGAGGCGCTGACTTTCTGATTTCCGCAGGGGTGCTTGGCCCCCACTCCGCCCCTTCCCCCAAGGCCCCACCCCTCCCCTGCCTCTTCCTGCCCCCCACTCCCTCCCAACACCTCTTGCCTGACGCTGAACAGCTGATCAGCGGAGGGCGTGAGGCACTGGGGCGGGGGGCTGCGCACACACTATGTTTTTTCCATGGGTGCTCCAGGCCCAGAGCACCCACAGAGTCGGTGCCTATGCCTGGGTGCACAAGACCGGGCTCTCCAAGGTGATCTACAGGGAAAAGCAGCTCTCCTAGGCCCGCTTTCCACACCATAAAGGAGCAGCCCAGGGTCCAAGGCCCATCAGTGAGTTCTCAGGGCAGGGTCCCCTCTACGGGCTATGTACTCCGAGCGGCCTCTGGCCTGGAAGCCAGCAGCCTCCTGCCACTGTCCTGTCTGCAGCTCCCATCCCCGCGGCACCCGGGGGGCGGGGGGGGGGGGGCGTGCCAGCAGGGGAGGAGAGGGCCTGAAGGGATGTAAAAGTCTCCATTAGGACCACGGCTGCCCCTGATCCTCAGAGCAGGGGCCTGTAATTTGCCAGCTTCCTCTACAATCACAGAGCTTCCCTCCTCGCTAGCTGGCACTGGGTGGGCGCCCGCGGTGCGAGCTGCCCGCCAAAACCCGACCCCAGAGGCGGGTGGCGTCCGCGCTGCTGCAGAGAAGCCAGGGCTCAGGTGTGGTTTGAGTCCTGTCCTCATTAGCCAAGGGGAGGATGGTTTACAGGGCAGGGCTGACCCCTCATCCAGCCCCAGCCAGGGGCGCCACAGAGCAGCGGAGCCAAGCCCCTGTCCCCAGCCCTGCATGCACAGCCGGGGTCCCTCCTCCCTTCCCAACAGCTTCTCTCTGTCGCTATTTACACTCCTTGCTGCCTTTCCCCCCAAACGGTCAGTTCTACACCCCCCCCCCCATGGTTACATACAGCGAGGGAGGGGGAGAGAGGAGCAGCACCCCAAATGCAAAGCAATGGACAGCCCCTGGCACCCCCGGCCCCAGGCGCCACGTGGCAATGTTCCGGTAGGTGGTTACGCACGGTGCACCTGCCTTTGCCTCAGTGTCCCCAGCTAGCCCCCAGGTGCCAGCTGGCTCCTGGGACGGGCTTTCTCCCACTCCCCACGGCTGTTAGTTAGAGGCCCCAGGCAGGGCCCCGTGCGCTAGGGGCTGTACACACAGATAAACAGGTGGGGAAAGGGAGCATGGAAGTGCCTGGGCCAGCGTCACTCAGCAGGGCCGTGGCAGAGCTGGGACCAGACGCCAGGTCGCCCGAGTTCCCATCCGGTGCTCTGCCCACTAGACGAGACTTTCTCCCCGCTCGCCTGGTTCCCTGTTGTGGGGAACCGAAGCCCTGCGAGCTGGGTATGCAGCATGGGAAACCGCCGGGCCCAGCGGGCCAGGTGTGGTCGGCTGGTGTAAAGGGAATTTCAGCAGAGCTTCTGCAGATTTACTTCAGCTGAGGAGCTGGCCCCGAGCGGACTGACCGCCTCAATGTTGGGGCTCAGGCTGCCGGTGTCCGCGGTGCACTTCCCCCTCGCTGTGTGTCGGGGTGCAGCGGAGTGCAGGGCACTGGGCCAAACCCCTCCTGGGCGCCAGCCCCCACCCTGACGGGGCGAGACAGGGACGGAGGCTCAGCTCCTGCAGCATGGGGAGGCCCCACGCACAGTCTGTTCCCTTGCAGGGCCTGCTTTGGCTTACGGGGGCCTCCCGGGCTGCCTGGGGGCGAGACCACAGCCCTGGGCCCCTCATGCCGTGGCCCAGCCCCAGGTCATTTTAAAGCTGGAAGGGTCAATGAGATCAGCCAGTACCTCCGACCCCGCTACCCCGGCACTGGACCCCGGGACTGGTGTGTGGCGAGTGCATTGTCCCCGGTGAGCTGCTGTGCCTTGCTCCCCCTCTGCCGAGAGTCCCGTCCCCGGCTCAGGCCGGGGCTGCCGCATTCCTGCCGTCGTCAGAGTTGTTTCTCTCATGGTCCGTTGCAATGGGAGATTGCCGGGGCCACGGGGCGAACGAGGGGACCCAGATGTGGCTGTGGAGAGGCTGGGCAAACGCTCGCCCCCTGCCTGACGCCGAGGAGCTAGCCGAGGTAAATGACACCAGCAGGTCTTGGCTTGACGGCCTCATTCCCTGTTGGAAAGTGTCTGGTTTTCACCTCCAGCCATTGGTCCATGCTCTGCCGGATCACAGAGCCTTTAGGCCTTGGGTTTCTCCTCACGACAGTGCTTAGACGCTGTAATCAAGTCCCCCTTTTGATCTCCTTTCTAACAGGCTAGCTAGACCGAGCTCCGCCGGGCACTCAGCGCCGGGCACTCCCTCCGGCCCTCGGAGCAGCGCGGTGGCTCTTTTCTGCACCCACCCCAGCTCCGGACCCAGAACCGGACGCAGTGTCCAGGATCGACTCACCAACGCCAGACGCAGAGATAAAATCACCTCCCTGCTCCCCGCCTCGCTACTCCCCTCTCTCCAGCCACAGGTCACCCTAGCCCTGTTTGCCGTCGCCTCACACTGGGCTGCTGGTCCGCTCTGACCCCCAACTCCTTTAGGGTCGCTGCTTTCCAGAGCCAGGCCCCAGCCGAGGACTGTGCCTTTGGCTGTGAACGGGCCCAGCTTACCAAGTGACCCGGATTGCTCTGGTTGCCTGCCCTGTCCTCAGCGCTCGTTACCACTGAGCCAATCCGTGGGTTATTCATGGTCACGTCCAGATCACTGACAAAGCTCCCACATAGCATCAGGCCTAGAGCTGATTGGCAGCACCCCACTAGAAACCCCCCGCCGGAGAACGACTAAGAACGGCTCCTTGAGGGCTGTCACGTTCCCAGCTGTTAATCGGGCTGGGAGGGGGCAGCGCGGGCTGCTGGGGCCTCCCTCTATCTGGCCCCACATGTACGGCCCCTAGACGCTGCCGAGGCTGTGCATCGAGGGGCAGAACTAGCTGCATAATCTAGAGCCCTGCCCCAGCACGGGCTAGGGGACTGCCACAAACTCCTCCCGCTCCGACCCCCTACAGGGCCCCCAGAGCCAGGACTCCCTGAGCCCTCCTTAATCACACCAGGCACCGGCCGGACGTCCTGCCAGGGCATCTGGGGGGCTGGCTCGGGTCATGCTCAGCCCCGGCTCCCTGGAGGGGCTGGGGCAGGCCAGCCGGGAGGGCTGCCTGCGGCCTGGACAGGATCGCTGCTGCCCTCGACTGGCCTCCTCTGCTACTCCCTAAGTCCCCCAAGTTCAAGTTCATCCCGTGATTACCTCATGTCTGGTTTCCGTTGGCAACCAGATGGCTCTGGGCGTGACCCTGCTGCTGCAGGCAGCGGGCTCGGGCTCTCCCGGCCTGGATTCTCTGGCCTCTTCCTTCCACCTCTCCCCGGCCAGCCGCTCGCTCTCATCAACCCTTCAGCTGAACAACGCTTGACTGCCTAGTGGTTAGAGTGGGGTGGGGGACCAGCATTCCTAGGGCCCAAAGGAGTCTGTGCTGCTGACTCCTGCAGGAGCCATTCCCTGCAGAAGTGGGCCCCCGGGTTCTGTTCCTCACTGAGCCCCCATGTGACCTTCAGCACATCACTTCCCTGCTCTGTGCCTCAGTTTCCCTTCCCAACGCGTGTCTTTTAGCCTTGCCAGCTCTTCAGGTCAGGGACAGCCTCTCACTGCAGTGCCTGGCGCGACGGGGTCCTGAGCTGCACTGGTGCCACTGTGGTACAAATCAGTGCGAACACACGCAGTGAACGTCATCCCCCCACCCCCAATGCCTCAGCTCCTCCATCCCTAAACCAGGAATAATAATAAAACTCAGCTGTCTCTTGGGGAGCTGAATTCATTCATGTTATAAGAGTACATTGAAGTCCTTGAATGAAAGATCAATCTATCTATCTATCCCCATATAACCCCATCTATCTATCTATCTTTCTTGTGAGGGAGCAGGAGATACAAACACACTCTAATAAACATTTTCTAAACTTAGGCCAATAATGCCCCCACCTAAAAAAACGCAGACCAAAATCACACACACAAGAACAAACAAACACCCTCCCAGCCCTGGGGAAGAATCAAAATAATGCAGGCAGACGGCCAGCAACTGGGTGGAGGGTATCTAGTTTATTGCCCTGAATGCAGCACATATGAGCAGGTGATGTACATGAATATTTGGTGCATGCAGCTCCTGGCTTTCGGAGACCGAGTATGGGCTCTGGAGACCAGAGTGACTGAACTGGAGGAGCTAAGGGAGACAGACAGGGACACAGACCAGACTTTCCGGGACACAGCAAAGCGGGTCCAGCCCCAGTCTAGCAGCTTCTGTGCTGTTGGGGAGGGTGAAAGTCTCGGGGAAGGAGAACAGAGGGAACAGAGTCCTGTAGTTGGGACCCTCCTTCCAGAAGATGTCGTGGTATCCTCTCGCACTGAGGACACCCCTCCGGGGGAGGGGACCCTGCTGTTAGGAAGAGACAGGAGACAGTAATGGGGGTTTGGTTATTAGAAGTATAGAGAGTTCGGTTGTGATGACCGGGAGAACCACACGGTGAATTGCCTGCTGCGTACGAATGTTGTGGATCTCTCGAGACATCTAGACAGGCTTCTGTGCCGTGCTGGGCAGAAGCCGGTGGTCGTGGTACCTGTAGGTGCCAGTGACATAGGGAAAGGCAGGAGGGAGGCCCTGGAGGCCAAATTTAGGCTGCTAGGTCAGAGACTAAAGTCCAGACCCTCCATGGGAGCATTCTCTGAAATGCTTCCAGTTCCACGCACAGGGCCAGTAAGACAGGCAGAACTGCAGGGCCCCAACGCGGGGAGGAGACGATGGTGCTGGGAGGAGGGCTTAGGTTTGTTAGGACCTGGGGAACCATGTGGGGAAGGAGGCACCTGTACAGGAAGGATGGGCTCCACCGAAGCCGAAACAGAACCAGCTTGCTGGCATGGCAAATTCAAAAGTTCATCGAGGAGGGGGAAAGCTGAGAGACGGGGCGGAGCACACGGTTCAGAGACATCCCTTAGGGGAGGGTTTATTAAAGGGGATTCTCTAGATCCTAGTAGAGAGGAGGGGATAGAGGCTGATAGAGTGCAGGTAGGAACTGCAGAGAAACAGTCAAATGAACAAGAGTCCCAATTCAATTACATCACATGAAGGCAGACAACTAAATAGCGACACATGTTATAAGTGCTTGTACACAGACGCTAGAAGTCTAAATATGAACTTGAGCACCTGGTATTAAATGAGGCTATTGATATAGGAGGCATCACAGAAACTTGGTGGAATGATGATAATCGGGACACTGTAATACCAGGGTACAAAATCTACAGGACTGACAGAGTAGCTGTGTTGGTGGGCGAGCAGCACTGTATGTGAAAGAGAGCACAGAGTCAAATATAGTGAAAATCAGAATCAGACGGTCCCATAGAATCTCTGTGGATAGCAATTCCATGCGTGAATGAGCATAGAGCAGTAGGAATATACGACTGACCACCTGACCGGGATGGTGATGGTGATTGTGAAATGCTCAGGCAGATTAGAGAGGCTACAAAAACAGAAAACCCAGTAATAATGAGGGATTTCAATTATCCCCATACTGACTGGATACATGTCACCACAGGATGGGGCGCAGAGATACATTTCTAGACACCGTTAATGATGGCTTCTCGGAGCAGCTCGTCCAGGAACCCACACTGGGAGAGGCAATGCTTGATTTAGTCCCAGGTGGCGCACGGGATCTGCTCCAGGAGGTGAACAGAGCTGAACCGCTCAGTGACAGCGACCATAAAGTAACACCCTTGGGGCGGGGGGAAAAAATACCAAAGTAACCCACCCAGGAGCATGTCACTGCAGAAAGGGGAGCTACACAACAATGAGGAAATGAAAAGGAACCGTCACAAGGGTGCAATGCCTGCAAGCTGCACGGCAATGATTTAAAAACACCACAATAGAGGCTCAAACTAAGTGTAGGCCCCAGATTAAAAAAACCAAAACAATAAGAGGGTCAAAATAAAGAGGCCACCATGGCCGAAGAACAGAGTAAAAGAGGTGGCTAGAGACACAAAGACAGCTTTTAAAAGTGGAAATCCAATCCTACTGAGGAAAATAGAAAGGTTCATTAGAAAGGGATCCGTTCTGGCTGCTGCCACAGTTGTCAGGTTTATGGAAATCCCTAAAACTCGGAGACTTTTAGTCACAGAAGCAATTTTGTGCTTGTGTATTTAATATCACAGCGGGGTTCCACCCCCTGCCTCTGATCAGTTCAGCTCCATTTGGTCAAGACTTCCCATATTTAACATTGGGTTCAGTAAAATGCACCATATGATTCCTCCCTCCAGCCTGTAGCACTCAGCTAACGGCTGGAAATCCTAGCCCTGGGCTAGAGTGTGATACAAAGTGATGCATCAAGAGCTAACAAGATCAGCAGCAGACTGAATATGCAATGAATACTCCTGCTCTCAGGATCCAGCCGAGTGCAGAATGGGCCCCCTGGGGATGGATAAAAGTTACTAGCAGCTCCCTTGGGGGGGGGGGGGGGGGGAGGGGATTTTGTCTTTATGAAGGCGGAGCCAGTGAGGGACCCCCGAGGAAAAAGCTGAGCTGGTCTGGACCAGGCGGCTTCCCCTGCAAGCCCACCTCAACCATCCCTGCATGGGTGAGCGCGTGTGACACCAGCAGGCTGATCGTGTGGGTCACGCAGGGTGAAGCACCATCAGCGGGTGACTGGGCTGGAGCGTGGATTAGCTTCTGGCTGGTCTGATAATCCAGCGTGTTATTAGCGGTGGGGATGATGGTTCCCATGGCCTGGGCTGCAACCCTCCAGTGCAGGGCTCTGCCTCCGCCCACTCCCACGTGGATCGAGGCTCACGCTGGCTCAGCACCGCTGTGCCTGCAGTGGGGCAGGACTGGAGGGAGGTGAGGGCAATGGGGTGAAGGTGGCTTGAAGCCCCTTTGGGCTACCCCGGCCTGGTTCTCCAGTGCCCTGCACCTAGGGTCACCTGGGCAAAGCCAGTGCCAAGTGTTGCCATCCCCACTTGGCATTGGTGCAAATGAGGACACAAGGGGCAGGGCACTGGAGAACCAGATCCCACCCCCAGCCCCACGCTGTGGGGGAGAGACGACGGATGCACCAGTGCTTAGAGTGATGGTCTAGTACTCGGGAACCTGGGTTCAATCCCCTGCTTTGCCACAAACTTCCTGTGTGACCTTGGGCACATCGCCTGGCCTCTCTTTGCCTCAGTTTCCCCAGCTGTACAGTGGGGATAACAGCCTTGCCCAGAGGGTTGGTGGGTTAATTCATTGATGGATGGGAAGTGCTCAGATACTGCAGCAGGAGGGGCTCAGCAAGAGCTGTGGCTGTGGAGCTGTCTGGGTCCGGCCTGGCCCGGGGTCAGTTAGAGCAGCCTCAGGGGTTGGGGGGCAGCTTGCCCTGCTGCTGTACCTGCGCTGTGGATGTCACAGTGATGCTCGCCGGGGGCAGCACCCAGTGTAGCATATCGCCCAGGCAGTGCAGAACCGGCACTGATCGCTCCCCCCACGTTCGTCCCTTGCCCCCAGTAAGCCGGGCCGGGGCTCTGGCTGCCTGAGGTTTGGGTTTCTGCTCTAAGCAGGCCCAGCGGGAGCCCGCCCGAGTTCCGCCTCTTCCCCTGCTGGGCTTTGGCAGGGAACGCCCGGGACAGGCCAGTTCGCCATCTGGTCCATGCAAAACCCCTCAGCTTGCTCCAGGCAGCGGAAGCAGGAACCAGACGGTGTATCCTGTGCGGACGGAGCTCCAGGCTGCCTGACCTGCAGCTGTCTGAGCCTTGGCCTGTATTCGCGTCGGCTTGTTGGGTCCCCGGCATTTCTACTTCCACAGAGGCGTTGAATCAAGATCCCATCTCTCCTGGAGGGGCCTCAGACCCCCAGGATGGGGCAGCAGCGTATGGCTCCCCGGGCTCCTCTGCTATCTCCATGGATGAGCGTGTGCTGTTTCCCGGGGCCTGCAGCTGGGCCAGGCCATCCCACTGGCTCTAAGACCCCCGAGCCGAGCAAGCATCTGGACTAGGCTCCGAATCTGAGCTCCCCCAGAGCGGGGTGGGCCAGCGCTGGGGCCGACATTCCAGCCCGGGAGGACAGCCTGGGCAGTGCTTGGATGAGAGACCTTTAGAGCAAATCCACAGTGCTGCAGGGAACGGGGGGCTCAGGAGGGGGCGCTCCCCCTCCCAGCCAGTGCTGACCCCAGTGCGGTGCTGTGGGGGCGGAGGGGTCAATAGAAGGCGAGGTGAGGTGTAAACCCAAGATCCTGATCTTTCGAGCTCATCGACGATCCCACGCTGGTCTGGAGTTCGTTTGTAAGCGCTGGGCCAAATGCCCTTGTGGGGCGATGACAGCCAGCCTCCCCCGCACGGCCCCGGGCAATCGCACATGGACCCTAGACGCTTCTTCGCTGTCTGCCCTCCGCCTTGGGGCGATATTGCCGGGCAAGATTTCCCAGCTGCGGTGCTTCACCCCAGAGGGGGTGACGTGATCCGTAGCCCCGTACAGGCCGATGGCCGGAGGGTTCTCTTCCTTTAGAGTGTGGCAGGGTGCTGTCCCGTTGCTCCGTGTGGGCAGCCCGGGGCGCGGGAACAGCCTGGCATGGAAACTTCCCCTGTGCTCTGCTCAGACGTTACAGAAGGTCCCTAGCTTTGCCCCTTCAGTCGGAGACAGGCAACACAAGCGAGAGGCAGGCCCCACAAGGGCCGAGCTAGGCAGTGAGGTCTAGTGGGTAGAGTGCTGGCCTGGGACTGAGGAAACCTGAGCGCAATTCCTGACTGCCACTGCTCAGGCAAGTCCCTTCCCCTCGTCCCCTTTGTCTGCCTTGTCCCGTTAGTCTAGAGGGGGAGGGTCTCGCCCCATGTGTACAGCGCCTAGCACACCGGCGTGGTGGCTTGGAGGTGCTCCCCTAACTATGCTGCCCAGGCTGGCTTGGATGCGGTCTGAGGCCCAGATGTTTCCCTGGGGCAGCCCGAGGGAAGCCCCCTCGCGTGAGTCATTTGGAAAAACCGAGTGGCTGAGATGGGAGCCTGGACGAGAGCCCAGCAGAGCCCCTCAGATCTGACCTGGGAACCAAACCTCTCTCTCGTTCCCAGGCGGAGAGCTAACCCCAGGAAAATGGCCCCAGCCTCTTGCCGGGGGCACCAGGTGCACCAGACAAGCCGGGCCATGCACAGCGCCCCTGGTTCAGCCTGCGGCTCCGTCTCGCCACTCCTGGGGTCCTGCTGCACCATCGGCCAGAGTGGGCTGGGCCGAGCCCCTCTTTGAAGTCCTGGCTGCCTGCTGGGGGAGAGGGACTCTCTGAGCCTCCATCCTGCTGGAGAGCGCCATGAATTATTTGTAGCTGGCTCCCTGGGGCTCCAGCAGCCCAGCTCCGAGCCTGGACTGACTCATTCCTATGAATGCTCCATGCTGTGCCAGCTCCGTGTCTGCTGGCTGCACAGGGCCAGGGAATGGAAAATTACCGAGGAAACCACGTCCGGCTGGATGGGGTGGGGGATCCTGGCAGCCTCGCTAGAACATGCAGTGCCAGTGAGCGCCGCCGCAGGGGGACCGACCCCAGCAGACAGGCCCAGGCTGAGAGCAGGGATCTGTGGGCAGGAGATCAGCCTCCTGGAATATTGCAAAGGGCCTTGTTCAGAAAGTGGGGTGATGTCTCTCCTGGGGTGAGGAAGGATCTGCAAAGGATCCACTCCTGGCAGGGCAGGCAGGCAGCGCCACCGACTTCCTGACGCTTCCCATTATCAGACCGTTTTCAGTCGATTGCAATTGTGACGAACTGTCCAGGATGAAATTTCCCATGTCAGGTCTCCGCGCAGGGCTGGATTTTTAAGCAAAATTCCAGCCAAAACGGTTCACCCATTCTTCCGAGTGAGGCTGGGGAAACCCATTGTTGTGCCCATCTTAAACAATTCTTCCAGCTGTTTAGCTGAGCAGCTCTGTGTTGTGGAGCAGGGACTTGAAATTTGGCAGGGGGTGTGTGTGTGTCTGTGCACCTGCAGGGAGCTGCCTTCTGCCATCCCCATGAAAATCTGCCCAAATTCAGAAATCTCAGCTTGCACATGCTCAGTAGAGACTTGTCAAACCTGTCATAGTCTGGCAGCTAAATGCTCCGAAGCTTCCACCTGCACTGAGCATGTTCCAGCCCCTCGCAGCTCCTCCGTGCTGAGGGGCTGGGCAGGTGCCATCCCCACAGAGCCACTGAGCACGCTCCACCCTGGGGCTGCAAGGGACAAATGGGCTTTTCCCTGCAATTGCTCCTGGAGCCCAGGGCAGGGAGCCTGTCTGTCCTGTGCACTCAGTGCCCCCCTGGCAGTGTGGAGGAGGAGGACGACACAGCTCGGTGGGAATGCAGTGGGGTGAGGAGCCAGGCCTGGGTGTGGGGAGGTGGGGCACTGAGAGATCTCATCTTCCCTGGTTTTCCTGTGGGGGTGGTCTCAGGTGTGGATCAGGTGGCCTGATGCCCCTTAACTGAAGGGGGAGAGATGGTGAACGTCTCAAAGATTTCCGGTCTCCCAAGAGATCATTAGGCATTGGCGTTAAATAACTCCACGGTATTCTTGCCAGCAAGTTAAAGAAGTGTGGGCGGGATGAATGGACTATAAGGTGGATAGAAAGCTGGCTAGATCATCGGGCTCAACGGGTAGTGATCAATGGCTCCATGTCTAGTTGGCAGCTGGTTTCAAGTGGAGTGCCCCAAGGGTTGGTGCTTGGGCCGGTTTTGTTCAGTATCTCCATTAATTATCTGGAGGATGGCGCGGACTGCACCCTCAGCAATTTTGCAGATGACACTAAACTGGGAGGCGTGGTAGATACACTGGAGGGTAGGAATAGGATACAGGGGGACCTAAACAAACTGGAGGATTGAGCCAAAAGAAATCTGATGAGGTTCAACAAGGACAAGTGCAGAGTCCTGCATTTAGGATGGAAGAATCCCATGCACTGCTACAGACTAGCGACCGAATGGCTAGTCAGCAGTTCTGCAGAAAAGGACCTAGGGTTACAATGGATGAGAAGTCAACAGTGTGCCCTTGTTGTCAAAGAGGCTAATGGCATTTTGGATTGTATAATTAGTGGCATTGCCAGCAGATTGAGGGACGCATTCATTCCCCTCTATTCGGCTCTAATGACGTGATCATTCCCCTCTATTGGTGAGGCCTCATCTGGAGTACTGTGCCCAGTTTTGGGCCCCACACTACAAGAAGGATGTGGATAAATTGGAAAGAGTCCAGCGGAGGGCAACAAAAATGATTAGGGGGCTCGAGCACATGACTTATGAGGAGAGGCTGAGGGAACTGGGATTGTTTAGTCTGCAGAAGAGAAGAACAAGGGGGGATTTGATAGCTGCTTTCAACTACCTGAAAGGGGGTTCCAAAGAGGATGGATCTAGACTGTTCTCAGTGGTAGAAGATGACAGAACAAGGAGTAATGGTCTCAAGTTGCAGTGGGGGAGGTTTAGGTTGGATATTAGGAAAAACTTTTTCACTAGTAGGGTGGTGAAGCACTGGAATGGGTTACCTAGGGAGGTGGTGGAATCTCCTTCCTTAGAGGTTTTTAAGGTCAGGCTTGACAAAGCCCTGGCTGGGATGATTTAGTTGGGGTTGGTCCTGCTTTGAGCAGGGGGTTGGACTAGATGACCTCCTGAGGTCCCTTCCAACCCTGAGATTCTATGATTCTATGAACTACAAGCAATGATGTTTGATAACAGTCTGGCTCAAGTCTTGTCCATGCTAGAAAAGTGGCCATGATTTCACAGAATTCATTCAAACCTCTTCTCGGTGAAGCAGTATGAACCCCTATGTGTAGACACACTCAGACTGGTTTAACCCTTACTTACACTGGTTTAGCTTAAGCCTGTAATTTGCCAGCGCAAACTGAACTGGTTTAGGCCACTGTTAAACTGTTTTAAATAATAACATAAGAATGGCCAGACTGGGTCAGACCAAAGGTCCATCTAGCCCAGTGTCCTGTCTTCCAACAGTGGCCAGTGCCAGGTGCTCCAGAGGGAATGAACAGAACATGGAATCATCAAGTGATCCATCCCCTGTCGCCCATTCCCAGCTCCTGGCAAACAGAGGCTAGGAACACCATCCCTGCCCATCCTGGCTAATAGCCATTGATGGACCTGTCCTCCATGAACTGATCTAGTTCACCTAATGTGTCTAGATTAAGGGTTTGTGCCGGTGTAACGGGATCGATTTACATCGGTGCAACTTTCCTATAGGCAGGATCTAAAATTTGCTTCCTCCGCCAGCGCTGGGGTTTCAGTCTCGTGGGGTGCCACAGGAATCCCTTGGGGGGAACAAACAGGTCCCACCAGGCTTTACAAACAGACAGTGTCGAGGCCACAATTAGGAAAACCAGGCCACAGCCTGCATGCCTCAGCCAGGCGGCTGCGTCCCCGAGGTCACTGCTGTGTGGTCTGGGCACTGAGCGCCGACCGACACTGGCACTGAGGTGACCACCCTGCAGTTCCGCGTTTCCCCGGCAGGTGGCAGCACAAGGCCCGCCCCACACACTATCTGTGTCTTCGCTGGGCAGGGGGCCCCGGTGCAATCCCAATGGCCGGGCCAGGCCCGGACCCCCTGCCACTGCCAGTGGGGGGTGTCCGGTAACACCTGCTCGCTGGGAACTGAACTGACTCGCTGGGTTTCTGCATCTGCCCCCAGGGAAATGTTTGAGAAACTGAGGCAGGGAGAGGGGCTGGGGGAGTGGGCATGAAAAGGAGGGAGACGAGGCACGTTTGTTCCCCGAGACGGAGCAGAGACAGCGGCCAGGGCAGAGAGAGGCTGCTGCTGGCGGCTGGAGCTCCGGAGATGCGCCTGCTCTGAAGATCTGCTTCCCCTCTGAGGTTTAACTGCATGTGGCTGGGCCCAGGTGGGGAGCGGATGAGACGAAGGGGAAAGCCGGGGAGGACAACGCAGGTGTTCGGGTGACACTGGGCACGTTGACCATCCATCACTGCTGCGCTCTGGAGTGATGGGGCAGGCGGGGGTCAACACCCCAAGGATCACCAGCACAGCTCCCCCCAGCACAGCATCCTGCAGCTCCACAGCTGGGCATTGGGGCAGCGCTGACTTGGAGGGCAGAGTGCCCCACAGTGCCCCCTGGCACCGCACTGGGGCTCTGAGGGGACAGCGCCTCCTACCCAGTCACCCACCTGCTCTCTGCACCCCTAGTGCCGCAGCACTAAACCCAGAGGGCAAAAGGGCCCTACTGAGTTGCCCACCCCCTAGTGCCACCCCGAGGCATCAGGCATGACCCAGAGGGAAGAGCACAGCACCCCACCATGGCTGAAGGTGTGGCTCAGCCGGAAGAATCCCCCCTCCCCGCCCCATGATGGCGCTGCTGCCTGCGGCACCCTGGATTGTTCCTGGCCTCCCACCGCTCGCTAGCCCCGTGCGACGTTGTGGAGCCAGCCGGGCAGCGGATCCCACGCACCACGTCCTGCAACCGCGCTGGTAGGTCCCGGCGGCTTCCCAGCTGTCCCTCTGCTACACGGCACGGCCACGCGGGAAACGGAACTCGGCTCTGCCGGCGCTGAGAGCACCGGCCCTGCCGCTTGAGCCAACTCCGCCACTAGCCCTACAGAGGCTAGGACACCCAGCGGAGCACTTCTGCAGCCAGCCAGCAGAGGTCACACACACACCTTGCAGGGTAAAGCAACAGCATGATGAGCAGCCAGCGACCCTGGGGATGGGGTGTGACTTTTGCTGAGGACCACGTGGTATTCGGGGCTTTGGGTTTAGCCCGCGGCTGTCAAACGATTAAAAAAATTAATCACGATTCATCGCAGGTTTAATCGCACTGTTAAACCCTAAGAGAATACCAATTTATTTCAATATTTTTGGATGTTTTCTACATGTTCAAATATACTGATTTCACTCACTGCACAGAATACCAAGTGCCCAGTGCTCACTTTCTATTATTGTTTTTGATTACAAATATTTGCCCTGTAAAAAAGATTAAAAAATGGTATTTTTCAATTCACCTCACACAAGTACTGTAGAGCAATCTCGTCGTTGTGACAGTCCATCGCAGGGTGGGGAATTAGAGGGAGGACCCCATAAATGTAACCAAATGTGTTTGTCTGAGCGACTGGCTGAAGAAGAAGTAGGACTGAGTGGACTTGTAGGCTCTAAAGTTTTACATTGGTTTATTTTTGAGTTATGCAACAAAAACAAACTGACATTTGTAAGTTGCACTTTCAGGATAAAGCGATCGCACTACAGTACCTGCATGAGGTGAATTGAAAAATACTATTTATTTTCTTTATCTTGATCACAGTGCAAATATCTGTCACCAAAAATAATAGTACAAAGTGAGCACTGTGCATGTTGTATTCTGGGCTGGAATTGAAATCAGTGTATTTGAAAATGTAGGAAAACATCCACAAATATTTATAATCCGTTTCAACTGGAATTCGACTATCGGGTAACAGGGCGATTCATTACAATTCATTTTTTTAATTGAGTGAATCGTTTCAGGTCAAAGCTTATGCTCCAATACCTCTGTTAGTCTATAAGGTGTGTGACAAAGTTCCTCCTCTACCTCAGTGGGTCCTGCGCTTATTGGCGGATTTTTGTTTGCCTCAGAGATCTTCCCCTCTGGTAGAACCCACAGTAAGACTCCTCCTGTGTCTGATCAGGAGTTGGGAGGTTTGGGGGGAACCCGGGCCCGCCCTCTACTCCGGGTTCCAGCCCAGGGCCCTGTGGATTGCAGCTGTTTAGAGTGCCTCCTGGAACAACTGCACGACAGCTACAACTCCCTGGGCTACTTCCCCATGGACTCCTCCCAACACCTTCTTTATCCTCACCACAGGAACTTCCAGCAGTACGTCTTCTCACTCTCAGCTCCTAGTGCCTCCTGCTCCCAGCTCCTCACACGCAACCTCCTTCCACAGCTCCTCCCCTCTCACTGACTAACTGGGAGGCTTTTAACTAGTTCCAGCCAGTCCTTGATTGGCTTCAGGTGTCCCAATCAACCTCCCTGCCTTCTGGAAAGTTCTTAATTGGCCCCAGGTGTCTTGATTAACCTGGAGCAACTGCCATAAGGTATCAGGGATTTGTTTAGCCTGGGGCTAACATACTGGTTCCTTACCCCTTTCCTATAGCCCTCTGGCCTTGCCCCATCACAGGTGCCACAGGACCCTTTGTTGCTTCTACAGATCCAGACTAACATGGCTACCCCTCTGATACGTTTCAGGTCACGGTGATTCATTGACAGCCCCAGTTTTGCCCCCGCTTTGCTGGGTCAGCAGCTGCTCGGCGTTCGATGGAAGTGCCCCGGCCCCTTGGCAAAGAGCCCCGAGCTGCAGTTTACATTAGCCAGTGCAGCCGGCAGCCCAGCGCACCTGGTTCTCTCTGCACATACCTTTGTTCCCTGGGGGTTCAAACCACAGTGAATGAGCCCAGTTCACCTGAGTTCCTCCCAGCCTCCGACCTCCCCCGGAGACACTAGACAAACAGCTCGGTGTTTACAGCCCTTGCATTCATTCTGCCAACACGTGGACAGACGGAGAAGGGAAACGCGGAGGGGGAGCGAATTCCCGGCAGCGCAGGGCTCGCCGCCGCCTCGCTGCCAACTGTCCGCCACGCAAACGGCGCCAGAACAATTGGCGCTAATTGGAAGCCTTGCTGGCATTCCACAGGGACCGAGTGAGGCCTGGCTGTGCCCTCTGGCCCCGTGCGGTGCTCTGGGCACTGCAGGGGGCTCTCCCCGGTGCGCCCAGGCTGGGCTGAACACAGAGCGGCGGGGGCCGCTGAGCCAGCGCCACTGGGAGAGCTGAGGCTGCCTTAGCATGCGATCGCCTAACCTGCCCCGAGGCAGGGCCTTTCTCCTGGCGGGGCTCACCCCAGGCTCCTCAGACACAGACCCACCAACGCCCGTCACGGAGGGGAGGGATACGCCGGGCTCATTCCACCTCTGGGGTGGAGCACGACGTTTAGCAGAAGCCGCTCAGGACGGGACATGACAAGGAATCCTGTGCCCTGTGGAAATCCCAGGAGCGGGTCCCTGGGTAGGGCCCTGGCCAGCACCCTGTTCTCAGACCCTTCGGAACCCCCCACGGTCCCCGATCTGTAATAATCCCCCAGTGCCGGCTGTGGCGTGTCTCCTAGTCTCCCCGCCAGCACTGTAAGCTCCAGGGCAGGGACGGCCTCTCTGTTCTGGGCGTACAGCGCCTAGCGCAATGAGCTCTGTGACGGGGCCGCCAGGGGCCGCCCTCGTCTGCACGACAACCTGCAGTGCTGGCCCAAAGCCACGCAGGCCCTGGGCGGCATGGCCGAGGAGCAGGGACCCAGAGGGAAGGGCGCCACCTAGCGACGCAGTACGGTACCTGGGAACACTGTGCCCTGCAAACACCAGCTAATGAATTATGGATTAAATAATAAGCGATGCTAATTAAAAGCAGCTGAAAATCCACACCCTGGCTCCCAGCTCCAGCTGTGACAGGCCGTGTGCGTGCCCGCGGCACAGCCAGGGTGCAGCCGCTCCCAGCAGCAGGGTCGGGCCCAGAGTCGGGGCTGGGGGTGAGGTATTTCTGAAGGGGGTGTGTGTGTTATTTTAAGCCCCTGTTTCTTTAAGAGCAAAGAGCTGCCCCTTCCGGGTAACGGCTCCTCGCTGCACCACCAGCCGCGCTCCGCCTAGCATCTCTGCCAGGTGCCAACGTCGCTGGAGGAATCCCATTGGCTGACGGCCATCACGCTACGGAGCCCGCCAATCAGATGCCACGCGGTGGCTGTGCCAGTCTGGCCGGGTGTGGGGGGGGCGCAGACTCAACAGCCGCTCAGCGCCAGCTGCCAAGTTGTTTTTCTTAGTGGCATGTTTTTTACAAGGCTCCGACGTGCTGGGCGGGTGCCAAGGTGGGAGCTGGGCTCCAGGCAGCTGCAGGGCCCGAGGAGGCTGGGAAAGCGAGGGCGGCAGGAGCAGAGCTAAGAAACGGAGAGCAGAGTCCAGGATGGGCTCCGGAGTGAACTCAGAACCGGGCCGGGCGACCCAACTCCCTCCCTTTGATGCCCAATTCAAACCCAACCAGAGTCTCTCCATTGGCTTCACAGTGGGCCCTTTCTCCCCAGCTTAGAATCATAGAATCTCCGGGTTGGAAGGGACCTCAGGAGGTCATCTAGTCCAACCCCCTGCTCAAAGCAGGACCAATCCCCAATTTTTGCCCCAGATCCCTAAATGGCCCCCTCAAGAATTGAACTCACAACCCTGGGTTTAGCAGGCCAATGCTCGAACCACTGAGCCATCCCTCCCTCTCTCTGCACAGGGCCCACATTCCACAACCCACACAACCCTGGAGACCCCTTCTGAGACCCCTCAGCAGTGGTGTGAGGGGAGCAACCGGGTTCCCCAAATCCATAGCACAGCATCCACTCCAGGCCATCCCCTGGCTGGGCTTGAACCAGCGACGTAGCGGTCAAAGGCTGTGATTGCCACTCAGTGAGCCGTCCTCTAAATGCTAATCCGCCAGCACACCCCACCCGGCCTTCCTTTGCCCTGCAAGCAGTTGGGCGGGATTTGTCTCTAAGGCGGCGTCTTGTTGCCGGGGATTCGCAGTGTCTGGCAGGAGCGGGACCCTGCGTCTCTGCCCCGGGCTCCGGTCTGTGCTTTAGCAATTGACCGTGCGGCAAGCGCCTGGCACACCAGGGCTCAGATCTCCCGTCACACATCACCAGTGGTACCAGGAACCACGGGCTGTGCCCGCGCACACGGGGCTGATGCAGGGCTAGTCCCCACGGCAGCCCAGCGGGTGTCGCTCTGCCAGAGGCCCAGGCTGGCTCCTGGGTGTCTCCATGTAACTGGTTTGGCGGCTCCGCCTTGCTCCCTGTTCTCTGTGCACGAGCAATCCCAGGATGCATTGCCACGCCAGTGCCACTCTGTGCACGGGTCCCCGGGCACTTGGCCCCCTGCTGAGGCACGATGGGACAGCTGCCCGGATTCTCCCAGAATGCACTGAGGCGAGGCGGCGTGGGGGATGCTCAGACACAGGGAGACGGGCAGCTGCGCGGGCACCACCCGAGCGCGTTGCTGTCCCTGAGTCCGACGCAGGCGTCGCGGCCTGTCACAAATCTCAGCTGGGTCTACGCTGGAGCACAGGCCGCCCCAGCACCCGGGGAGAGCCCAATTCCCAGGCACACACAGGCCCCTTTGGGCCACTCTGGCTTTGAGGACCCATAAAGCAGGTACCAATGGCCCCCGGAGCTTCCTCCCCGGCTGGCGCAGAGCTGGAGGAAGGGCACGGCACCCACGCTGCTGCTGGCCTCCGGCGGAGGGGGCCCGGCTGGGGTGCACCACGCTGCGGCTCTTCTCTGCTGCCCACATGGCCTCCCGTGCGGACAGAGCCAAGGCTTAAAGCCACCTTAGCCGGCCCCTTCTGCTGGGCCTGCCCTGGGGGACTGAATCCGGCCCTGAGCAGCCTCCCTCGCCCTTGCCATGCTGGGCCGTCATCCCCTCGGCTCCGCCCGGGGGCGTTCCCTGCCCGCTCTGCCCGTGGGGCTGGGCCCCGCACTGGCCAGCCCCAGGGCTCCGACGGACGGCAGGTGAGGCTGGGTGACGCCGGCTTGGCAGGACGCCGCCCGCTGTCACTACAGAGGCTGCCTGGCCGTGCTCCTCCCCCGGGGCCTCGCTGTTCACATGCCCACAGGCCGGCCTGATCCCACCGGGGACCCTGATCGCCGGGGAGAGCGAGACGGTTGCCAGCGAGGCTGAGCCGCCAGGATGCTGCCTCCCGGCCTGGCTGTTTCCCACCCGAGTCCCAGTCATGGCAGGAAGGCAGGGTCCCTGCCCAGCATGGCCTGCTAGTGCTTCCCTGTGCCGGGGCAGTGGTGGGAGGCCAGCGCCCCCTCCCCAGCGCGCGTAGCTCTTACCTGTGCCTGGTACATACTCCCCGGATCCCTTGGTCCTAATCCCACGAAGGAACGATTCGCAGGGGGCGTGCCGGGTGCAGAGTAGGCTGGGGACGGAAACGAGAGCTCGTTAGCCCGCCGATGCACTGGTCAGTCACCACGGCCCAGCACCGGCGGCTGCACACCCCGGGATCAGAACCCAGGAGTCCCTGACACAGGCCTGGGCTCCATCTGCTAGGCCACGCTGCCTCAGTATGGGATCCTTACCCATGGGGTCGCTCTGGCTAGCTGTCCCAAAGGGTTTTGCTTCCTCTGTGTTGATACTGATGGCGGGCTGGGGGGCAGGGCCTGGCGAATGGACTGCAGCCATGTCCCGTGGGTGCTTCTCAAATACACTTGCTCTGAATGGTTAGCGATGGCGAAAGGTGCCAGGCTGAGCCCCCCCGAGTCTAGAATCCTGTTTGCCCACAGCCTGGGCAGCAGCAGGGTGATACAAGCAGTACAGGGACTAAGACACACGGTTCTAGTCCCACCCCCCGAGAGCAGGATCACACACACAGCACTCAGCACTTCCCATGCCAGGATCTGAGATCTTCCCAAAGCCCTGTGCCCCAAGGCACAGCGCGATCCGCAGCCCCTCGCCAATGGCGGGGAAACCCAGAGGTGAAGCTACTTGCCAAAGGCCACACAGCAAAGCAGTGGCAGAGCTCGGACTGGTCCCCAGAAGGCCTGGCTCCCAGGCCCCTGCTCTACCCACTAGGTCACATGTCCTCCACTAACCCCCCTGCATTTTAATCACAGCCCTCAGATGAGGGGGCGGAGCTTTTTGCAGCACAGTATGCTGGGAGCTGTAGTTCTCAGCGCCTTGGGGAAGGCTGCATCTCTGCTTGGAGCTGTGCATGGAACGGCACTGACACGGCCCAGCCGCCAACCCGGCCGAGCCAGGGGTGGGCCAGCCCCATGGGGAGGGTTAATTCAAGCTGGGCTAGGAGGTGCTTCCCGGTGCTACTGGGACTGGCCATGGGTGGGGCGAAAGGGATGGTTTGAGGGCAGCTGCCCTAGGCACCTGGGGAGACCCCCCGGGGCGTGTCCCGAAGCCTCCACGCAGACCTGTTGGGTCTGTGCCCCACACTGTCAGGGGGTGGCTCCCTGGCCCCCTCCAGTGGCTGGGCTGTGTAGAGAGCTTTAGGAGCCCGTGGTGCTATCGATCTACTCGCACTGGCCTGTTAGCTCTGTTAGAGCCAGAGGTCTGGGGGGCTTGGGTATGTACCCCCCACGGCCGAGCCCTGCCGTCTCTCCATCCCAGGGGGCACCGTGGACGCACTGCGCAGGCTGCGGATGGATTGGCAGAGCCACCAGGTCTCCGCTTGCTTCCTAGCCCCCGGGGATGCTGGGACCTTTCCCTTGGCTTGGGGGGTGGGGAGGGGCTACAGGTCCCGCGGCTCTGTCCGGTTATTTCCCAGACCGGAGGGAGTGGATGAAAAATTCATCATTCATCAATGCTGCTGAAATATTCAAGGCAGCTCGTTCCAAACGTGCCTCCTCCGCTCTAGCTCCTCCTGCCAAGTTGCCCTGTCCATAATTGACAAGTCTTTCCTCGTCTGCCCCCCTCAGCTGGCTCTGAGTTTTCAGTCCGTGATTACGGTGGCGGGGGAATTGGTTCCTCACTGCCGGCCTTTCAAGGCTCGGGGGGGCGGGGGAGCGCAGGGCAGCCAGGCTCCATGCAGCGCTGGGTGCCGCCTCCTTCTCGCTGGGGTGTGGCTGGCAGCTGGGCTTGCAGGGGGCACGTGGCCTGTGGGGGTGGGGGGTGGCAGAGCATGCTCCGGGGGGCACGGCTGAGGAGCCAGGATTGAGCCAATGCACTGGGAGGTGCTAGGCAATGAGACGTGATGGCAACGGGAGCCAGGAACATCTTGCGGGGCCGTGTGGGTGCCCTGGGAGCCAGGCCTCTGCCATGGGGCAGATGCTGACATGCTGATGCTGCGCCCCGATGCCCCACGGTGCCAGGCCCATGGGATGGCCCAGCTCCACCATTTGGAACGGGGAGACGGTTCCGGCTGGGGAATGGGGTGAAGAGGGGCAAGGCCCATGGCCTGGGATATTTAAAACAGGCAGGACGGAGCGGGGTGGGAGGGGATGTGACATCGGGCTGGGGGGCGCGGGATCCCGCCTGAGACCCCAGCCTGCTCTGATCTCCAGGGCAAAACACTGACCCTCCGAGCAGCCCATGCTGGGTGAATGCCGGGCTGTGACATTATTGACATAATCTGGGCCCGTATAGATCATTGTTGCAACCAAGATCCTGTAGTGGCACCAAATCTTGTATAAAGGGGGTCATATAAGGTATCTAAGACATGATTATGGTTTGCTGGTTATGATTATGCTGTCTGTATGTGTGTATCATTTTGTAGTTGAAGTTATGAGTGTTCATAGAATCATAGAATCTCAGGGTTGGAAGGGACCTCAGGAGGTCATCTAGTCCAACCCCCTGCTCAAAGCAGGACCAATCCCCAACTAAATCATCCCAGCCAGGGCTTTGTCAAGCCTGACCTTAAAAACCTCTAAGGAAGGAGATTCCACCACCTCCCTAGGGAACCCATTCCAGTGCTTCACCACCCTCCTAGTGAAATAGTGTTTCCTAATATCCAACCTAGACCTCCCACACTGCAACTTGAGACCATTACTCCTTGTTCTGTCATCTTCTACCACTGAGAACAGTCTAGATCCATCCTCTTTGGAACCCCCTTTCAGGTAGTTGAAAGCAGCTATCAAATCCCCCCTCATTCTTCTCTTCTGCAGACTAAACAATCCCAGTTCCCTCAGCCTCTCCTCATAAATCATGTGCTCCAGCCCCCTAATCATTTTTGTTGCCCTCCGCTGGACTCTTTCCAATTTATCCACATCCTTCTTGTAGTGTGGGGCCCAAAACTGGACACAGTACTCCAAATGAGGCCTCACCAGTGCCGAATAGAGGGGAATGATCATGTCCCTCGATCTGCTGGAAATGCCCCTACTTATACAGCCCAAAATGCCATTAGCCTTCTTGGCAACAAGGGCACACTGTTGACTCATATTCAGCTTTTCGTCCACCATAACCCCTAGGTCCTTTTCTGCAGAACTGCTGCCCAGCCACTCGGTCCCTAGTCTGTAGCAGTGCATGGGATTCTTCCATCCTAAGTGCAGGATTCTGCACTTGTCCTTGCTGAACCTCATCAGATTTCTTTTGGCCCAATCCTCTAATTTGTCTAGGATCCTCTGTATCCTATCCCTACCCTCCAGTGTATCAACCACTCCTCCCAGTTTAGTGTCATCTGCAAACTTGCTAAGGGTGCAGTCCACACCATCCTCCAGATCGTTAATGAAGATATTGAACAAAACCGGCCCCAGCACCGACCCTTGGGGCACTCCACTTGATACTGGCTTCCAACTAGACATGGAGCCATTGATCACTACCTGTTGAGCCCGACCATCTAGCCAGTTTTCTATCCACCTTACCGTCCATTCATCCAGGCCATAGTGTTGGCTCTATGCTGTCTGTATTTCAAACTTATGCTGTGCTGCTGGGTGAAACCCCAGACAAATTGGTGTCAGCTCTGCCTAGCCTCCTTGATGGCCCATTGAGGACCATCAGCTACACAATTAACCCACTGAGAAAAGGCAGATACACCTTGTGACTCAGCAAGGTCTGCAGGGACCTGCCTATGAACAGAACTCTAAGGTTTCTCCAGGCCATGTGCGGGGCAGCTTGTCCTTGGGACAAAGAAAGAAAGACCACATGGCAAGAGACTAGAAAAGGCTGATGCCTCATCTCCATCTTGTCTTCAATCCTGCTTCTTACCTCTGGAGGGACTTTGCCACAAACCTAAGCTCTGAATAAAGGACTGAATGACCCATCCCAGCTGGAGATGTATTCCAGAGGCCTGATTTGAACCTGCGGTTTATTCTATCACTGCTACAAGCCTGAATCAAGAACTTTGCCATCACTGTATGTAATTGATTCCATTTAACCAATTCTAACTCGCATCTATACCTTTTTCCTTTTATGAATAAACCTTTAGATTTTAGATTCTAAAGGATTGGCAACAGCGTGATTTGTGGGTAAGATCCGATTTGTATATTGACCTGAGTCTGGGGCTTGATCCTTTGGGATCGGGAGAACCTTTTTTCTTTTACTGGGGTATTGGTTTTCATAACCATTCGTCCCCATAACAAGTGGCACTGGTGGTGATACTGGGGAACTGGAGTGTCTAAGGGAATTGCTTGTGTGTCTTGTGGTTAGCCAGTGGGGTAAAACCAGAGTCTCCTCTGTTTGGCTGGTTTGGTGCCTTAGAGGTGGAAAAACCCCAGCCTTGGGCTGTAACTGCCCTGCTTGAAGCAATTTGTCCTGAATTGGCACTCTCAGTTGGGTCCCGCCAGAACCAGCATCGTTACACGGGTGACAGGGACCAGCTGCTGCTCCAAACAGCCTGCCCCACGGATGCTCCAGCTCTGATGCTCACAGGCTGTAGAGAGCTGGGCCCCAATTTCTATGGGGCTCTGGTTGGACCCATAGACATGTTCAGTGCACAAAGTGCCTTACAAATCCTCATGGGCTGGAAGTGGCTGGGTGAACTAGCCAGTGACCGCCGTCGCTAACGAGGGCATGGCCTCTGGCTCGTTAGACTCATCATGCCAATGGATTTAATCCTCCATCAGTCCTACCTCGTCCTTCCCTAATGCCTTCCATCGGAGGAGCTCAATGCACCGTGACCATTAGCCACTGGAACCCCCTGCCAGCCCATGGGACAGGCATTAGCTCCACCCCCATGGCTATTTTCCATATGGAGAAACTGAGGCACGGAGCGATGAAGTGACTTGCCCAAGGCCTGCCAGGAAATGTGGCGCTGAGCCAGGAACAGAACCCAGGAGTCCAGCCTCCCCGCCCATCCTGGGTTTGAAATCCCTAGCACTTTTGGTGTGAAACAGACCTGGACACATGCACGGCGGAGAGGCCAGTGAAGGAGGCGGGTTTGCCAGGCAGAGTGGAGAAGCAGCACAGAGTGAACGTTCCCGGCACGCGCCAGCTCAGCCCTGCCTCCCCAGGCCCGTCAGAGCGGCCAGCGGCAGAGACCCACGTTCCCACTGGAGCACCGGGCCCTCCCCCGGGCTGTGGAGCAGGCCTTGGGTACAAGAGAGGGAAGCTCAGTGTCCGTGGCCCATTCAGTGCCCTGAGGGGCCAAGCAGGGGATGCGACGTGAAGACCTGCCCACTAAGAAGCCAACTGAGACCCAGCAAACTCGTTCCATGCAGGCTGTCAGACACCAGCTGATTTTGCTATCTAATGGGCAAGGGGTCCCTGGCTCCCAAATGACTCCACGCCCACTCCCATGAGCCCCTTGCTCCGGGCATGAGGCTGCAGACAACACCCATCGCTCCCCAGCACCAGCGTGACTGCTGGGCGTGATGGGGTGGATGCAGAGCTGGAGGGAGGGAGGCAGGAGGAGGCGTGGCAGGGGCGGGGGCAGGGGACTCAGTGGATGGCACCGGGGCCAGGCTGGCCCCTCGCGATGCCGTGGGCTGCTTACTGGGTGATGTCGGTGAGGTTGTCCCGCCCTCGGAAGTTGTCGTGGTGGATTTGGTGTCAGGCGAGAGAGCCAACCGGGGGATGCCAGGGGGAGGTGGCGGCGCCAGCATCTGGGTGGAAATGTAGTGACTGGGCACTTTCACTTGACCACTTCCATTTAACTGGGGACACAACACAGACAAAAACAAACAACAAGCCATTAGGAAGCAAGAGCAGCGCAGCACCCGCGCCGCCCACAGCCGGCCCTCCCGGGCGCGTCGCCGGAGGTGCCACCGGGACGGCGGCTGGGGGGCCGCGGCAGCAGCAGGGCGGAGATGGGGAGATCTTAGCAGTGGGAGCCCTGGGGGTCTGCTCCAGATGGAGGCCTCGGGGGCGCCGGGGCTGCTTGGGGACGGGGCCGAGGGACGAGCTTCAGGCTCGCTGATGGAAAAGAGCAGAAGCAAAGCCAGGGCCCCGCTGGGAGGCCGTGTGGGGAATCCCCGGCTCTGGGACCCGCCTGCGCCCTCCTCCCGCAGTGCCCGCTCTCAGTGCATGAGGAGAGGCCCTGGCAGGCGAGGGGGGAGCCGGGATCCTCTAAGTGGCTGACAGCGAGCGAGTCCCATGAGACGCACCCGCCTCGGCTTTCAGTGCCATTAGCTCCCAGCTCCCCGAGCTCCAGGGTCTCAGATCGGCCATTGCGCAATGCCTGGGCTTGTGACGTGAACCGCAGGGACAGGTGGCCGGGACACAGGGGCATTGGCGCAGCTCTGTCAGCAACCCAGGAAAGGGGTTGCAGGGGGCTGCGGGTCGGGACTGAGGGGCATCGGCAGAGTTGTGCGGGGGGAGGAGGCAGCATTGGGCTAGCAGGGGGCTGCGGGTCGGGAGTGAGGGGCATCAGCAGAGCCTGAGGGGCAGTAGTGGACTAGCAGGGGGCTGCGGGTCGGGATTGAGGGGCATCGGCAGAGCCTGAGGGGCAGTAGTGGACTAGCAGGGGGCTGCGGGTCAGGATTGAGGGGCATCGGCAGAGCCTGAGGGGCAGTAGTGGACTAGCAGGGGGCTGCGGGTCGGGATTGAGGGGCATCGGCAGAGCCTGAGGGGCAGTAGTGGACTAGCAGGGGGCTGCGGGTTGGGATTGAGGGGCATCGGCAGAGCCTGAGGGGCAGTAGTGGACTAGCAGGGGGCTGCGAGTCGGGATTGAGGGGCATCAGCAGAGCTGGGGGGGCAGCACTGGAACAGTGGGGGGCTGCAAGTCGGGATTGAGGGGCATCGGCAGAGCCTGGGGGGCAGTAGTGGACTAGCAGGGGGCTGCGAGTCAGGATTGAGGGGCATCAGCAGAGCTGGGGGGGCAGCACTGGAACAGTGGGGGGCTGCAAGTCGGGATTGAGGGGCATCTGCAGAGCCTGGGGGGCAGTAGTGGAATAGCAGGGGGCTGCGGGTCGGGATTGAGGGGCATCAGCAGAGCTGGGGGGGCAGCACTGGAACAGTGGGGGGCTGCAAGTCGGGATTGAGGGGCATCGGCAGAGCCTGGGGGGCAGTAGTGGACTAGCAGGGGGCTGCGAGTCGGGATTGAGGGGCATCAGCAGAGCTGGGGGGGCAGCACTGGAACAGTGGGGGGCTGCGAGTCGGGATTGAGGGGCATCGGCAGAGCCTGGGGGGCAGTAGTGGACTAGCAGGGGGCTGCGAGTTGGGATTGAGGGGCATCTGCAGAGCCTGGGGGGCAGTAGTGGAATAGCAGGGGGCTGCGAGTCAGGATTGAGGGGCATCGGCAGAGCCTGGGGGGCAGAAGTGGACTAGCAGGGGGCTGTGGGTCGGGATTGAGGGGCATCGGCAGAGCTGGGGGTCCCAGTTTAGACTCCCTAACATTGACGAAATTGCCCCCTGAATCAGGAGGGGGAAGCGGAAGCGAGTGAATCCGGAGCCCAAGGCTCGCCGGGCGGTGCCTCTCCCCGCCAGCCCCTAGGCAGGTAGCCCTTTGAACTGGCCCCCTGTGGGGAGGGGCACCCAGCCGAGGTGGCCCGGCTGAAGGCTTCAAAGGCTGTGGAGCTGCCTCCTTCCCCTCCCCCTCAGAGGCTCCTGTGTGGTCTCCCAGACCTTCCCCGGCGGGGGCTCTGTGTCTCCAGCCGGCCCTGAGCAGGGGGGTCACGTCCCCGCAGCCGCCGCGCCAGGGCCCAGCCACCAGCGGGAGAAGCTGCCACACAGGCCCCTGGGACGAGGGCGGGATTCTGCCTGGGCCTCTCACTCTGGCCTCGGCTGCCTGTGAGGGGCTGTGAAATCTCGGCCCCCAGAAAGGGCTCGTCAGCTGGAGGGCTGCAGGACAGTCTGCCTGTAGCCCCCTTTCCCTGGGGGTGTGTTAAATGAACCCGCAGCCACCCGGGGACAGGGGACGGGGGATCCCCCAGGAAAACCCAGCGGAGTGACGTGCTGGGGTGAGGAGCAGAGCAGGAACTGCACCTAGGAGTCAGTGCTGGGAGCGAGGAGAACCCGCGGGCAAGTCTGGAGAGAGGCTGGGGCACGTACGTGTGTGGGAGAGAGGATACAGGCCCTACTACTAGTGCCGGCCTGGGGAGCGCTCCCTCGGCGTGACCGGGTTCTAGTCCTGGCTGGGGGGCCCGGGCTGTCTCAGCCCTGCTCCTGCGCTGCTGGAACTGTCCAGGGTGCTGCAGGGGGGGCGGGGGAGGCCAGAGCAGAAGCTAAGGAGGTTTCATAGCAGAAGGCGACACAGAGAGAAGACAGACCCCCACCCCCACCCCCCAGGTGACCAGGCAGCGCTAACAGGGCCTGGGGCAAGGGAACCAGCACATCCGCAGGCGCCTGGCACGGACAGAGTTGGGGGGCTTGGGAAGGTAAAGTTGGGGGGAGGGGTTTGTCATCCGCACACGCGCTGGGGGACAGACATGGATCTAGACAGTTCATGGGTCCGTGGGGCAGGGAACCCCTCTGCTCTCGCAATGGACTTGGGCCTTCGCTTTTGAAAATCATTTGTTACACCTCAAAGGAGGCTCTAAAGGGAGAAATGGTCGGTCCCGCCCTCCACCCTTCCCCCGGCGCTAGGTTACAGACTGAGCTAATTTCCTTTCTGCCCCAGCCTGGCTCAGTTTCACTTTCTGTTTATTGTCAGTTTCACTTCCTGGTTCTCAGTCCTGGCAGGGTGTAGTGGCAGGGGGCTTTCCCACACAGCAGGGGCCGGCCCCAGTCCAGCAACACCCCTTCCCTGGCCCGCTTTGCAGTCAAATGAAAGAGGAAAAGATACTACTAGGTATTTAAAAATCATAATCAAACCCCGGGGGCTTGGCCTGGGCCAGAGAATGAAACCCCCTGCTCTCAGTGAATGCCTCAGGGACCGGGGGCGGGGTTGCATCAGCCCTGTGGGACTCTCCCCCACACAGGCCCCCGGGTGGGGGAGCGATGGGGGGTGCCTAGGCAGCTCCTTACCGGTCCAGGCTGCTGATTGGACGGGTCGCAGGCCAGTGAGACGAGATCTTTCAGAGGGTCCTGCGGGTTGAGATGAGGCGGGTACCGTATGGCCGTGTGGGGGAAGTAGGTGGAGGCCGCCTGGGGGAGGATCGAGGTGGTGGGGAAATGCAGAGTAGATGAAGGGTGTGGGCTTCGAGCGATACCTAGAGCGGGAGAGAGACAAAGAGAGGACCGGGGCGGCCTTCATTTGGAGCCCGGGCCAGGCAGCGCTCCAGCACCCCCTCCTGCCCCCCCGGCACTCCGCTCTGGCTCCAGTGCCCCTGAAGGGCAGGTCGGGCGGCAGCCCCACACGGCCCAGCTGCCTTACACCTATGGCTTCGTATCGCACCACGCTCGGGGCGTCGCGGTGGGGCAGTGGGGTCCGGGAGCCAGGGATTCCCGAGCCCTCACCCTGCCTCTGACCCCGAGACCCCTCTATGGCCTTGGGCAAGTCACTGAACCTCGTGCCCTGCCTCAATTTCCCCCATCTGCGGACGGGGACCCGGATCCTTACCTGCCTCTGGGGCCGGGGGGGAATCAGCTGACGCTGGCGAAGCATTTGGCAGACGAACGGTGCTAAGCATTGCCATTTGCAAACCAGCCCCGCTCCGAGAAACTGCCCTGTTTAAACTCCCTGCCCCTCCCCATCTCCATCCACACAGGGCCCAGCCCACAAGCCCAAGGGACTGGGCAGAAAACCAAGCTGGGTTCTTTCTGCCCCCACCCCGGTCACGCAGACTGCAGCTGGCGGCTCTCCCTTGCAAATTCTTCAGGGCCAGGCCTTTGCCTGCAGGGTGCCGGGCAGAAATGATACCAGCCAGGCATGTGTTAGTGCAGCCTCCCCGTGGGCTCCCCCTGCCCAAACCCCCTCCCCGGGCAGTGAATGACAACGGAACCGCCCCCATGCTTTGGGGGGCCTGGCCCTCCCGCAGAACCAGCCTCACCGCTGTGCACGGCGATGACCGGACGGTGATGCTGGGTGAAGCTCAGCCTTGGGGAGGAGTCCTGGGGCGACGGGCTGCTGAAGGGCGATTTGTCGATCTCCGTCTTTTTCACGGGGGAGATGCCTGGTGAGCCACGAGAAAAGCAGAAGCGGCGCCATTAAGGGTCAGCCCCCCGCTGCTCTGGCCCACGATGGGCGGCGTTTAAAAGGCCCGCAAATGAAATCCACAGAGGAGTCCATCAGAAGCACCATTCAGTGTGAGGCATCAGGGCAGAATCTGACCCCCAGGGTCAGGAAGGGTTCCCCCTCCCACCAGGCACGTGACTCCGCTGGAGCGCCAGGCTCAGGGGCCGGGGCTCAGAGGAGACGGCCAATGAATGGATTCCCTCCAGCCCAAAGCGCTGAGCACCCAGTGAAATCACCACTGTGATCGGGGGGAGCGAGTCGGGGGAACCCTCCAGCGACTGAGCCTAGAACCCGGGGGAGCAAACGTAGGAACGGCCAGACCGGGTCAGACCACAGGTCCATCTAGCCCAGTGTCCTGTCTTCCGACAGTGGCCAGTGCCAGGTGCCCCATAGGGAACGAACAGACCAGGGAATCACCAAGTGATCCACCCCCGGGTGCCCATTCCCAGACTGAGGAGGGGGCTACCCTGGGTGTCCCTAGGTGAGGGTTTGCATGCAGTGCAGCTCGGCGCCTACAGGGCGCTGTGGGAGCAAGGAAGGGTTACCCGGGAAAGGGGGCTGGGCTGGGTGTCCCTGGCACAGACGCAGCGGAAAGCAGTCCAGGGGCACGGCTGGGTCATTGCTGCGCAGAGCCAGCAGGGGGCGCAGAACCCAGAGGCGCTCCTGAGGCCCGGTCAGGGCCACTAATTTGCTCTCGTTAATTAGGCAGCGACAGAGGGATGGGCCAGAGCTAATGGAGTGGGTCACGTTCCCTGGCTCCACTGCTTGGCTCGCAGGGTGTCTAAGTGACCAGCTGACTGCCCAAGCACGTGTGTGTGTGCAAATGTTTGTGTGTGCGAGTGCACAGGTGTGCATTGTACACGCGGGTGTGCAGCAGGGTGGGTATGTGTATGCGCAGCAGTATCCGTGTGTATGTGAGTGGGTATGCCGGGGAGTGTGCCTATGGATATGTGTGTGTGTGTGTGTGTGTACCCCAGGCCCCAGAACCCATCCCCTGCTGCACCATGCTGGGCAGAGCCCTTGGGGGTCGCATGGTTCTCCCCTCCCCTCCCGCAGGGCCCAGGCTGCCGGGGGAACCTCCCGCTCTGCAGGGCGCACTGAGCACGGCACCAGGGCTCTGCTCACAGGAAGGCGGAGGCCATAGTTACACAGCCAGCAATAGAGCAAATACAAGACCAGGCCAGGCAGCGGCAGGGAAATACCCAAGGCAGGGCCGTACAAGCCCAGGGCAGGCGGGGGCCGGGCCGTACAGGCCCAGGGCAGGCGGGGGCCGGGCCGTACAAGCCCAGGGCAGGCGGGGGCCGGGCCGTACAGGCCCAGGGCAGGCGGGGGCCGGGCCGTACAGGCCCAGGGCAGGCGGGGGCCGGGCCGTACAAGCCCAGGGCAGGCGGGGGCAGGGCCGTACAAGCCCAGGGCAGGCGGGGGCTGGGCCGTACAGGCCCAGGGCAGGCGGGGGCAGGGCCGTACAAGCCCAGGGCAGGCGGGGGCCGGGCCGTACAAGCCCAGGGCAGGCGGGGGCCGGGCCGTACAGGCCCAGGGCAGGCGGGGGCCGGGCCGTACAGGCCCAGACAGAGTAAATGGAGGGGGCTCTGATGGCCGTGAGGTTCTACGATGGTGACTGAGTCAAGAACGTAGTCCGAGGGCGATAGGCAGTTTGGCACCCATGAAATCCTGAGCCAGGTAAGCGCCTCCCTCGTTCTCTGTGTGACATTGGTGCCATGCCCCCAGCCTGGTCAACCAAACTGCCGGGCCTTGGCTTTCCTCGGTGGGGGGCATGTCAGGGCAGAGGTGCCCGTGCCGGGGAGAACCCGCTTTGTCGGCCCTGTCTAAGCAAACGGGACGGAGACGCTGTTTTCCCCTCTGCCACTGAGCGTCACCCGAAGTAAAGGAAACCCTCTGGATCCAGATCCCCTCGGCTCAGCTTGTGGTGCTGAGTCACTGACATTCCTGGAGGCAGGAGACCCCCGCCCCAGCCCTGCCCCGTTATGGGCCCCAGCCGGGATAGTTGGCTGTTGATTTATGAGGAAAGATTAGGAGAGCTAAAAATACGGTGAGCTTTGCAGAGCGCTGAGCTGGGGGATTTGAGCCCTGAGCACAAGGAGCCAAAAGGCATAAACACCCTGGGCGGAAGGGGGAAGGGCTGCCGAGCAGGGGAGACGTCCCTGCGCTGAGATCGTCTCCCCAAGGCCAGCGTAGGCCCCCTCACCCCTCCCCAGACCCGGGAGGACAGGAGGAGGAGTGGCTGGAGGGCTGTGTGGGCTGGCTATTCGGGGCTGCACAGTGCTCCATGCAGTAAAGTAGAGCAGCCCCAGGGCTATTCTAACACAACAGCGGCAGTCCCGCCCCAGCCCAGAATTCGGGAGGTTCAAAGGTGATGTAAAGCCCCCTTTGCCTGATGTCTCCCCAGTTGATTCTGGCATGGCACTGCCCTGTCTGACCCTGCATCTCCACTAGGCGGCACGCGACGACACGGCTCCCCAATGGCACCGAACCCCCGGGAGCTGCTCTCCGGCAACTTGGCTGCATAGCTTGCGGGCTCACAGTTGTACCAGAGAAGGGCTGGAACCGAACCCTCAGCCCAGCCTCTGATCCAAACCAACTTGCAAAGAGCTCTCCTCCTCTGCACCACTGGCCTCTTGGCTCTAATCGCCAGGGACCAGCCCCCATTGCGGGGTCAGGATCTTTCACTTCAGTCTGGGAATGCAGGGCAGGAATCTCCCAGCAGCGCCCATTGCTGGCCTCCAGCGCGGCTGGCTGGCTGGATCTGCCGTGGGAACAGGCCCGACACAGCCTGGCTTCCATCAGGCTGCGTGTGCTGTGAGAACAGCGCCCACGCTGGCGTAGGGGGCCTAGCTAAGCGAGCCAGGCAGGTGGCAAGGGGAAGCCCTGGGCGAAGGGCTTTGACCCAGGTGAAGGCTTGGGCTCAGCAGGAGCTCTAGCCAGAAATTCGGGTCAGTTTTTAAAACAGGCCTGGACGCCTGGGTTCTCCAGGGCGGGGCACGACAGTCCCGCTGGCTCATCCTTGCATTCAGAGGGCCGGACACTGCAGTTGTATCCTCCCGTTGAGCGGAGGCTGGCAGACTCGGTCCTGGAGGCGATAGGGCTCAGGTCTCCAGGCCGGTGGGCCCTACCCCCAGGCTGCCTCGCTGCTTTTCACCAGGAGCCAGCAGCACTCATCGAAATGGAACAGCTGCCCCCACCACCACCAGTGTTCACCAGCTCCCCCAGTGTCCTCCAGTGCGCACTGCGTCTGCTCGGCCTCGCTCTATTCTGACCCCTGGCTGCCCACAGGACTGACTGGCTTCCCCCCGTGCTCCCTCGTGCCAGGGCCTCTCCGGGCGCAGGACATGGACAGCTAAGCCCCAGGGGATCTGGGGAGAGGAATTGGAGGAACTGGCTCACTCCCCACACGCCTGCAGGCCCAGAGGTGGTGAGCGGCCGGCCGGGGATGGCTCCCCTTGCCGCTGGGGAAGGATGGTGTCTCCGGCTGGGGTGCCTGGTTCTCTGCTCTCCCCTGGGCTGTACGGGGCAGCCCCCATCCTGGGCAGCTGCTTCCTCTGACCCAGCACTGCCACTCACTCATTGCAATCCCCCTCCGTGCCCCTTGGCCCTGTCTCCCACTGCTCCGCCCCTCCCCAATTCACCCCATGCCCTCCTCTCCGCTGTGCCCTGCGTTCAACCCTGCCACTGCTTCCCCCCCAAGACCACGGCTTCCCCTGCAGCCTCCGTTCGCTCTGTGCCCCCTCAGCCCGTGGGCATTGGCAGGACTCTCCTACCAGGGCAGAGCCCCATGGCTGTGCAGGGCACTGGGCATCCCCTAGAGAGGGCGTCTGCCCTTCCCCATCCTAGTACCCGGGGCTCCATTGTGGGGGCTCCCTCCGCCCGAAGTGGGGAGCTCCCAGAGGGAGTTAAGCCTGCTGCCACAGTGCCACGGAGGATTTATCTCCAGCCATTCGTCCCAGCCGGCGTTAATGGGTTTAGCCCGTTCTCAGACGTTCATTTAGGAGGATTTCACAGAACATCCAGTACGGGATTGAAATAAGCCCCCCTGCGACGCGCCGGCTAAGCACATCCCTTCTCAGATGGCTTACCCCCCCACCCCCGCCATCCGGGCTTGGGGGACGCAGAGAGAGAGAGGGACTTGCACCCAGAGCTGAGGTTCTCCCTGAACCCCAACAGCTGGCAAGCTAGTGAGTCAAGGCCCCGCCATAGGGGAAAAAAAGCTGCAGCCCAGGAAGGCTGAGGGTTGGAGCAGGGCGCTTGGGAACCAGGACTCCTGGGTTCCATTCCTAGCTCTGGGTGAGCACTTCTCCTTGCCTCCATGCCTACAATGTCTTGACAGCAGCTGGCTACTCTGGCCATCCAGCGGTCTGTAGACAGGTAGGTAAGGCAGAGCAACCCCAGGGCTATTCCACCACAGCACAATCTAACTTTGACGTCGAGAGCTTCTCTTTGTTCTGTTTCTTCAGCGCCTAGCAGGCCAGGGACCTGGGCTGGGAGGAGGCTGCTGGGGGCTGCCACAGTCCAAAGAATAATTAAATAATAGACAGTGACACCCAGCCACCTCTAGCAAATATCGAAGGGGCCAGCAAAACCGGGGAGCCTGAACCGCGGAAGATTGAATAACCCGTCCTAGGGATCTTTAATTCATCAGCAGCAGTAGAGCCAGCTGGAAAAGGGCATTTCCCAGGAAAAACTCGGAAAGCAAAAACGGGGGATGGGGGACAGGGTTTACATAATAACCTGCCTTGTTTTTTGTTTTTCATGAAAAACAAAGCTCCCCCAAATGTCTAAAGAAATGGGGTTTTTTGTGGAAAATTTTCATTTAGGAAAAGAAAAGGGCCCTTTTACATCCGGCTTTGAACAAAAATCTCAGCCGGCTCCGGGATTTTCCAATCCTGGGGTAAAGCGCTTTGCAGCTGCTAACTCAGGATGCCACCGAGACGCCTCCCCGCTTGGGGTCAGCGCCATTCTCCCCAAGGTGGGGAAACCGAGGCACAGAGATCAGCCGGGCCAGCCCAAAGTGCCGAGTCAGCGCTGGGACTAGAACCCAGGAGTCCTGTGTCCCCAGCACCGATACCTTGCGCCTGGTTCTGATTTCAGGCTGGTGTAAATCAGGAGGAAATCCAGTGAGGAAAATGGACTAGATTCTGCTCTGGGCCTCTCGGTGTGCTCTGCTGCCCAGAACTGCTGGAGCTCGGAGCTCCCTGCCCCACTGATGGAGGAGGAGGGGCTGCGTACACTGTCCTAGGTGCCCCCGGGCTTGGCCAGGTCGGATGACAGGGTCCGCACCCAGCAGGGCAGACAATGGATCGGGCTGGGATTCTGTTCTGGCCCTGGACCCCCAGCACGGTGCAGGCCCAGGATCTGGGCTGGGAGTCTGAACCCCAGCCCCCCGCCCACCTTTGCACACACACATGTGCACAAACACACAGGTGTACACGCCACAGTCTGCGGGGAGGACCGGGGGACAGGCGCAAGGACTGGGAGTGGGGAATAGTTTGGGGCTCCCAGGCTGAGAGGCAGGAAAGCTAAAGAGCCCCTTTAAAAATGTCCCTAATCGTGTGAAGATGGGGGGTGAATCCCCTGGGGCCATTAGCTGCCCCCGCCCACCCAGCAGATCCCTGGGGAGCCTCCCCCCTGCCCGCTTCCTGGGTGGCAGGCTGCATTTAAAGGGGAGGGGACAGAAATCGCAAGATTATAAAAAGAAATAAATACCAGCTAATGTCCAAATCCCCCCCCTCCCCCCATCCTTGCAGGGAGAACTGGCGCCGTATGAGACCCCGGGAACCAGCCATCTGAAACAGGGTCTGTATTGCTTTAATTAGCTCAGCCAACCCCCCCTCCCCCCCTGATCTTAATGAACGGCTAATTGGGGCTGTCTAGACAGGAAGACAAAACATCAAACACGGAAGAAATCCATCCTCAGTAATATGGGGCACCTGTGGAGATAGGGAGCGGCGGGGGCAGGGTGCACAGAGGGGCACGGGGCGGCGGGGGCAGGGCCACAGTGCAGGGGGCGGGCGGGGAGCCAGGTGGCCTCCTGAGCATGGAGGGCAGCTCACGGGAAGGGCTGCTGGCCCTCCCCTGGAAGATTCATTGACACAGATCCTCTGTGGGGATCCCAGCCCCCACTCCAGAGACCCTGTGCTGGGGAAGAGCCTGCGGACCCATGGAAATCAGAGACACCTATAGAGGGGGAGGGATAGCTCAGTGGTTTGAGCATTGGCCTGCTAAACCCAGGGTTGTGAGTTTGATCCTTGAGGGGGCCATTTAGGGATCTGGGGCAAAAATTGGGGTTGGTCCTGCTTTGAGCAGGGGGTTAGACTAGGTGACCTCCTAAGGTCCCTTCCAACCCTGAGATTCTGATTCTATGAAACCTGAGTGCACCTATAGAGCTGCCAAGCACCCAGCCAGGAGCGCCGACAGTGAGCCCAGAGAGCCTGGCAGAGGGAGGCTGGCATGCTGGCTCACCCCCCGGCCATGCCGCACCTGGGAAGCCAGTGATCAGCAGCAAGGATGCCCCGGGATGCAGGGGGCGGCTCCTTTCCCTGCTCTGCCTCAGATCTCATCACCTGGGGGGATCCTCTGAGCCAGGAACTGGCTCCTAAGCCCACGTGACAACCCCAGAAAGGAGGAGCTGGGTTCACCGAGCCGGGAGAACCCGCAGGGGAAGGACCCCGGGCGGGCGGGAGGGATACCTACCCCCTTCCATGTCCTCTGTCCAGTTGCGGCTGCTGCTTGTGGGCGAGCTGGGCGAGGTGTAGTACTCGCCCCCCGGACTCGTGTCGATGTCGTCCTCCATGGAGCCAGACTTGTGTCGTTTACTCCTGGGGAAGGGGAGGAAGGAGAACTGACCAACCCCCTTTCGCTGCCATAGGCGCCTGCCGAGAGCCAAGGGGCGGCAGTCAGGGCTCGGGGGCTCCGTCCCTTGCTGTGTTCTGCAGTCTAGTGGTTAGCACCAAGGATTAGGAGGCCGGATGCCTGGGTTCTGTGCCCAGCTCCGGGAGGGAGTGTAGTCTAGTGGTTAGAGTAGGGGACTCTGCCACTGAATGGCTGTTTGACCTCAGGTGAGTCACCAGCCGTGTCTTATGTCCCCTATTCCCTGAGTGAGTGGCCAGGTCAGGGCTCCAGGAATGTGATGTTATCGCCTCGCAGGGCAGCTGGGAGCGCTCATTACTCAGGGGCATGCTCCACTATGCAGCAGGGTGTGCGTGACAGAAGAGGAGGCTACCGACTTCATGGCACCTAGCTGTCTCCTGGAGCCTCGGCCCAGAAGGGGCACCAGCGAGGAGCTGGTGGCAGGGAGCCCTGGGGTCAGTGACAAGAAGAAATGAAGCTGCTGGGCCAAATTCTCCTCAGTTGCACCCACGCGACCCCAGTGGGCTCCAAGAGGGAGGGGTGGTCTGGGCGCCAGACGGGGGGGCTTGTCTTCATGCCCATCGCCGCAGCGTCAGGAGAGCCGCTCCCCTCGGCATTGCTAATCCACCTCCCGGAGAGGGGTCGCTGTGTCCATGGAAGAAGCTCTCCTGTCTGCAGGGGGCTAGGGGTGTAATTGCATCGCTCAGGGGGGTGGATTTTTCACACCCCTGCGCAACGTAGTGATACCGACACAAGCCTGTAGCGTCGGCCTGGCCTGTGAAGCAAGTCAGGCCAGGGACAGGCCCCAGTGCAGCCAACGCCAGCAACGCCCGGAGCGCCAGTTAACTCTAAGCATGTGTCCAAGGGCTTGGCTGACCCACGCCGGCCCCGATCAAAGCCGAGAGAAAGGAAGGGGCTCATCCACCCTGCCAACCAGTGAGGCGAGGCCGGCAGGATCCCCCTCCCCTCGCCTAGCTCGTCTGGCGGGAAATCCACAGGGCCTGGTCTCTGCCAGCTCGTTCCCTGGCAGGGGAAATGGCCTCTGTGGGCCAAATTCTGCTCTCCAGTAACCTGGCAGCGCCCATGAGAGCCAAATTCTGCCCAGAGACCTAAGCGGGCTGCTTCTCCCCCAGCCAGTGATTTCCCTACACGCCCCTCCCCCTGAATTTCCCCAACATCCCCCCAGTTTTGTAAACTAGTTACATGCCAATTTAGTTACCCCCCCAGTAAATTCGAACACCCGCCCCCCCATTTCAGTTCCTGGGGAGGCCACTGCCCCCAGCTCCCAGGCTCCTGTTATCTTGTATTAGTTTACAGGCTGAAAGCACAGGGCACACGCCCGCAGCCACTGAATAATATCATCCGCAGCAGCTGGGGTGGAACGCAGCAGCCACACAACAGTCCAGGACCGGAAGCAGCAAAGACCATCTTCCGAGGGACGGGGAGTACAGGGAGGCACAAGGTCCCATCCGAAGGAGGTAGGGAGCCCGCACACTGCTGCTAATACTTCTCCTCATTCCTAAGTTTCCACCGGCCTCAGTCCATATGCAGCAGCCCCCAGGAGCACAGCCCCCGAGCAGCAGGCTGGGGCCCGGGGCCAGGCCTGCGTCAGAGGGGAAAGCCCCCACCACTGCTCCTCAAGCGGTCTCCCATCCAACTCCTGCACAGCCTTGGCCCTGCTTAGACGGCAGCACTGACAGGCCCAGAGCACTACAGCTGCCAAGCTCAGGGCTGCTCTAAGTTGGCCCTGGAAGCCACCAAGCCAAAACTGTTGGTTAACCATGTCACCGCTGGATGTGTTCCCGGCAGGGCTGTCGCTGCACCGGGTCCCTGGAGCGCTGCAGCACTGATGGGGTTAAGTAACACATATTCCCCCTCCCTGCCGGCTGGAGGCTGGGAGCCTGGGCTGGGGCCAGGGTGGAAAGAAGGAGTTCCCCTAGGACACAGTGTGTCAGGCAGGGAGAGGACCAGGAGTGAGGAGGAGAGGAGCCCGCCTGCACTGGACTCTGCTACCGCCCAGCAAAGGGAAAAACCTGCCCTGGATTTCTATTCACACCAACCCGGAGCTGGGGCTGCCCGGTGTGTGCGTCCGCAGGCGTCCACGGGCGGCTCTGTCCGTGTGTGCGACTGGAGTGCCGTGCGTGTCGCAGGGTGCAGACGTGGGACTCCACGTGCGACTGCACCTCCCCACGTGTCCCCGTGTGCTCACATCTCTGTCCGTCCGGGTCTCCGTGCGCACGGTGGCGCGCGCGTGCCCGGGAAGGTGCTTGCATGCCTGTGACTAGGTGCGCCGGCAGGCCCCGCGTCGGAGCGAAGCAGGACTGAACCTGCCTCGCCCTTCCCACACGGTGCGGCGCAGAGAAGGCCTAGGAAAGGCCCAGCCCAGCCCCCGCCTGGCCCCACTGCCCCCAGAGCCCGTGTGCAGGCTGGTACGTACCCGCTGGACGAGGTGCTGGGGAGCGTCCTTCTCATGCCAGTGCTCGAGGGGTTCAGATCATAGGCCAGATGACCCTGCAACTCACCCAGAGAGAAATTTGGCCCCGTGCCTGTCACCACCGGTGCTGTGGATCACAACACAGAGAGACCCGCGTCAGGGGGGCTAATCAGAACACCCAGCCTGGGGTGGGCATGTCCCTCCAGCTCAGAGCTCCCCTGGGTCTGCTGCTCCGGGGGGAAGCTGCATGTGCTACCCACTCCTGGGGGGGAAATTCACCCTGGCCGTTATGCCAGCTAGGATTGGCACCCCACACGGGGCCCGGGAACACAGCCATTGGCATGAGGCTGCCAGGCTGTGCCCAGACCTGTTCACCAGGCCCTGAGCCGAACTCCACGCAGTCTGCTTCCCCTGGAGGGGCTGCGGGGGCGGAAGGGGAAGTGTCTGGCTCTGCCTTGCCCTGCGATGGCGCGTTTGTCAGCGCTAGGGAAAGTTCTGGGGTCCCGCCGGCGTCCCTGCCTGCCGCCGGCCTGGTACTCACTTCGGGAGACCTGGATGAGCTCCGTGACGCTGAATACCCCCGACGTGACAAAGCTCTCCTGGAAGTCTGTCGTGTCTGCCGCGGGGAGAGAGAGACAGAGATGAGAGGAGCCGAGAGACATGGCTCTGGGCACCCATCGCTGGCACCAGAGTCGCCGCCATTCCCTCCCTGCGGCTCTCACCGGGGCGGGCCTCTGTCCCATCCCTCCACCCACAGTCCATCGCTTTGGGGACCTGCCTCTTGCACGGTCGCCGGTGTTGCCCAGCAGTGCGTCATGACGCCGCGCCGCAGTGACCGAGAAGCGCGCGTGGCACACCGTACGAGGGGCACGCAGCCTGGTGCCCAGGTCTCTGCGGGGAGGGGGAGCTGGCTGGATTGCTGGTCCCAGCCTTGCCCCTGGGAGCTGAGGCAGGGGCCTGCAGGAGGTCCGGGGCTCCCCTGGGCTAGTCCAGAGTCAAGGCCCTCAGGCTAGCTGAGCTGAAAGGTGCGTTCCTGGCCCAGAGCAGCCTGGCCCCAGGTGCTGGCTCACGGAGTTAATTGCCCATCAGTTGGCAGAGCCAGGGGGCTGGGCTGGCTCTGGGTTTGGAGTGGGCCAGGGAGCCTTGTCACACTCCAGCCCAGGGGCCTAGATGCTGGAAGCCATCGCCCTGGGGAGAGATGGCACCTCAGCTACTGCCCGCAGCTCTGCAGAGAGGCCAGGGTGGGCAGGGCCACGGAGATTCCCCCCTCCCTCCTGCAGCCTTCCTTCTGCCTGTGCTGGGCATCGCTTCCCGGGGCTGCCAGCTAGCTAGAGCCCTGGCAAGGAAGAGAGGCTGCAGCCGCCCCGAGATGCAGGAGCCCAGGGACCTCCCATGGTCTGCTTCGGGTAACGGCTGGAGAGAACATTCCAGCAGCCTGGCGTCTCCCATGCTGCATGCATTAAAGCCGCAATCTGTACCCTCACCCAGCAGCTGCCAGCCCATGGGCCCCTGCCAAGTTCCCAAGTCAGCCTAGCAGGAAGATCCAGACCCGCTTGCCCAACGGGCACCAGAGCAGCATTGGCATGGCCCAGCCTGGCTCCTCCCCACCCTTTTCGCTCCTGCCCCCTGAGCGCGGCCTGCTCCCGCCCGGGGCTCGGAGAGGGCGAGGGATCCCCAGCCCGGATCCCCAGGCGCTGGCTGTGAAATCTAATTTCCTATCTGTGTGACTCATGCTGGCTCCCACGTATTGCACCTGTGTCAGATATCCAGTAACTGACGTACATGTCACAGTGACCTGACCTGCTTTCATGTCCCACTCACATCGCTTCAAACCCCAACCCGTGATGTGAAAGCAGCTCGAATTCTCTCCATGGGCTGGGTCACAAGTGCTCAGGGCGGCTGGAACGGACTTGAAATTCTTAGCCAGAATGTTGCTTTAATCAGCGATACAACAGAGGCAACTCAGGACTTGCCAGCTTAGATCCGGGGCCCATCTAGCCTGGTATCCTGCCTCTAACAGCTGCTTCCGAGAAATGGGCAAGAATCCCGCAGTGATGGGGTACCTGCCCCCGGCACAGGCCTCTGCTGACCCCCTGGCTAGAGGTCAGCTCCTGCCCTGAAGCAGGAGGGTTCATTCCCCTTTCAAGCTCTTCTGCTTTTAAAGCATTTGCTCTGGGTATTCTTGTTATCCGTAGAAATGACCCAGTGGTGTGGGCGCAGGACAGCAGGTAGTCCTGGCCCGGGGCTGACTCAAGTCCCTTCACTTATTTCTTGATTATAACGTCAGCCGGGACCATTGTGGTCATCTCTTCTGAGCTCCTGCACTAGTCCCTGAACTGATTCCTGGGGAACGAGCACAGAGCTGGGAGAACCCCCCCCCCCCCCCGATTTAAAGATTTCCAGGGCTGAGAACCCCCCACGGCCCCAAGCAAATTGTTCCAATGGTTAATTAGCCTCACTAAAAATTGCACCTTATTTGTCATCTAAGTTTGTCTAGCTTCAACTCCCCCGGTAGAACAGCAATCTCTTTTTTTAGCAGCAAAGCGGCACAAAGGCAGAATGGTCTTGTGTTGAGGCTGTTGGCCTGGGTCTCAGAAGAGCACAGGGCTCAGAGCTCTGACCCCAGTCCTTCTGCAGATCCCCTGCGTGACCGGGGGGCAAGTCCCTTTGGCTCTCCGGGTCTCAGCTTCCTGTCTCTAAACTGGAGATTAAAACTCCTTCTTTTGTCTGTATAGACTGTAAACTCCTCCGGGCAGGGGCTGACCCGACTATGTTTGTGCAGCGCCTGGCACAGTGGTCTAGGGGGTGGCCTCCGGGTGCCACTTCTCAATAATAACTGATGGCTTAATAGTTCTGGATACTTCCATGCCCCAGTTGGCCGCCAAGCTCCTGCCCGCATGCCCCGGGGCTGGCACGCTGGCAAAGCTGAGCGCAGGGGCCTCTGGCATGTGGGGGGTGACTCAGAAAACCAAACCCAGCCACAGGAGTGACTCAGTGGAAAGCAACCGCGGGCGGGAGATCCTGGCGCTCACAGCAAGACAGCAAACTCAGTGAATGGGGGCAAACGGCGAACTTGCCAGCTTGAGATTAAGCCCCCGTTCTGGGTACCCGATCCTACCACTGGCACCACCCTGCCCGTCTGCAGTCACCCTGCACCTGGAATCCCAGGGCATGCTCCCGCTGTCCTGCTGCCCTCTGCCACAGGTCCATGCAAACACTCCATTGGCCTCTCTGCAAGGAGCCGGGGGACGGCTGTTCTGCTAGGGTGCTGGGCTGAGGCCTGCCAAACTCATTCCATGCTCCACAGACCAGCTGATAAAAACTCCGGCTCCTGGCCAGCCAGGGCTGCAGTCTCCCCGTCGCTCAGCCCGGTCCCTTAGAGGGAAGCTATTCAGCATCTGCCTGGAGCGTATGTCACCCCAGGCACGGCGGAGCCAAGCCCCTACTGCAACCTGGGTTTGCCGAGTCAGCACTGCTGCTGCAATGGGGCGAGAGCGCGGGGCAGGGCACCAGCAGCAGACAGGGTCAGTTTGGGTCTCAGCGTCACCGGCGGCTGAGAAGCTGCTGGCAGAAGCCGGAGGTGGAGGAGAAAGCCCTGGCTCAGCAGTTTCCTCTCCATGGCATTTTCCCATCTAGCAAAATCCAATCGCTTCCTTTCCGTTCCACCTCGGCGCCTGACCTTTCACCCCCAGCACTTCCGGGCGCTGCTCTGGGGATGCCCTGGCCCAGCGGCAGCCAGGGAGTTGGCTGGCGCAGGCCGGCTGGGAGCCCTCTCTCCCTGCTCTTCTGCCTCCGTCTTGCTGGCTCAGTCAGACAGACGCAGCCGACCAAAATGTGCTTTTGCCGGTGACGTGGGCAGCTGCTTTCTCTAAAACCGTGCGGCCTAGTGGGGAGGCCCAGGCCTCAGGACACCTGGGTTCTCTTTCTGCCTCTACCACTGGCCTGCTTCTGGGCCTCTGGGTCCCCCTCCCACTCTTGGGGTGCCAGGCTGTCTCTCTAGGTGTCTGGGCAGCTCCTGGCAGTGGGGCCCTGATCTTTCTTGGGGGCCTCTAGGTGCTACGATAATACAAATAACAAGTCATATTTGTTGCGGGGCCCAACACGTCCATGGTGAGAACTGTGAAATCAGGGGCGTCGCTGTGGACACCACTCCCTTCCCTTGACATTACTAACGGATGAACCTCTCGGTGCTACCTCATCTGCAGAACCCAGTTACCCCGCCTGTCCCCCGGAAAGGGGCTTAGAGCGAAGGGTTAACGTTCCTGTCTGGGTGGGGAAAGTTCTGCCCGCCATTAACATCCAGCTCCTCGATTTGTGCTGGTCTGACCCTCTCTCCGGCGCCACCCACCTCACCCAGCCCAGCCCAGTGGCCTCCCCGGGAATTAAAATGGGGGGGGGGCATTCGAATTTACTGGGAGGGGTGTCACTAAATTGGCATGTAACTAGTTCACAAAACTGGGGGGGTGTTGGGGAAATTCAGGGGGGGTGTAGGGAAATCACTGGCCCAGCCCCATCTCTCCGCGGTCATGGCCCGTGTTTGCAAATCCTTGCGCCGAGTCTGAGCTCCGAGCTGGCTTCATGCAAAGGGCTATTTATTCTGACTCTGTGCCCGGGAGCTGGGGGGCACGCAGAGCCCGGTTCCTGTGAACGCGGGCACCTAAGGGGGGGCGCCTTGGCCCAGAGCCTCAGCCTGGCAGTCAGGCACAGAACCACTGGCTTGGGGTGCCGACTGGAGAGGCCTGGGTGCCCTCAGCCTCTTCCTCATCGACTGCTGGCAAGAGGGAACCGTGTGCTCTTGAAAAAGCCCCAGCAGCTCCCGGGGGAAGCACAAACGTGACCCCTTGGGAACACCTGGGCTTCGCCCTGCCGGCTCATGGTCCTGCTGTGGGCTGGCTGATCTCATTGGGAAAGCAGGCGCAACGCTGGCCCCTGAAGGAGCAGGTGTCTGTGCTGCTGGCCGCTTTGATGCAAAACTCAGCTAAAACCGTACTGCTTCCATAGGGCTGGACTGGGGCTCCCTGGCGCCCCCTGTGGCAGGAATGAGAACCCACCTATGGTACTGTATTGGCCCAGGACTCTCTGGCGCCCCCTGCTGCAGGAGTGAGAATCCGCCTATGGTACTGTATTGGCCCAGTGCTCTCTGGCGCCCCCTGCTGCAGGAGTGAGAACCTGCCTATGATACTGTATTGGCCCAGTGCTCTCCAGCGCCCCCTGCTGCCGGAGTGAGAACCCGCCTATGGTACTGCATTGGTCCAGTGTTCTCCGGCCCCCCCATGGCAGGAGTAAGAACCCGTCTATGGTACTGTATTGGCCCAGGGTGCTCTGGTGCCCCCTGCGGCAGGAGTGAGAACCCGCCTATGGTACTGTATTGGCTCAGGGCGCTCTGGCGCCCCCTGCAGCAGGAGTGAGAACCCGCCTGTGGTACTGTATTGGCTCAGGGCGCTCTGGTGCCCCCTGCGGCAGGAGTGAGAACCCGCCTATGGTACTGTATTGGCTCAGGGCGCTCTGGCGCCCCCTGCAGCAGGAGTGAGAACCCGCCTGTGGTACTGTATTGGCTCAGGGCGCTCTGGCGCCCCCTGCAGCAAGAGTGAGGTCTGTTCAGCCGCTCCCCAGGTGAGGAGCGCTGTGGCGAAGAGCCTGGGGCAGCTGTGTGGCCGCTCTCTGTGCCCCTCAGGACCCCCCACGCCCTGGGGGGTAATTTGACCAGAGAGCCTGGCATAGCATGCGCGAGCGCTGTACAAGCTTCCCATGCCCAGCTCTGCCAACGCCCTATGCCCCTGGTTTGCAGCCCCTCCACTGTTCCGGAGCTGGTCCCACCCCAGCTCTGCAATGGCCCTAAGTTCCCATCACCCCCTGATGCTCCAGTCCAGGGCTCCCCCAGCTGCTCGGCTGCTGCCCCTCAGTCCCACCCCACAGCCCCTCCGCTATCCCAGCCCTGGGCGTCTTCTGAGCAGAAACCTGCCTCCCCTCAAGCGCCCCAGAATGAGGAGGCAGCCCCCACGGATCCTGAGATGTAACAACTAACTAACCGGGGGTTCTCGTCCTTTGCCTTCAGGCTGCAGAGGCTTCAGGCCTTCCAGCTTTTCTCCACAGCCCCGAGGGTGAGAAACGTCCCTGGGGTATTTTTTAAACCAAAGCTGAGATTCTCCCCTAAGCACTTGTCCCCAGGTGCTGGGGCTTTAAGAAACGCCTCCTCCCCGTCCCCCGTTCTCAGGCCTCGCGGTGCAGAGAATTTCCACCAGGGGACGCTAGGCTGAGAGAGCCCCAAACTCACCACTCTTGTGGCCAGCCAGAGGCCTGGCCCCTGGGTTTGCGGAGGGTGAACGGGGAGGGTGTCAACTGCTTCAGTACCCACATGGCTTCCGTCCCTGCCCCACAGACAGGGGTTCTGAGAGAGAGAGCTTTAAATGGGTCTGCGTGCGAGATCTACCCTCCCGAAACTGGCAAGGGAGAGGGGTGAGGGGACACACACCCCCCCCCCGCCCACCCAGCGCTGACTTACCCAATGTGATCGGTTTGCTGTCCTCCTGGTCTGAGCCGATCCCTGTCCTCGGACTGCTGCTTTGCTCCGAATCTGAAAGGAAAAGCCAGGCGTGAGGCTCTGCAGCCCAGCACCCCCTCGCCAGCCCCTTTCCCCCCCATCCCCTATGCCCCGCTCTGAGCAGCGACCAGCCCACTGCCCCCAGCCCGCTCTCAGGATGGCAGGGGCAAGTCTGCCTTGGCCACAGGAAGCTCGTGTCCCAGGCCGGGCAGCAGAGCCAAGGCGGGGCTGCCCCGCGCAGAAAGAGGATGCGGTGCTGCGGCCGCTGGACGCACAGACCCTGCGCTTCCGCCCTGCTCCCAGCCTGAGGCTGTCACACGGGGTCGCCCCAATTCCTGGCCTGGACCAAACAGCCACACGAGGAGCAGGGCGCTGCATGAGAGCGGGGAGAGTTGGCATCGGGTCGAGCCTGCCTTAGATGGCCCAACAGCCCCCATCTCCCCCTTGCCCCCCAAACTATTCCACCAGCGCCCCGTGCTCCCATTGCGTGGTGCGGCCCCAAAGGATGGTGGAGACTGGTGCTCACTGGTTCTTGCACGCCCCAGGCAGATGGTAACAGCTCCCATGCGCTGTGATTCACAGGCGTGGAAAGTCAGGAGTGGGAGCTGGGAGCAGCTGGGGCTCACGCTCGCTACCCTTGTCAGTGGTTGGACCCGTCGCATTCCCCGCAGCGCCCCCTGTTGGCTGGAAACTGACTCTAGTATTTCCTCACAGTATCCCCTGGCCTAGAGGGTCCCTTTGACAGTGAAAGGAAAACCTCCTCCTGCTAATAAAAGGCATCGGGAGTCATTGCAGCCACCACTGGGCTGGGACACAGCAATTGAATACTGGACAGCAACGCTGCACATGGCTCTACTCACGGCATGCTGGAATGCAGCCACCTCTGGGGTGGCACATGGCAACCATGTAACAGTGCACAGGAACGCCGTGCAAGAGGTTAGAACAGGAAGTGGAGCAGCATGCTGCATCCAAATCAAATTGCGGGAGGGGTGGGGGCGGGGAATTGTAAAGGTTGAGGGAGTGAAGAAAGAAAGAAAGAAAGAAAGAAAGAAAGAAAGAAAGAGACCCCTCCCTCCTCCCATCTCGTGCCCATGACCAGGCAGGCCCCTGGTTTCCCTGGCAACAGACAAACACTAATGGCTGCTTTATGTAATATCATTTGTGCTGTAATGGCCCCTGCGTGGTCTGCGCTCACTAACCAGAGGTCACTTTGCTGTTCCCATACAATGATTAATGGGCTGCTGTGCCCCACGGAGCCGCCTGCCCTCACCGCTGCCTGCCCGCCGCCAGTAATGGAGGAAGCTCCCAACCTCAGAACCGATGGCGCCATGAAACAGCCCTGGGTTCCTCTGCTGTGGCTGCAACCCCCTCGCTGGGCGGCCCGGCACACTGGTACGAAGCACTGCCCGGCCTGCCCACTGCCCCTGGAATAGCTGCTCCCTGCCACCCGGGCCTAGGCCAGCCTGGCATGCTCGGGGCATTAGGTGCTGTGGGGGGCTCAGAGCTGCCCAAACTAGCCGCAGCTGTGGGAGGGCCAGGGGTGGTCACCAGCCCCAGGGTTTGTGGCAGAGTCTCAGTGGTTTCAGGGAGCCATCCTGGAGCTCCCAGACCTTGTTCGAGGCGATGGGATTTCATTGCTATGGTGTCACGGGGCTGTGACATCGGTCATGGAGGGCCACCACGAGCGAGCCTGGCGCCAGGGTGGGTCCCGTCTGGGGGATCTGAGACCAGGCCTGAGCAGGTGGCATGGAGACCAGGTCCACTGGCGGGCAGAAGTGGGCACGAGGTTGGGGGGGAAGGGTAATGGAGACACAGCCTCAGGCTGTGTGCTGGCTGCCTCCTCAAATGAAGCAGGATTGCACTGGGCCAGCAGAGAGCTGGGAGACCTCCAGGGCCAACCCAGGGTAGGTGATCTGATAGGTCCCAGCATTACAACCATCACTATACCCAGCATTATACCCATCACATATACCCAGCGTTACACCTGCCCCGTACACCCAGGGCATATACCCAGCATTAGACCCATTGCATGTATTCATTGCATATACCCAGCATTGTATCCATCACGTAGACCTGCTGCATATGCCCACTGCATATACCCAACATTTTGGCACCAGACCCCCAACAGGAGCAGCATCGGTGTTTTTTGCTCATCTTCCACTCTGCCAATCCCTGCAGCTTTCACAGTCAGTTCATGCTGCTGCTTGAACCTTCACCACGTCTCCCACGATTGTGAGGAGGGACGGGCCTCGCCGCGGGCATTTTTATTTTGCCTTCCCCCTTGTGTCTTGGCCCGCAGACTTTTGCAACCCACATGCCCATCTCCTGGCTGCTCCTGCGCCCCGGGTCTCCGCTTCTGGTGCCCTGTCAGTGACGCTCGGATAGCTTATGCACTGCATTAGCGACAAGAAACAAGTGCCTCATTAACAAACCTGGGCTAGTGGACTTCACAGGCCACTTAGGTCGGCGGAAGGGACTCGGTCCTGTAGACACACATACATCATTAGATCGACTTAACGCGGCTTGTGTCGACCTATGTTTGTAGTGTAGACCCGGCCTAAGTGCTTCTGTGAATTCCCCCTGCTGCTTCCTCTGGAGGCAGACCCCTCCACGTCCTCTCCCAAATTGCTGAGCAGTGTCTCTGCAGGGGTGGGAAGACTCCCCACTCTGCTGTTCCAGCCCCGGGGGGCACTACCACCCCCTGTACCTGAGCTCCCCACCTCAGTGGGAGTTTTGACTGAGTAAGGACTGCGGGATTTGTCCTGCGCAGTGCCGTTTGGATGGAGGAGGGGCCAGATCCTGGCTTCAGTAAATGCAGAGTAGCGCCACTGATTTCCACGGGGCTCCGCCCCGCTCACGTGCCAGCCCCTCCCAAAGGAAAGGCGGGTACAAAAATTGGAAGACTAGAACGATGGCAGCGCGCGTTACGTTTCCGTGAGCAATGGTGCAAAGGAAGCACCTGCTGCAGTCTCCCCGCCCCTTGCTGCCTCATCAGCCACACAGGCAGGCTGGGCAGCCTGCATCCCGTGCTCCCTGTCCCTGCTCCATCTTATCTAAAAATAATCAGACTCCTTGGCAGGCTCGCAGACGCTGAGCTCAGCACTATTGGTTTCTAGAGCATCCTGGATTAGATTTCAAGGCCGTTTCCCTCCCGCCCTCCCCCCCGTCGGACATGTAGGACCGCGCTGCGCGGTCGCCCCCCTGGAGCGCTGCAGAGCTCGCCACAGACAAAGCCCAGGGGCGGGATCTGGCTCTGCCGGGGGCAGGGGAACTGTACGCGCCGTCCTGGATTCAGGGGATGCAGAGCCATGCTGTCCCCAGGGCTGGAGAAGCAGCCACAGCCAGGCTGGGCCCTGGACCTTCATGCAAAAGTGCGGCCCGTGGGGACTACATCGCCCAGCATGCACCACGGGACCCAAGGGAAGGCCCCGCTGATGGCGCTGCGTGGGCCTTGCCAGAGGTGCCTCTCTCTGGGCTCAGGGATAGTCCAGTGGCTAGAGCCCCAATCTGGGTCTTAGGAGACTCAGGCTCAAGTCCCCTGCTCTGCCACTGATTTCCTGTGTGACTGTGTCTCTCTGTGCCTCAGTTTCCCCCGATACGCGGAGGCTCCGTACACTAAAGACAGGGTGGGGCTCAGATATCCTGGCTGCAGGGGGTGGCTCAATACCCACAATAGGGAGCCATGCCCAAGCCTGGGCACCCCCCGGCGTGCAGCCAGGACGGATCAGCTCCGTTGCAGTCTCTGGTCTCCACACCAGGCTCCCTCTAGGCTGGAGATGGAGGCTGAGCCCAGCTTTGCCTGCCAAGTCCGGGGCTGGGAGGCTGCTGGTTTCAAAGCCTGTTGGGTGTGTAATGACATGGTGCTGTCGGTAGTAGGGCCCGGATGTGAATTCTGCAGCCTGCTCCTTCCCAGAGCCGGCTCCGGCGCACCGAGTCAGCACAGCGCACGGAGCGTGGACAGAGCCGCTCTGCTAGGAGGTTTGGCTGAGCCGTGACAGCGAGGAACCTGACCTGGGGGGAGGGATAGCTCAGTGGTTTGAGCATTGGCCTGCTAAACCCAGGATTGTGAGTTCAATCCTTGAGGGGGCCATTTAGGGATCTGGGGCAAAAAATTGGGGATTGGTCCTGCTTTGAGCAGGGGGTTGGACTAGATGACCTCCTAAGGTCCCTTCCAACCCTGATATTCTATGATTCTATGACCTGGGAGCTGGGGCAGACCTTCTAGAAGAGCCAGCTGTGCCCACTTGTCACGGAGTGTGGGGGGAGTCAGCGCCTGCACTCCTCTTCCTGGCATTCACTGTGACTCTCAGCCAGCCAGTAGAACAGAAGGTTTATTAGGGACTCCAGGAACACAGTCCAAACAGAGCTTGTAAGTACAAACAGAACCCCTCAGTCGGGCCCTTCTGGGGGGGCAGGGAGCTTAGACCCCAGCCTGGGGCTCCCTGCGTTTCACCACCCAGCTCCAAACGGAGGGCCGGGAGGCCAGACTCTGTGTGCACCTCCCTCCATGTCCCCAGCCAGCTGCAAACTGAAACTCTCTAGCCCCTCCTTTGCCACTGAAACTCTCTAGCCCCTCCTTTGCCTTTGTCGCACCTTTGCAGAGAAGGGGCCTAGGCTATTAGTTGCCAGGAGACAGGGTGTCGGCCATTCTCCCATCACACTGGCCCTCTCCAGCTCTGCAACAATCACCCCTTATTCCCTTAACACATGCATCGGGGAAACTGAGGCATAGAAACATTAAGAACAGTCCCATTCCGTCACACCACTACAATAGCGACAGACCCGGCAGGCCCCATGCATCCCAAGGGCAGCGTCTAGGCTGCCGGTGGGGATGGCGGAGGCAGGCAGAGCCCAGCCTTTCCTGGGTCTGCAGTGAGGAGCCCTGTCGTGCTGCCACCCACCAATGGCAACCCCCCCCCCCGCAAAAAAAAACATCCCATCAAACGCAGGCAAACCAGTCCCTTGGTGTGGGCGCTGGCTCAGAGAGCCATCAAAGCCGAGGGATTCCCACTGATCTCAGCTGGCGACTGTTACTGAGATCAGCAGATTGGGCTGTAAATATGAACCCTGCGCCATGTCATATTGCCAGGGTCGCTCTGCCAACAAGAGTGACACCCTGAGTGGGATTGCCGGGGGCGGGGGCACGGATCCCAAGGGCGGGGAGTGACGGGGCCCCGGCCATGGGTGTGGGGTGGTAGGGATGGACACACAGACAGAAGATAGATCATTAAAGGGCAGCTGATCCTCAATCCCCCATCCACAGCAGGGACCCCGCGCCGGGATAACGAGATTTCCTACACCCGAGCGCCAGGGATCCAGAACCGAACTCCAGGCTTGCAGCCTTCTCTGTGGTCTGAATCTCAGTCACCACGAGGCCCCCGGCCCGCTCTGGCTACGCACCGGGGCCTCCCAAGCGGGGTAAAAGTAGAGCGTGTGAAGCAGCCTGTGGAGTGAGAGTCAGGCCCGGGGAGGGTGACTGGGATGGATTCTGGTTTCGTTTTCCTGCTCCCGCTGAATGATGGACGAGGACAGCGGGGCCAGGCGGGCCATGCTGCTCCCCAAGGGTGAGCTGTGGAAACGGGGGCTGAGGTTTGTCCTAGTTCTCACAGACTCATAGACTTTAAGGTCAGAAGGGACCATTATGAGCATCCAGTCTGACCACCTGCACAATGCAGGCCACAGAATCTCACCCACCCACTCCTGGAATAAACCCCTAACCTATGTCTGAGTTACTGAAAGTCCTCAAATCATGGTTTAAAGACTTCAAGGAGCTGAGAATCCTCCAGCAAGTCACCCGTGCCCCACACTACAGAGGAAGGCAATAAACCCCCAGGGCCTCTGCCGATCTGCCCTGGAGGAAAATTCCTTCCCGACCCCAAATATGGTGATCAGCTGAACCCTGAGCATCTGGGCAAGACTCACCAGCCAGACACCCAGGAAAGAATTCTCTGTAGTAACTCAGATCCCACCCCATCTAACATCCCATCACAGGCCATTGGGCATATTTACCGCTGATAGTCAAAGATCAATTAATTGCCTCTCATGCCATCTCCTCCATAAACTTATCAAGCTTAGTCTTGAAGCCGGATATGTCTTTTGCCCCCACTGCTCCCCTTGGAAGGCTGTTCCAGAACTTCACTCCTCTGATGGGTTTTCTCCTCCTTTGTGCAGAGCGCAAAGACTGAAAACCTTTATTGGACGTATTCGGCCGAATCCCCTGGAGCCGCAGCTCCAGCGCCCTGAACCTGCCAGCTCTGGCTGCTAGCTAGAGGCAGACGGACTCATGGGGAGAGCGTCAGAAACAAGCCCGTCTTCTGGGTTTCAGCCAGGACTGACAGCCCATGAGTTACGCCGCTCAGTACGCAGAGCTCCCCCCTAACATCCTGGGGTCTCCCTAGGACCCCTTCCCCTTCCTCCGGGCAGGGCAGGCTGGCTCCGCTGGCAGCTGTTTGGAGTCAGTCCCCAGGCTGAGACCCAAGCGCAGCTCTCCTCACAAGACCTTGCCTGGGACACTGCTGACCCCAGGGGTCTTGCAGAGACCTGGGTGGGCTGGAAGATTGACGCTAGGGCCTGATCCTGCTGGGTCAATGGGAGCAGAGGGCGCTCAGCACCTCGCAGGCGCTCCTAACCTGGGTGAGTCTGGAGGAGCAGCTTCTGGGGGCTCAGCCCTGCAGGCAGGGGACTGTCCAGGGCAACGGGGACCGAGGTGCAAAGTCAAGATCTGGATCCAAAGCTCCTGGGGATTTGGACCCAAGGTTTCACGTCAGCCCGTTCTAGGACTAGGAGGCAGCCAGGACACTGGGGTTCGGCTCAGGCCCCCGCTCAGCGCTCCATCAGCAGATCAGCTCCAAGCCCCGGGGGCCCAGTACCGCCCGGCTCTGCGAGGAGACTCACTAGCTCATTTCCTCAGCTCCAGGCAGAGCCCAAGTGGCCTCTGCTGTTCCCGGCTTCCCCCCTTCGAGGCTGGGCAGAGGTGGCCCAGTCCCAGCAACACTCCTGGCGGCCGATTCTCCACCCCCTTGGCCAGCATCCCTCAGGGTCGCCCTAGAGCCAGGCTGCATTAATCACAGCCATGGGCTCACCCACTGTATGCTGGCCACGCGGCCAACTAGCCACAGGCTGGTTATATTTACACACATCCCAGCTATGCCCACCACTCCCATCCGGGAGACCCAGTGGGTCTGGATACAGCCGGGACCTCGGGCAGGCGGGAAAAGGAGCCTTTGCTAAGAGCAGACCCACAGAATCGTATCTATCGGGGGCTGGATGGGATCTCAGGCTGCGGGAGAGGGGTGGGGTCTAGTGTTAGAGCAGAAGATGGGAAGCCAGGACACCTGGGTTCTGCTGTTACTCCCAGCCTTGGAGTATGGTCTAGTAGTGGGAGCTGAGATGCCGGAGGGCAGCTGGTTTAAACTGCCCCAGCTCCGGAAGGCTCTGTGCCCTGGCTCCCATTCCCAGCCCTAGCGCTTGGCACATGCTCCTGGATTCTACTTCTGGGTCTGCTGCTGGGGCTCTGCACCAGCCACTGTGAGTGCCTCAGTTTCCCGCCATGCGGCGGGGCTGCTAATGCTCCGCTGGGTCCTGGGCGGAGGGCAGGGTTGGGAGCCCTACTGAAACGAACGCCTGTGACGTGTTTCGAGATGCCCGATAAAATGCGTGCTCAGCAAAGAGCCCGGCGGTGCGTCGTTATTCCCGGCAGCGCACAGTCCGTGGGTAACTGAGGAGTTAAGGCTGCTGGAGCCATTAACATAACGATAACGAAGAACTTGGGGGACAGAGTGTGGGGCCCGGCTGATCCTCTGATCCAGGCTCGCTCTGCCCCACGGTGCCACCCACCGGATTTTGCACCACACAGTATCCTCCATGACCTGCCGAGGCTCTTCCCCAGGAGCAGGGGCGGATCAACGCACAAGCACACAGAGCTGTGACTAGGGTCACCAGATGCCCCGATTTTATGGGGACAGTCCCAATATTTGGGGCTGTGTCTTATATGGGCACCTATTACCCTACTAGGGGCCCCTGCCAATTTGTGGGGCCCCGCAGGAGCACCAGAACCTGGGTAGAAGTGGGGGGCCGCTGGCGCCGGAACTGTGGCCCTGCCCCCTGCTCCTCGTCTTCCCCCAGTGCTCCCCCTGGTCAGTGGTAAGAGCCGCTGGCCCAGAGAGGCTGGGCTGCTGTGAGGATCCCCAGACCCTCCGCTTGCCCTGGGCAGGGGCCGAGGTGCCCGAGAACAGCCCCCAGCCCGTGTCCCCAGCCCCCGGGGAGCACCGCTGCCGGTGAGACCCAGGAGTGGGGGCTCTGGTCTCATCTCCTGCCCTCTGCCCTGGGCTCTGCGGGGAGAGGAGTCCCTGCCCTGGCTGGGAGGCAGCAGGGAGCCCCAGGCAGGGAAAGGTTCTCCGGCTCTGCCCCGCTGCTACTGGCCCGGCCTCAGCAGCTGCTGCCCGCCCCCCGGGCACTCAGTGCCTGGGCCTGGCTCCTGCTGCCAGGCTGCCCCCGCCGGGTCCCCCCTGCTCCCGGTGAAAGGCTCCCCGGCTGCTGCCTGGGCTTTGTGCCCAAGGCAGCAACCACGTACGGCACCACTCCTCCTGTCGCCTCTGGCCTGAGCCTGGCAGTTCTGGGGGGACAATGCCCCCTACCCCCGCCAAACTGCGGCCATGCTGCCGCTGCTCCATGCCTGCCCAAGGCTACTATATCCATGTTAATAAGTGTGTGTGAGGGGGTGGCCCCTCAGGGTCTGTTGCCCCTGGGCCCCCAGGGGATGGCGGGGGCTCAAATGTTCTTTGTGTCCAGTGTGCCAATAAATCTTAATCCGCCTCTGCCGGGAGTCTGGACCGTGCTTTCCATCAGCCTCCGTTGCTTGGCTCTGGGAGCTGGTGAGATGCCAGGCTGGCTTCAAAGCGGCCCCAAACCTTCCCCCGCCCCACACACCTTTTTCTTTCCTCTCTCTCCCTCTCTCTCTCTCTCTCCATCCTTCTCCTCCTCCCACCTGTTTGGCCTTCGGCATTTTTCTTTCACAGCTTTGGCTGATGCCGGGAAAAGGCTGAGGCAATCCAAACAACGCAGTCAAAACACAGCAGCCCGGCCAAGCCGCCTGACGGCTCTTTGCTCCCTGATTTCCCTTTCGCGCGCTTTCCCGAGCCCTCGCACGGAAGCGCGGCCCCCGGAGCGCGGCCTGCTATTTTTGGCCTCGGGAGGCGCGGAAGCGGGTGCCTGGGAATGCACTTTTCTCACCCAAAAGGCAGGCAAAGGACGTCGCTGCTGCAGAGACCCATGGCACCGGCTGCTGGTGGGTGGGGTGAAAAAGAGAAGGAGAAACGGCCCACGGGGAAGGCTTTCGCAGCAGTGCATCCTGCTTGACGTAACCGCCGAGGGCAGCCATTTTGTTCCGCTTCCCTCCCCACTTGTCCCCGTTACTCCCCCATGCTGGCCCAGCGGCCATTTTGTGCTCCCATTAGAACCACAGTGCACGGAGCAGTGGGAAACCCCGCGTCCCCCGGGCATCGCTCACGCAGGGCCCGCTCACGCTCCTGCCCAGAAAGAGTGAAACGGTGCCCGTCGTGCCACATGGGGGCTCGCGCTTTCCTGCCCCCACCCCCGCTCCCCACTCTCCCGGATTTTCCGTCCCTCCCCGAACACCGGCCAACACAAATATAAAGCGAGCCAGGTTAAAAATAAGCGCCCTGGAACAAAGCGTGCAAATGCGATTGCTCCGTGATGGGGGCGGGGTATCGCGGGCTGAAAAAGGGGGGAAAATAAGAAGGGAGAGAAACCCTGAATGAGAGAAAGAAGGCAGGGAAAACAACCCCCCCGCACTTGTGGGTCTAGTGCTTGGCTTGGCTTTCTCTCCACACGGCGTCTTAGCCCAAGCCCGCAGCCTCCTGTTCAGCTGGCAGCCATTTCAGAGCATGAGGGAAGAGAAACCCAACACAGACACACGTGTGCACGCGCACTTCACACACACACACACACACACACACACACCAAGTTTCCTCTTGGCAGCCATTTTAGGTTGCGTGAATTCCTCCGGCAGTCCAGGGAAAAGAGCCAGGGCAGCCGAGCGCTGGAGGGGGAGTGAGGACGGGTGCCAGGGCCCCGGGAGGGGAGAGCTGCTGGGCGGTGGGGGAATTTTCTGCACTCTTTTCCCTTTCCTTTTTCTGCAGAAATGCGTCACTCTCCCGGGCAGGGAGGGAGGCGATTCGTGCCAGCAAAGAAAGAGGAAAGGAAAGGAAAGGGGTTGCCCTGCTATCCTTTGCTGGAGTTGTGAGCGAGCAAGCGAGTAAGAAGCTTGCACTGTTAACCCTCACACACACACATGTCTGCACGGACATGTGTGTGCACACACGTGTGTACATACACACACACGCCTGCTCTCATGGGCAGAACACACCCGCCGCCTTCCTCCCCCATTTCAACCCAAACTCTCGCAGCGTCTCTGGAAGTCATTAGCAATGGAGGCCTGCCAAAGCATGACGCCCAGGGATTGGGCGTCGCCAAGTGGTTAGCACTAAGGGACGTGGGGATCGGGGATTCTAGCTCCGGCCCTGGGAAGGGAGCTCTTGTGGTTGGAACAAGGCAGCAGGACTGGGAGTCAGGATGCCGGGGTCCCGTTTTCAGCTGTGCCATGGTATAACCAAGGGGAGTCACTGCCCTACTCTGTCCCTCAGTTCCCCCATCTGTAAAATGGGGATAATACCCACATCACAGGTGTAAGTTACACTGGGGCAAAAGAGGGAGGGGAAGTCGGTGAAAAGGGCTTTGAGATCTTCAAGTGGAAAGGGTTAGGGGAGAGCGAAGCAGCCAGGCAGGCCTAGCGCCAAGGCTCAAATTCAGCCAGAGCTGTCTGGAGCAGAGCTCCAGTAAATATTTTCAAACCCATGGGGCAGAAGCCCTGAGCCCCGGTGCCTCCCGTGAGATAGAAGCTCCGAGCCCCGGCGCCTCCCGTGGGACAGAAGCCCCGAGCCCCGGCGCCTCCCGTGGGACAGAAGCCCCGAGCCCCGGCGCCTCCCGTGGGACAGAAGCCCCGAGCCCCGGCGCCTCCCGTGGGACAGAAGTCCTGAGCCCTGGCGCCTCCCGTGGGACAGAAGCCCCGAGCCCTGGTGCCTCCCGTGGGACAGAAGCCCCGAGCCCCGGCGCCTCCTGTGAGATAGAAGCCCGAGCCCTGGCGCCTCCTGTGGGACAGAAGCCCCGAGCCCCGGCGCCTCCCTTGGGACAGAAGCCCTGAGCCCTGGCGCCTCCCGTGGGACAGAAGCCCCGAGCCCCGGCGCCTCCCTTGGGACAGAAGCCCCGAGCCCCTGCGCCTCCTGTGGGACAGAAGCCCCGAGCCCCGGCGCCTCCCTTGGGACAGAAGCCCTGAGCCCTGGCGCCTCCCTTGGGACAGAAGCCCCGAGCCCCGGCGCCTCCCTTGGGACAGAAGCCCCGAGCCCCTGCGCCTCCTGTGGGACAGAAGCCCCGAGCCCCGGCGCCTCCCTTGGGACAGAAGCCCTGAGCCCTGGCGCCTCCCTTGGGACAGAAGCCCCGAGCCCTGGCGCATCCCGTGGGGCAGAAGCCCTGAGACAACCCCGCTGCAGCCTCTCCACCGGCCGGGGCAGGGCCCTTCCCTATCGTCTGTTTCCTAGCGCTTGGGCAAGGTTGTGCCACAGCCCAGGAGATCCACAGAGACCTCTGTAGGGGGAAAGGAGCACGTGCCAGCCCCTCCCAGCACCCCACGGGGCTCCAGTGTCTGCTCGAAGGGGACAGCCCTGTGGCCTAGTGGATGCGGCGTTGGCCGGGGAGCCAGAAGCCAGGCGTTCTGCCTGGGAGCAGGAGCTTGGATGAGTCACTTCCCCACTGAAAATAGTGGGTGAGGAGAAGCGTTTGGGCTGGGGAGCCTAAGGGGGTTAGGTGCCTGCATCTCCTTGAATCCCGGGGGCAGCTGAGCATCTAGTACCTGTGCACGTTCCAGTCGGACTTCACAGCTGGGTAACTGGCTGGATTCACTAGCGTGGGCCCCAGCACCCTGGCCTGGGCGCGCCTCGCAGGCCGTGATGCATTGATCCTCACAGCACAGCGGGGCGGCGGGGCAGGGCCCCCCATTTCCAGCTGGCAACTGAGGCCCAGAGGGCCAGAGGTTGAGGGGCACGAAAGTGCTGCTCCGCTCAACATCCCAACGCCCAAGTCGCGGGAGCTCAGGCTCCGAAGTCAGCTGGTCACTGCAAGCCCAGCCCCTACCGACCTTTAACAACGGGGACCACAGGGCCCTGCCCCCGGTCCCGCCCTGTGCTGGAGCAGGGCCCTTCCTCTCCCCTAGCCCCCCATTCCAGTCAGGCCACGCAACCAGCCGCAGTCCCAGCCTGCGGCAAACAGCCAGAGCCCACTGATGCCCGTCCCAGCGTTTGCCCAGAGCTACAGCCATAAGGCAGCGTAACTAAGGCCACACAAGTGGCTGAGGTGGGAACAGAATGTGCCCCCCCCCTCCCCCCAAGAAGCTGTGCCAAAAAAGTGCCGCTCTGTTTGATCCAAACCATCTGAGCTGCCGAGGAGCCGCTCCTGGGTCGGGATTCGCATGCAAACATCCCGGGATCTGAAACCGCTCACGTTTCGGCAGGGGAAGCTTCCCCCACTGAGCCCTCCCCCACCCTGGCGCTGCCCCCCACAGACCGCGGAGCCCTGGAAGTGCTCAGGTGCTAGGAAGAGCTGGTGGGCTTCGCTGGCAGTGGCAAAATACAACCAGAGCCGTGTCAGGAACCAGATTCCCACTGAAGTAGCGCTACGGGGATAGCATGACCTGTGAACCGGAGCAGCGGGAGCTGAGATCAGAATAGCTCTTCCAGGTGCTCCAGACCCACCCACGGCCCAGCTGTTCCAAAGAACCCAGCCACCCTTTCGGCCCCTGCCCGCGGACAGCTCCAGAGTGGCTGTGAATCGCGATAGCTGCGCGGAACGAGCGGCAAACGTGCTCCCATCTCGCTCATTACTAGGTAGCAGGCCAGGCTGCGCCCTAATGCAAGGTGAGGGCTTGCAGCCAGAGCGGCACCAGTGCACACCACCAACCGTCTGAGCCTCGTGCCAGCCTCTAGCTCTCAGAGATCAGGATGAGCGCTAATGTGGGGGGGCAGATTATCCTGCACCTGCCTCTGCAGCCTCCGATATTGTCCACGGTCAGAGACAGGACACCGGGCAAGATGGACCCGAGGGCTGAGCCCGCCTGGCAACGCCTATGCTTCTGTGCAAAGCCCCACAGAAAGAATCACTTTCTTCCGACACCGAACAAGGAACTTTATTAGAATTTAAGAAGGATTATCTCTAAGGCTACTCTGTTCCTCTTCTCCTGCCTCAGATCTGCCCCAGCCCAGCTTCCAGCTCCAGGTGTAAAGACACCCCCCACGTGTCCTTCTGAGATCAAAGGCTGGTTTGCACAGAGGGTCGTTGGGTTTGAATTGGCCATCTCTTCCCCAGAGAGGGCAGCTTTCCTATTAGGGTGACCAAACAGCAAGTGTGAAAAATCGGGACAGGGGGTGGGGAGTAATAGGAGCCTATATAAGAAAAAGACCCAAAAATCGGGACTGTCCCTATAAAATCGGGACATCTGGTCATCCTATTTCCTATGGAGATGGCCCTTTCTGTTATCCACGGTAGCAAGCACATAAACTCATTTCAGGAAGGTCATTTTCTTTGTCCCCTGTCCACAAAGGGACAGATTCTGATCTCAGTTACACCAGTGTAGATCCCAAAATGACTCCACTGATTTCATGGGTTTGTTCCAGATTTACACCAGAGTAACTGAAGTCTGTATCAAAAATCTCGACGGTGGTTTCCCACCATTTGAATTCACCGGCTAGTCGGCACTCGGCTGACGGAGCTGATAGATTTGACATGACAGATGTTCCATGTACTCATTAAGGCCCCTTTAATCTTTAACTGTCTGTAGCCTTGCTGCAGGGACACGGCTTTCCCAGCCCCCCTCTCCTGGCTTCGGGGCCAGATGTATTTTAAATCTTTCTCGGAGTTTCTCTTTGTTTGCGTGCCAGGCTAACACGATTCCCCTAGAAGAGGGACCAGCCCAGAACCTTTGGCCCAGACGGGTTCACGAGGTTCGAAGCACGTTGGCCAGATGACCTCAGGGTGGCTGGGGGTGACAGAGAGGCCCTGGCTGAGGCCAGCGGGGAACCAGAACCTCGCTGGAACCAGGGGGCATCATGAGCGATGGATCCAGCTGCAAAACGTGGCTCCAAAGCCCTGCAGTTCCTTGGCGGGTGGCTTGCCCCGTTATGCAGGGAGGGAGCCTTTGCAGCAGCCCTCCCCCACCCAAGTCGGGGCATGTCTGTTCCGGGCTCTGCTGTTACTGAGCATTGGTCGGTCTGACGGAGAGGCCTGGGGCCAGACCCCAGCTCCCTTATGCTGGGTCTGTCCCGCTGGCGCCAGTGGGGTTTCTCCGATGTACCCCAGTGCAGGGGGAGAGCTGTCCTGTGGGAGGACGGAGCCCTCTGGAAATCTGTGCAGTTCTGCCTGAGGGAGATCCGGTGCCACTGAGCATGGGGGGGGGGGGGGGGGATGCCCCCATCCTCGTGTTAATGACTCCCCAGCTGGGCTCCCCACACCCGGGGGAGCCGCGTTGGCAGGCCTGGACCCAGCCTTGCTGCCTGACAGCCTCAGGGGCCCATCATGTGGCTCAGGCCAGGAAAACGAGCAAAGGGTTCAAGGAAGACCCTGCTAAGCAGCTTCCTTCCCAGCGTCCTCCTCCCTGCCCAGCCCTGCCTCCCCACACCTCACGCTTGCTGCCAGACACCGACTGGCCTGATGCCACCAACAGGTGTCCCCCGTGTGCTAGCTGGCAGCGCTTTGCTCCCTTTCCCCAGCCTGGTGCCACGCTGGCTCAGAGCGAGCGGCCGCCTCTTCCTCTTCCAGCCTGGTCCAAGCCCTGCCCTCCTTGCTAAGGCATGAGTCAGCCCCTGCCCCAGCACGCACCATCCTGAGATTGGCACACACGAGAACTGGGAGTCCCACGTTTTCACGTGACTCCAGGAGCTGAGGCTTTACGAAAAACACCACCTAGCAACACTGGGGTGGGGTGGGGGGGCCTGGAGACAGCACATCTGGCTCATGCCAGATCAGGGATCAGCCTAGACCTAGGAGGGGCCCAGGTGGGTGACACAGGGCATTAAAATGGGGGGTGGGGCAGTGACGACTCTGACATGCAGCCCACAAGAAACACAGCTGAGCAAGAGAGGGCTGGGCCAGGCGGGGGGAGCAGGGCAGGAGGGGCCTGGCTGGTCTGGGTGGGGGAGCAGGGAGCTGGGCCGGGCCGGGGGAGCAGGGCAGGAGGGGCCTGGCTGGTCTGGGTGGGGGAGCAGGGAGCTGGGCCGGGCCGGGGGAGCAGGGCAGGAGGGGCCTGGCTGGGCTGGGTGGGGGAGCAGGGAGCTGGGCCGGGCGGGGGGAGCAGGGCAGGAGGGGCCTGGCTGGGCTGGGTGGGGGAGCAGGGAGCTGGGCCGGGCGGGGGGAGCAGGGCAGGAGGGGCCAGCACTGACCTGGTGAGGCCTCTAGGGGTGCTAGAATAGACATGCGAGTAGAATAATCAAGAGGCATATTTTTAACAGTGAGGGCAATTAACCCCTGGGACAGATTAGCACGGAGCGGGTAAATTCTCCACCACTTGAGATCTCTAAATCAGGACCTGACGTCTTTTCAGATGACACCCTCTAGCTCAACCACAAGCTATGGGCTGGATGGAGGAATGACTGGGTGAGGCTCTCCGGCGGGTCAGAGGGGTCCCCTCTGGCCTGCAAATCTAGGCCTCCCCCAATCTCACTTTTGCCTCCCCAGCGAGTCCTTTCCATCTCAGCTGCAACCTACTCTTGGGAGGTGCATTCTTGGCACCCCACAACACCCCGTTATTGTCTGAATCACAGTGGCAGCTAGAGGCGGAGCTGCGATTGGAGTCCCACGGTGCTGGGGGCTCTCCAGATGAAGCATAAGAGGCAGCCCTGGCCCCCCCAGACTAACTAGACCAGACAGACGCAGGGCAGGAGGGCAAAGGGGTCAGCGGCAGAGCCGGGAATAGCCCCTGGGTCTCCTAGTGTCTAGCCGCTGCCTGTCCCCCCACGCAGCCTAGCACGCCAGGTGGCTAGGACTGGCCCGTGGCTAGGTGGGGGAGGGGACGTGGGGGTGGCAGTCCAGCCAGAGCCTCTCAGGCCAATGCGGCCCCTCCGGATGATGTGCCCGGCAGTGAAGGGATTAAACCCCCTCTGCTCCTCTCACCCCCAACAAGCGGGGGCCGCGGGGCGGGGGGGGGATATCAGTGACCAACACAGGTTTAAACTTGGCTATCTCTATAGCACGGTGGGGGTGGTGGACACCGAGCCGGGCTGCCTGGGCCAGCACCAGCCACCTTGGCTCACGGCCATCCTGAGCTCCGGATCCCTGCGGCGCGCCCTCCCCCTCCCCCGAAATGATCGGCGAGTTCGCGGCGGTGCCTGGGCAGCGCTACCCCCGGTGCTAACGACACTGAGCTAATGCCTGGGGCGAGGGGAGCTCACCACGCCCGTGGGGCAAGGCCCCTGCAGTCCAGGGTGTGGACACGGCGGGACCTGGCATCGGCCGTGGCAGCCCTAGGCAGTGGCACGGACACGGACGGTTTGGGCCCCTTGTGCCGGCATTTGGCGCAGGAGACACCTCACGTCCTGAGCCTCTCCCCACAAGTAACTCGGGGGTCCTGTATAGCCCAGGGGAATTTAACCCCTTCATAGCCCTAGGGCTGTTCTCTTAGTGCCTGGCTAAGCAGCCCCTTAAAGGGCAGCACGCCTCCCTGGTGTCCCCTTTGCACCCAGCCTCGGGTGCCAGCTCCTCCCTGCCCTGGATGGTTAATGGGGCAATGGAGGGACCTCAGTGCCAGATCCTTCCAGTCCCTCTCCGCCCGGCCGAGGGGTCGCTGGCTGGGTCACGGGGGGCCCCATGCTGGCTGGGGGAGGCCAGCCCCGAGCAGCGGCACTGGGCAGCCCCCTCCATCCGCCATGCGGAACAGCCTGGTGCGAACGCAGGGCGAGCCCCCAGCCCTGGGCAGCTGCCCAAGCGGTTCCAGTAACAAGGAATCGCACATAACCCTCAGCTGGCGTGGCAGAGACAGAGACGAGGCCGGGGAAAAGATGGAGCTATGGGCGGGGGGGGAGCGGTGACGAAGCCCTGGGTCTGCGGCAGGGCCTCGGGGCGCAGGTACTCCGTCAATGCAGCACCCCCACTCTGGTTCGTGCTGGCAACCCAGCCTGGCATTCCCATGTCGGGCATTGGATCCCCCCGTCCTCCTTGGGCCCAGAACTCTGTTGTTAACGGCCCAATCTCGGTTCTCCCGAGCAGGGATCTGAATTGTAGCTTGACCTAATGGGCTGACCCCCTCCTCCTCCTCCCCCGGATTCCAGAGCAGCAGCATGAGGGGCTGGGGACCCACCTGTGGAGGCTTCTCTGCGTAACACAGGAGGGCCAGGGGTCTTCACCCCAGAGGCGCCCCCCCGCCCCAGATACTGGGAGCCACCAAGGGCGGCTCAGTCTGGGTGCCCGAGTTGAAAGGCCCTTGGGAGCTGATTTTCAGCCAGTGCCAAATGCCCCCATCTCCCTGGGGCATCAGCTGGGGGCAGGGGGCACCCATCTCCTCTGGGAATCAGGCTGGGGGTATCTCAACCCCAGATCGCTGGCCTTTGGGGTCACAGTCATGGTCTGGCTCTGAGCCACGAGACACCCTGTGGGGATCCCCACCTAATGCCAACCCCTGGTGCATTGGGGCCCAGTGGGAACGGTCAGCATGACTATCTCCCCATCATTAGGACCCAGAGTTAACAGCCAGTTGCGAAGAACGCAGGGGTCCAGACGGGGACTAGCTGACAGGCACAGGACCCCAGTCCACATCAGCCAGCCAAGAAGCAGCCGGCGGAGCAGCCTACAGCGAAGGGCTGACTGGCCACCCAGCACCAGGGGCAGATCCCCACGAGGGATCACAGGCCGGGAAGGAGAACGGGCCTGATTTCCCAGGTGCCAGCTGTGTCCCTCCCCCGCCCCATCTCTCTCCATTTTCCTCCTGGCTCCCACTCCCCATCCCAGGGTCTCTCTCACTGCCAGGGCGCTCTGCCCGATGGGGTGCGTTTGAACGGCCCTCCCAGCTCTCTCTCACACACACAGGGCACGGCTCCTCTTGTCCCTCTGCAAACCCTGGCTGGCCCTGGCCCAGGCCGGCCGGCTGAGGGGGTGACGTGTCTGCGCAGGGGTGCAGAGGGGCTGGCCCCAAAGAGGGGGGTCACCCTAACCTCGGGCTGAGCTACTGCCGTCCTGACATCATGGGCAAAAGGCTTCAAGGTACAGAGAGCCCACCATTGGCACTAGTTTAAACCTGCCCGTGACGCAGAGGAAGGTAAACTCCCCTCCCTCCCCCCCGGGTCTCTGCCAATCTGACCTGGAGGAAAATTCCTTCCCCACCCCAGACATGGCGATCAGTTAGCCCCGGAGCATGTGAGCGAGACCCGCCGGCCAGACACCTGGGGAAGGATTCTCCATAGTAGATCAGAGCCCTCCCCAGCTAGCGTTCCCTCTCCGGCCGTTGGGGATATTTGCTGCTCGCAGTCACAGATTGGTTCTGGGTGACTGGAACTTGGAGATTTTTTGCCTCTGGGGCATGGGGTTCAAATCCCACCTGGGCCAGGAGGGGACAGAGACCATCAGCCGTGGTGGCCAGTCAGTGTTGTGGGTGGCATGAGTTTGCTGGATCTCAGGCCAGTTTCCTAGGGCACTGAGTCTAGCCAGCTCCTCAGGTTGGCTGCCTCAGCAGAGCGGCCAAGGCCTGGTGCAAGGGGAGACTTCCTACCGGGGGGTGGCATGGGGCCCATCCCCAGTGCTGGGCCAGGGACCTTCTGGAACTTTGGGGATCAAACTCCAGGGCAGCTGCAGCCTGTCTCGATAAGGGGTCAAACCCCACCCCTGCCGCCAGCCTGCAGCCACCCAGCGTGTCTCTCCCGTGGTGCCGGCCTCCGGGGCCACTGCCAGCCACGCCGGTGCTGGCGCATGGGGGAGAGAGATAGGTCTCTCATTTCCACAGGGACGGCAGAGCGCTCGCTGCGTGGTCCCCAGGTCTCCCGGCTCCTCACTGGAGCGGCAGGGAGGGGCAATGCGGACTGGGAGAGCTGGCGGCAGCGAGGGAGGCAAGAGAGGGATCGAAGGTTGTGTTTAATATTAGCCTGGTGGCTTCCCAGGAAAGGTGCTCGGAGCCCTGCTGGGGGAGGCCGCCGCTTTGCCAGCCCCACACTGCCCCGCCCCAGCCCTTGGCATGGGAGGATCCCCAGCCCTTCGGCAGCTCTACCCGCAGGTTGTTTTCTCCTCATCCCCGAAGCACAGAGCGGGGCTGTGACCTGCGGTCACACAGCAGCCAGAGGCGGAGCTGGGAACAGAACCCAGGAGTCCGGCCTCCCAGTCTGCTGCGTGACCCACATGTGCAGGAAAAAGCTGCCTGGTATGGGGTGCTGCCAAGAGGAATTCACTCTTCCTGGTGGCCAGGATGGCTGTGAAATTCCCCAGGTGCTCCAGGCGCCGAGGGCAGGGGCTGCAAGAGGGGGAAGGGGTCCAGGATTGGGGCTCAAGGGGAGCAAAGAGACGGACAAACAGCTGGGCAAGATGCTGCCCTCAGACTCCAGCTGCTCTACAGGCCGCCAGGAGCAGGAAGGAGTGAGCGTGGACCCTGGCTAAGGGGCCTGGCGTGCCACGGAGGGGTTCAGCCCCTCACACCTCCCCAGGTCCCTCCCTGGAGCCCGCACAGGCCTCCCCGGGTGGAAGGGACCCAGGATACCCTCGCTGCACCTCCCAGGTCAGTGTGGGGCGGCGCCCCATGTCCCGAGGAGATGCTGCGCCCAAGCCACCTCTGCGCCCTTAGCTTTCCCATGCCTCAGTTTCCCCATCCTGCCAGGATAAATACCCGACAGACTGTGAAGCAGTTTGACATCTGTTGTTACTGGCGCAGGACCAACACCACCCCGCAGCTCAGATACCACGGTGATGGACACAGAATAAGAACCTACGTGGCCGGACTGGAGTGAATCCAGTCTAGCTCCTGGCCCCCTGGCCCCCCTGCTATGGCTCCCTCCCCACTGCCCATGCAAGAGCCACCTCCTCCGCCCCTTCCCCCCACGAGTCCTCGCTGCCGCTGTGCCCGTGACACGTCCATCGACCGCTCTTGCGCCGCTCCCCGCAGTCATTTCTGCCTCGTGCTGACGTGCGCGATTTCACTCTGGGACGTGCTTTGGGCTGCAGCTTGGCCGGGGAAGCTGCTTGTACAAAGCCGGGCGCGAGAGCCCGTCCACGGGAGAGTCCCCCCCCGCCCCTGCCCCTGACCCCAGCTGTTCTCCAGCTGGGCCTGCAGCAAAGTGCCTCCCCACGCGAGCGGTGCCCAGGGGCTGAGCCGCGGATCCGAGGATACGCCCAGTGCCCGTGTCACGCCGCCCGGCCCCGCCTGGCTGATTTGGGTGGCAGGAGCTCAATATGGCAAAGAAAGAGGCAGACAGCTGAGCCCGGGACTGTCAGCCCATTTCATTAATAGCTTTCCAAAGGATGGAGCAGAAATCCCTGGAGATCGACGGCCATTAACCGCTGCAGTGCCAGGCTGCTGTCCCTCCTGCCCGCGGGGCTCTGGACGCTAGGCGCTGGGGTAACAGACAGACCGACCCTCTGTGAACATCCGTGCTCTGTCTCCTGTACGCAGAGACAAGCCTGCTGCTTTCCATCAGGCCCTGCGGGGTGGGACGGTAATTCCCGGGCCCCAATTCTCCCACCCCAGCAGGAGGTAGCTGCCTCCTACAGGCCCAAATTCCAGATGTGCAAAGAACTGGGGAGGCCGCTAGCTGGCGGCTCATGGGCGAAGTGCCTCGTTTCCTGGGGAAAGGGACGAGCCAGCCAGTTCTGATCCAAGAGCCCCCTGACCCTCAGCCCCAAATCAACCCCCAAACCTTCCTGGGGCTTGGAGGCCCCCTCCCCACCCCATGGGCATTACGGTCACGCTTTGCGACAACCGGAGGTTTGTCCCCCGCCTCCCTGGCTGGGATCACATGCCGAAGCCATGAAACACCAGGAGTAAAGAGGCCCGACCTGATTTCACACCCACCGGGGGGGCAGAGAAATACCCACATTCTGGCTGTTTCTCCAGCCTGAGCCCATATTGGAAAATTAAATAGATACAAACGTCCGCCCTGTCTGTCTGTCTCTCCTGACCGAGGGTCCCCACTAAAGAAGCCCCCCAGAAAGGTCTAGAATTTTCTAACCAAGGAGAAATTTTTCCAACTCAACACCCCCCGCCCCCCCCCCCCCCCCCGTGCCTACCCCTTTGCACCTGGGCCCCAGCTCCGCGAAGCCAGAGTGTCATTAGGTCTCTCACTCTGCCAACAATCTGCCCGCCCCCTGCCCCGCCAGTGTCCACAGGACACTGTGCCCTCGTTCCCAGCCCACTCATGGCTGGAGCCCCGGCTCTCATTGCTGCAAAGGAGCTTGGAAAGTTAGAACAGGAGTGGCACTGCTTGAAGGAAGAGCACAGAGCTTAGCACTGCGGGGGGAGGGGGAAGCTCCCAGGGGAGGGTCCCAGCTGGCACAGGGAGGGCACTGCTGGGGTGAAGCTCACAGAGGGGTCCCAGCTGGCATGGGGAGGGCACTGCTGGGGGGAAGCTCACAGAGGAGGGGTCCCAGCTGGCACACGGAGGGCACTGCTGAGGGGAAGCTCACAGGGGAGGGGTCCCAGCTGGCACAGGGAGGGCACTGCTGGGGGGAAGCTCACAGGGGAGGGGTCCCAGCTGGCACAGAGAGGGCACTGCTGCGGGGAAGCTCACAGGGGAGGGGTCCCAGCTGGCATGGGGAGGGCACTGCTGGGGGGAAGCTCACAGGGGAGGGGTCCCAGCTGGCACAGAGAGGGCACTGCTGGGGGGAAGCTCACAGGGGAGGGGTCCCAGCTGGCACAGAGAGGGCACTGCTGGGGGGAAGCTCACAGGGGAGGGGTCCCAGCTGGCACGGGGAGGGCACTGCTGGGGGGAAGCTCACAGAGGGGTCCCAGCTGGCACAGAGAGGGCACTGCTGGGGGGAAGCTCACAGGGGAGGGGTCCCAGCTGGCACAGAGAGGGCACTGCTGGGGGGAAGCTCACAGGGGAGGGGTCCCAGCTGGCACAGGGAGGGCACTGCTGGGGGGAAGCTCACGGAGGGGTCCCAGCTGGCATGGGGAGGGCACTGCTGGGGGGAAGCTCACAGGGGAGGGGTCCCAGCTGGCACGGGGAGGGCACTGCTGGGGGGAAGCTCACAGGGGAGGGGTCCCAGCTGGCACGGGGAGGGCACTGCTGGGGGAAGCTCACAGGGGAGGGGTCCCAGCTGGCACAGGGAGGGCACTGCTGGGGGGAAGCTCACAGGGGAGGGGTCCCAGCTGGCACAGGGAGGGCACTGCTGGGGGGAAGCTCACAGAGGGGTCCCAGCTGGCATGGGGAGGGCACTGTTGGGGGGAAGCTCATGGAGGGGTCCCAGCTGGCATGGGGAGGGCACTGCTGGGGGGAAGCTCACAGGGGAGGGGTCCCAGCTGGCACAGAGAGGGCACTGCTGGGGGGAAGCTCACAGGGGAGGGGTCCCAGCTGGCACAGAGAGGGCACTGCTGGGGGGAAGCTCACAGGGGAGGGGTCCCAGCTGGCACAGGGAGGGCACTGCTGGGGGGAAGCTCACAGGGGAGGGGTCCCAGCTGGCATGGGGAGGGCACTGCTGGGGGGAAGCTCACAGGGGAGGGGTCCCAGCTGGCACGGGGAGGGCACTGCTGGGGGGAAGCTCACAGAGGGGTCCCAGCTGGCACAGAGAGGGCACTGCTGGGGGGAAGCTCACAGGGGAGGGGTCCCAGCTGGCACAGAGAGGGCACTGCTGGGGGGAAGCTCACAGGGGAGGGGTCCCAGCTGGCATGGGAAGGACACTGCTGGGGGGAAGCTCACAGGGGAGGGTCCCAGCTGGCATGGGGAGGGCACTGCTGGGGGGAAGCTCACAGGGGAGGGGTCCCAGCTGGCACAGGGAGGGCACTGCTGGGGGAAGCTCACAGAGGGGTCCCAGCTGGCACGGGGAGGGCACTGTTGGGGGGAAGCTCACAGGGGAGGGGTCCCAGCTGGCACAGAGAGGGCACTGCTGCGGGGAAGCTCATGGAGGGGTCCCAGCTGGCACGGGGAGGGCACTGTTGGGGGGAAGCTCACAGAGGGGTCCCAGCTGGCACGGGGAGGGCACTGTTGGGGGGAAGCTCACAGGGGAGTGGTCCCAGCTGGCACGGGAAGGGCACTCCTGAGAGGAAGATGACAACGTCAGTGCCCAGCTGGCTCTGGCCCAGAGCGAGGGGCCTGGCAGGAACCTGTTTCTTGTCCCTGGGGCAGAATTCCCTGTCCTGACAGTCAGGCTACAAGGCAGAGCCAACCCCAGCCCGACGCCCCGGGGGAGGGGCCCCAGGCCTGCCCGCACCCCAGTGCAGCCGCCCTGGTCTGTGCCAACTGGGAGTTGCCCCACGCCTCGACCGGGGCAGGGTCACCCTGACCTGCCCTAGTGCAGGCCTAGCTGGGGGCCCAGGCCCGCCGGGAGAGGGGCTGCTGCTTTGCCTTGAAGGGCTGTGAGCTGGGAGCCGCTCGGGCTGCCCTCGGCTGACCCCCAGCCAGCATGGGAAGATGGCAGCAGCGCCGCAGTGTGGGATCAGCTCCCCACTGGGCCCCATGTGCTGCGGGCGGGTGCGGGCTGGTTCCTGCCAGCCCTGGGCCGTGTCCAGGGGCTGTGGAGACGGAGGAGTAGGGGAAAGCGGGGAGGGGAGGGAGGCACCGCTGGGGCGAGCAAAAGGGGGCGAGCCGGGGGGAGTGGGGCAGGGGAGGAGGAAGCGAGAGGAGGGGAATGAGGGGGAGGGCAGCTGGGTGTGAAGGGGGCCGCAGACAGACGGACGGGGCCCCCCTCCATTGCCGGGCAGCCTTTGGCATCTCCAGGAGCCACGGGAGGCTCTGTGGGGAGCCCGGCAGGGAGAGCGGTCCCTTCCCCAGGCCCATGGAGCTGAGTGGGGGGGGTGTGGGGGAAGCCGCCCTGTGGGCCCAGGGGCTGGGCCAGGGTCCGGCTCCAGCCTTTGGCCCAGCCCTTGTCTCTGCAATGGGCCAAACCGCCCTGCGGCTGTCTCTGCCGTACCCCACCTCAGGCCTTGTCCCGAACCCGCCCAGCTGGGCCCGGGGCTGGGAGAGCCTGCTGGAAGGAGCCGGGTCTCTCGCCAGGTTTCCAGCTCAGTGGGGTGGCGTGAGCCCCCCTGGCCGCACCTCTGGGGGTCTGACTTAAACCAAGCCCCCCGGGTCCCCCAATCTCCGGGGGGGCTCCCACTGGGATAGAGCCTGAGCTGAGGCCTGTGCCCCCTCCCTGTGGCTGAGGGCTGGGCGTGGGCACTGCCTCCATCCGGGCAGCCTGGGGGGGCTCATGCATCCGGGGGTAGCACCTGGCTGCATTCCCGGTTTCCACCCCCCAGGCTTAGCTTGATGGCTTCAGCCTTGTCCCGGGGTCCCGGGGTCCCCTCCCACTCCAAGCCAGGGGCGCGAGCGTCTGAGGCGACGGCCCCAGGGCAGGAAGCCACCGAGTGCTGCACGTCCCCAGCCGGGAGGGGCGATGCCAGGAGCGCTGGGTAGCCAAGGCCTCAGCCCCACCCTGGACCCCCATCGCTGCCCCCAGGGCAAGGGGAGGGGCAGGGCTCCCCTTGCCCCAGTGTACCAGGATAGCCAGCACCGGGGCAGCCGCACCGCTCTGGCAGGCCCCTCCGACAGGCCATGCTCATGGGCCGGAGAAGACTGGCTCTTCCTGCCCAGGGATCATCCTCTCTTTCCCCATTTAACACCGTGCCCTGAAATCCTCTCCCAGCCCTGCTCCTGGCAGAGGTACCCGCAGCAGTGCCAGCGATGCCCCCAGGGTAGTTCAGGGATGTTGGTCTGTGTCATGGTTACCCTGTGACATGGGCACATGTTCAGTTGGGGGGCAGGGAAGGGGCTGGCGGGCTGCGTTCCCGCGAGGGGACTGGGAGAAAGAACGAAAGATGAACTGAAAGAGAAATTGAGAAGGAAGGAGTGTAAGCCGGAGAAAGAGACAGAGTGAGGCAGCGGAGCTGGGGAGGGAGGAGGAGGAAACACAGCAAGGCAGGGGAGGGAGGGAGCGAAGCTGGCAGGGGAGGGGCCCTGACCCATTGAGGGGGAGCAGCAGAAAGCTGTACCAGGCAGGAATGGGCCAGCAGCCTCGGCGTGTTTCTGAGTGTCCCTAGGAATTTCCTGGGGTCTCCCTGCCCTGTGGGGAGCGTGTGATAGTCCGGGCAGCGAGCGGTGCCAAGAACTGGCGGGCAGGGGAGGGAGGGAGCCGGGGCTGGAGAGACATCTGCCAGCCTGTTAAAAGCCCCTGCCTGCAGAGCTGAGAAAACCACTCGGTTCCCCCGTGGGGCCTGGTTCTTGGGCGCCCGTCACCTGCTGCCATCTGCCTCGGACTGGCACTGCCAACTGCTTCATCCTGTCATCAAGATGCTTTGAGCCGCAGACTGGCAGCTGCTGTTGGCCTGACCCGGGCGGATGGCGGTGCCAAGGCTGGAGGGGAGCTGAGGGGGCTCCCAGGCTCCACATGGCAGCTGCCCGTTGGTGGCGGATGGCAAGGGAGTTCTGAGCTGCTGCTGCTGCCTGCCTTAGAGAACAGTGGGGCCTTGGGGAGCCAGGCCGGGGGTGTATGTGTGCTGTGGTGAAGGGAGCAGGGTGTCTGCAGGCATGGAGGGCAGAGGAAGCAACAGCCCATGGCTAGGCGGTGGTTAATCTACACCCGCTTTGTCTCACAGGAACAGCAATAACTGACTCCCCCAGCCCCACAGAGCTCTCAAAGCACCCTCCACATGCACAGATCAAGTCACCCGGTGCTGAAATGCAGCCACCTCTGGGGTGGAACGCGGCAGCAGTGAACAGCACACAACAATACTACAGTTTAGGACAGGAAGTAAAGAGCGCTGTATCCCACTGACACTGCCAGGGTGACGCCGGACCAGCAGAACACATGTGGCCGGGATGTTTTGGGCTAAGTCTGCTCTTCGGGAAAAGGCCGTGGGATATTTAATGATCAAAAGCTGCAGCTTGGAGCTCCCTGTGCCCCAGACGGGCACCAGCACCATCCTGAGTTAACCTCCGTGGTCTCCCAAGAGCCAGCTGCACCCTGCCCAGGAAGCCATTCTTGCACCAGCGGCTTCAACCTGAGTCACTTCACACACACACACACACACCCCCACCGGCGCTGCAGGGGGCCTGCAATGCACCAGAATGCTAAGGGCTGGTGTGCCCCCCAAGTCGTGGCCTGCTGGTTTATCCCGCAGCCTCCTGGCATATCGATCCCGGCTCGACAATGGCCCCCAGCCTGGGCCAGAAACCCACAACAACCCCCCTCATTCAGTGGGGCGAGACCCTGGGGGCGCCGGGAGTAACACCCTGCCCCTTGTGCACCCGGACAGCCTGTGTTAAAGGCCAGGTTTCAGAGAAGTAGCCGTGTTAGTCTGTGTCAGCAAAGAGAAAAGGAATACTTGTGGCACCTTAACTTCCCCGCTCTGTGACTAAGCTCGCTGGCTGCAGCAGAATCCTGCCGTGAACTCGCTGTCCCGCTCAGCTACCACCTGCCCTGCCAGCACTGCCATGGCCCAGGCTGGAAAGACAGAATGAGGAAGAGAAAGAAAACAACCCGCCCTTCTCCTGTCAGCCAAGATGCAAGCCCGGCGCATGGCAGCTTGGCCGGGAGACAGAAACCTGCGTGCCGCTAATTGCAGTATTGCACCGGGGGCTTGTTTACCAGCTGTTTATCCCGTCCAGATGCAGAGGGTGGCTTAATCAAGGTTAATTGCTTGGGAGAATCCCGCGCATCTTGCCGTGCGGCGACACGCACTCAGCCTCCATCCTGCCCCCACCCGGGTCCGCAGAGAGCCAGCTGAGCCGCGCCATCCTCCTCCTGGCATCCTGGCGGTGCCACCGGCTGTCCCCGCGGGCACAGAACTGCCTGCTGCCCCTCGCAGATCACTGCCTCTCCGTAGGCCATCACGGCTCATTAGCCTAGCAGCAGTAACCCGGGGCTGGGGGGACGGAGCGTCGCTGGCTGGCTGCAGCCCAGGGCTCCCAGCCCAGCACACGCTGCCAAGACACCTCCCCAGGAGGCTTTACAGCAGAAAGTCACTCGCTTTGGTTCCGAAGTTACGTTAGTGCAGGCGGGTGATTACCAGCCCTTGGCTATATTGTCCCTCCACGGCGCCCCACCTGCAGCTGCGGGTCTAGATCCGCAGTGTGAGGGCTGTGAGCTTCACTCCCCCCCGTGAGCTCGGGAGGGACCTGGGGGGTAGTTAAGGTGCTGACGGGGACTCAGGAAATCTGCTGTCAGTGTGACCTCGCTGCTCCCAGCGGGGTAATAATCCCGCTGGGTCCGTGTAGACTGCAGGGTCAGGGGGCCGGGGTCTGGCTCTCCCTGCGTTTGTGCCGCACCCAGCACTGGCTGTGATACACACACTATGAACTCCCATGCAGGGATTGAAGGGAGGCCCCCAAGCCCCGTTTGGTCCTTGGCCTCTCTCCTGGGACTCCCTGCAGAGCCTCCCCGGGAGCTGTGCAAAGCCTTTTGCTTCTAGACCCCAGCTACTCCTACAGGCACCGGGCTGTGGCCTCCTCAGCTCACCCAGCAGCTGGGGTCACGACCCAGCAGCTGGGGTCACGACACAGCTGCCGGTCACCCCACGTCTGGGCCCGCATGCCCTTGGGGCTGGGGTTGTCCCAGTGCATTCTGGGAAAGTCTGGGCAACTCTCCCCGAGTGCCCCAGCCGGGCCAGGCTGCGGCACCCCAGGGCGCTGGGACGTCCGTCAGCCGCACCGGCGCTATCTGCCTGGCTGGACCTGGCACAGGAAGGCAGCGATGTGCCAGCAGGCCCTGGCAGGCTGGTTGCCATGGTAACTCACCATGTGGGCACAAAGCAGGCTGAGAACCACCTATGCCACTAGCTGGCTATAGCCCAGTTACCTGCGACACGGCCGGATGCCCCGATGGCTGCAGCCAGCCTGGACTCACATGGGAGCTAGAGTTTCTCCGGGGCTCAGACAGACCTTCGCAGGGAAACGAGAGATGGAAAGTGCCTCCCACCCCCACACTCTCCCTCCCAGCTCGCCGAGTCTGTGCCTGAGACCCTCTCCCAGGGGCTCTCCTGCCTCGCCCTCGCTGCACTGCCACCCCGATCAGTCCCACCACCGGCGCCCGCCGCAGCCAGAACCGGCAAGGCCGTGATTGACACCTCAGCGCCTGGGCGTCAGCAAAGTAAATTAGCAAAAGGCATCGGACCAGCAATACAGGGAGCCACTGGATGGATGGATGGATAGAGAGATAGATAGAGGGGGTGTAAGAGGATAGATAGATAGATAGATAGATAGATAGATAGATAGATAGATAGATAGATAGATAGATAGCGGGGGGTGTATGGGGATAGAGAGAGAGAGAGAGAGAGAGAGAGAGAAGGGGTGGATGGGGATAGATAGATAGATAGATAGATAGATAGAGGGGGGTGTATGGGGATAGATAGATAGATAGATAGATAGATAGATAGATAGATAGATAGATAGATAGATAGATAGATAGAGTGTATGGGGATATATAGATAGAGGGGGTGTAAGAGGATAGATAGATAGATAGATAGACAGACAGACAGACAGAGTGTATGGGGATATATAGATAGATAGAGGGGGTGTAAGAGGATAGATAGATAGATAGATAGATAGATAGATAGATTAGATGAGATGATCGTGAATCCGTTCTGCCTCACATATCACCAGTAATAAACATTTTGCAGCCAGAGTTGAACTGGAATATCCTGGGCACTTTAGCAGCAATGTCTGAGGCCGACCAGAATCCGTTTGGCTGCCCCCCGCCGCATCCCCCGGCTGTATCCGCCCCGCCGGGTGAACAGGAGTGATGGGGCCCGGGTATTGTCCGAGGCGTGACTCCCAGACACGCAGGGAGCCGCCCAGTGGGCGGCGACCAGGGCTGGGTTTGCCATCTCTGACCATACCAGTGCTCTGTACCCTTCACGAGGCCCCATGGCTCTGAACGCTGCTCTGGCCGGGTGACTGGCTGGCACGCCAAGTGGCACATCTGCCTTTCTCAAGGGGGCCAAAGAGGGAAACCGAGGCACGGAGAATGGCCTGCCCAAGACCATACACTGAGCTAGGCAGAACCAGGAGGGGAATACCCGCATGCCAACCCAAGCCTGCACCAGCTAGATCATGTCCTCTCCGTGGTGCCTAAGGAGAATCTGGAGGCAGCCGGACAGCGCCAGAGACAGCTGGGCTTTCCCTGCTTGCGGGCTGTGGCTGATGACTCTGGAGGAGACGATGTATCGATTCATGGCCGGCGGGGCAAATGGGTGGGTGGCGATAAGAGCGACAGAACAATCCCTGGGGTGAAGGAGCTGGGAGGTTCGCAGGGGATCCGGCCCCCAGGCCGAGCAGTGCCAGCGTGCTCTGGTTCAGGTTACTCTGGGGGTGAGTCGGGATCAGCAGGTTGGTCTGGTATTAGCGGGGACGAAGGTCTGCTCTTAGCCCGTCTCCCATGCTTAGTTTCACACCTGCTGGGTGAGTCCCCGGCCTGTGACCTTGATCTCAGCCCCGCACCAGAACTCAGGTGGCTCCATTGAACTAGAACCTGGCTCGGAACCATCCCTCCGAACCCCAAACCCGTTTGCCCGGGCCGGAGATGGAACAAGCCCGGGCCCCTTGATCTCCCTCCCCACAGACTTTGGTGGCTCGGCTACAGCGGATCCTGAGGGCTTCGGCACAACTCACCTCCTTTGGCCGGGATAAAGACAGAACAAAAGCTGGAGGCTCTAAGCCGACCTACCCAGGCGTGGGTGGTTCAGCTCAAACGCCACCTGGATCGGAACCAGCCCTGGGTGGCACCAAGCTGGCAAAACCCAGATGCGGAGTGAGGCGGTTTGCGAGGCTAGAACCAGAACGAGCCGTCTCGTTCCAACCCTGCCAGTCCGGCTACAAGCCGGGGTCTGGCCCTGGTTATCTCTGGTGAGGGGTCACCTGGGAGGGCCCCAGGCCCTGGCTAGGAAACCCCGGCTCCCTGCAGCACAGGGGCTGCGCTGACATGCTGAAGCATCCCGGGGCTTTGCTCCCTGTGCCCGGGCGGATCCCGCGAGATGCGGAAGGCGTGAGTCCCTCTGGCTCGGCCCGGGCCCCAGTCCAGACTCTGCCTACGTCGGCCCCGGCCGGTGCTGGGAGGCGGTGGGGGTGGGGGGGGGGGCGGAGGAGAGGAAAGCATCAGCATCTGCTGGCCCAGCTGCCCCCCTCTCCTCGTGGGAGCACTGAGCGAGCGTGGGCAGCCTGCCAGCATGGCAACTGCAAACCCATTAGCGGGCACGGCGCCTGCCAACGAGTGCGAGGCGGCGCGGCTGCGTGGGGTGGGGGGCAGGTGCAAGCCAGACAAACCCCCGCTCATCTTTAATTCATCAGCCCTCACAATGCTGCCAGAAGAGGCTTTCCCCCACCCCCGCCCTGCATGGGCATGCCTGGCATGTCCCGGGCGCACCACAGCCGGGGGGCGTACGTGAGGCCAGCTGGACTCACCATGGCCCTCGCTCTCCCAGCGTCCCCACAGCTCTGTGTGTGTGCACCCCTTCCCGGGGGGCCGGATCCCCCTGCGCCCCCGACTCAGCACTGTCGTCCATGCACCCCATTGCCAGGGCTGGTGCACCCGATGTTGGCTCTCCTGTCCCACGGGGGCAGGGGGGATGCTCGTGTAGGGGGCAGGAGAATTAAATGATCTGCCCCCTTGCTGCCCCCAGGCCACATCGGCATCTCCTGACAGCCAGGGTCAGCCCCACGGCTGGAGCAAGGGGTCGTGCTGCTTAGCAGCCCCCAGAGCCTCCACTGCAGACTGGGGGTGCAGTATGGGGGAGGGGGTCACACAGCACAGGAGACGGGGCCCAAAGGGACCTGGCTGCATTGAACTGGGCACCAGCCCCCTTCTGAGCCACCAGTGGGTCACCCCTGTCCTGGCTGTTCAGTGAATCTGCCCCACCCCCAGCAGCACTCATGCCACCCCATGCCACGGGTCCGCCCCCACCCCCCTCATACAGGTGATCCCACCACTTCTGCCCCCTCTGCCCATGGTCCAGCATTTGCCCCACACTCCATCTAATTACCCCATCCAGTTGCCACCAGCCGCGCCTTGTCCCAAATCCCCACCCCCACGCCCCTGCTCTTTCGGACGCCCCAAGCACCTCCCCACAGAGCTGCCTCCCGCCTCCCAGCCCGGCTGGCTATAAATACGTCGGTGGAGTGGGGGCCGGGCGGCGCGCTGGGGCTGAGTCCAGTAGGTGCCGCAGGTTCATTTTTCATCGTGCTGGGCTGGGACCCAAATGAGCCGCCCGCCCACTGCAGCACTGGCCCCCTCTGCGGCGGGGCCCTGCCCCGCCGGGGGCTCCCCCGAGTTATTACAGCCGTTTACCCCAACCCGGCCTGCTGGGGGGCGGGGGGGAGAACCCCAGGGTGGAGAAAGAAGGGAGGGGCAAGGGGAGAAGGAGGGGCCGAGCGAGGAAGTTAGAAGTTACTACAGAGAACTTTTTCCTGGGTGTCTGGCTGGTGAGTCTTGCCCACATGCTCGGGGTTCAGCTGATCGCCGTATTTGGGGTCGGGAAGGAATTTTCCTCCAGGGGAGATTGGCAGAGGCCCTGGAGGTTTTTCGCCTTCCTCTGCAGCATGGGGCACGGGTCACTTACCAGAGGATTCTCTGCATCTTGAAGTCTTTAAACCATGATTTGAGGACTTCAATAGCTGAGACATAGGTGAGAGGATTATTCCAGGAGTGGGTGGGTGAGATTCTGTGGCCTGCATTGTGCAGGAGGTCAGACTAGATGATCATAATGGTCCCTTCTGACCTTAAAGTCTATGAGTCTATGAGGAAAGGAGGAGGAAGGGTGAGTGGAAAAGCGAGGGAACGAAGGAACGAGGCCAGAGGAGGGAGGGAGGGAAGAAAGCCAGCAAGCAGCCAGGTAGCTTTGGGGTCCTCCCGTCATACGGGCCCCTGTTACTCAGTGCCCCCTCAATGGCAGCACAACGGGTTATCAGACATGCCCCTGCTCCCCGAATCAGAACCACGGGGGCCTAATGCTGGCCTCCCCGGCTGAGAACTGCTGGGGGTGGGGGTTATGCCCCTTTTTCTGTAGGTCCTACACAAAAACAAAGCCACTCGCACGCTGAGAGGGGGTATCAGGCAGCTCCAGCATTTAGCATTGATATCCCCGGGAGCCTTGTGACATGACCGAAAAGGCTAGAACACACCCAGCCCCAGTGAATACACACACGTGTGCGCGTACACACATACACAAAGCTCTGCCCGTACCCCGGTGCTCTGCCCATACCCCTCCCCACGCCCCCCCGGAGCTTTGCCAAGGCCCTTCTGTCCTGGCCTCCAAACACCCTCGTTGTCTCGGCCCTTGGCCTCCTCTGGGCACAGACAAGCCCCAGCCAGGCTGTTTTCCGCCCCCAGCTCTGCCCAGTTAGGCCCCCTGGCTATCCCAGCCCTGGGCCGCTTTCCCGGGCAGAGCCCAACCCCAGCAGGGCTGCGCGGCCGAGCCGGGGCGCATCTCCCGTGGGCTGCGACGCGTCAGGCACTGGGCCCAGCTCCCCGGAGACGAAGGGAGCAGCCCCGGACACGCACACACAAGGGCCTCTCCGGCCGCCGCCCTGCCTGGAGCGCAGCCAGCCGGGACGGCTCAGGGCTTCCGGAGGCAGGGCCCGGCATGAGCACGAAGCCAGCTGCCTCCCCGCCTCCTCCACGCAGCAGGCTGCCACACACGCAGGGAAGCCCTGACCTCGCCACGGACCCTGGCACACGGAGCCAGGAAGCTGAGCGCCCAGCCCAGCCAGAGCGGAGGAAAAGGGCAATGCCTCTGCTTGAGGCAGCCATTCTGCAGCCCTAGGGCGCCCGGAGACACCGCGGGGACGGGATGGGGCCGACGGCCTAGGGCTCCCGTGACCCGCGGGCAGCCGCACTCAGCCCTAGGGCGCCCGGAGACACCGCGGGGACGGGACGGGGCCGACGGCCTAGGGCTCCCGTGACCCGCGGGCAGCCGCACTCAGCCCTAGGGCGCCCGGAGACACCGCGGGGACGGGACGGGGCCGACGGCCTAGGGCTCCCGTGACCCGCGGGCAGCCGCACTCAGCCCTAGGGCGCCCGGAGACAGCGCGGGGACAGGACGGGGCCGACGGCCTAGGGCTCCCGTGACCCGCGGGCAGCCGCACTCAGCCCTAGGGCGCCTGGAGACAGCGCGGCGAAGGGACGGGGCCGACGGCCTAGGGCTCCCGTGACCCGCGGGCAGCCGCACTCAGCCCTAGGGCGCCTGGAGACAGCGCGGCGAAGGGACGGGGCCGACGGCCTAGGGCTCCCGTGACCCATGGGCAGCCGCACTCAGCCCTAGGGCGCCTGGAGACAGCGCGGCGAAGGGACGGGGCCGATGGCCTAGGGCTCCCGTGACCGGGGCTCCTCTGCCACCGATTTGCTATGAGACCTTGGGCAAGCTGCTTCTTGCATCTGTTTCCCTCCCTGCCCTTTGTCTAGCCATTCCTGAACCAGGCACCGTGTGTTTCCTGGCACTCCAGGCCAGGAGAGGCCCCCATGTATCCAGGAGATTCGTTCTCCCCAGCTCCCCGGTATGGAGCCCAAAGATTTTAGTTAGACCAAAACACTGCAGGTCCCTGGGAACTAAACTGTTGCGATCCACAGGCAGAGACCAGGAGGGGCACCAATGCCCGAGGGCAGGCCCCTGCAATGGCAGGGGGGCTGTTCGGTGAGATATGCCCAGATGAGCCCAGCAGGGGAACCCTGCCCTATGAGGCCACTCCACCTCGCCCCAGGTTCCTGCCCGTCGGATCTGGGGGAAATTCCTTCCCAAGCCCCAGTCCGGCCCTGAGCACGTGTGAGCGAGATCCAGCAGCCAGCCCCTAGCGCGATGGTGCCGCCGAGTGCCAGTGTCACACTAAGAACCACACACCACTCCACGCTAGAAGCCCCACAAAGTCACGACCTCCTCGCACGCGCGTCTGACCGGGTGAATGAGACGCCGCAGGGCACTGTGGGCACGCTGGACAGGAGCTGCGGCGAGCCACACGGGGGACATCGTGGTCACATGGACGTCAACAGCAACACTGGGGGCAGGATTTCACTCCTGAGCCGGCCAGACAGACGAAGACGTCTCCTGCCATCCTCACGTCTCTATATGCAACGGGCTTTTAATCAGAGACTCCTAGACTCCAAGGCCAGAAGGGACCATCGTGATCATCTGGTCCGATCTCCTGCACATCGCAGGCCGCAGAACCTCACCCCCCACTCAACCTCTGGCGGAGTCACTGACGTCCTCAGAGCTTCATTTACAGACCTCAAGTTCCAGGGAATCCACCACTGACACTAGTTAAACCTGCACGTCTCCTCCCATTTGCATTTCTGCCAAGGATCCTATGGCAAATGCCCCTTTCCCAGGCAGGAAAAATCGGATCTTTTCCTTCTGAACACCCTCTAGAGCTAGACTGGGCGTGTCTCCAGGCACCCTGCATACAGTTGGTCAAACACTTTGCTGCAAATAACAGTCGTCCCAAACCAAACCATCCCAAAGACATTCCCCCGCCTCAGCCTGCGCCGGAGCCTGGCAAGTCACATGTAATTTGCAAAGATTATTTCCCAGTGGGGGGAATCATTTATTTTTGACTAATTTATTCTCACTCCAGGACCAGCTCTAAGGGAGGGGGGGAAATGTGACCCCCACCACACACCACACCACCCCTAACAGATCTTTAAAAATCAGCTGCAACTAATGGGAGGCCACAAACACTAACTGCCTTAATCGCATGAGGACTGCATTGCATCACCCCTGGGCAGCTTCACAATGGCGAGGGCGCCTTAGCCGTGCGGTTCCAGCCCTGAGTGCGGCGGGGTTCCTTTTCAGTGTGATCTTAGCTCTGCATTTCCTCGGCTTGTAATCCTGGGGTTGGGGATAATTACAGCCGGCCTCTGGCGGTTCTTTCACCCCGACGTACTTTGAACTTAACTCCGTCTAACAGTGACTTGTCTGGGAATGTGTGTGTGTGAATATGCATGCATGTGTGTGCATTTCTGTGTGTGCGTGTGCACACGTGCATGTGTAAATAAATACATGTGTGTGCACGCGCTTGTGAGTGCACAGGAATGTGCGTGTACGCCTGCATGTATTAATATGTATCTCTGTGTGCGTAAGTGGGTGTGTGAATATTTGTGTATATGCCTGTATGTGTGTGTGTGTGACTAAATATGGGCATCGGCATATGCTCCTGTGCATAGGTGTGAGTGTGCATCGGTGTGTGTGAGTGCGTCGGTGTGAGTGTGCATTGGTGTGTGAGTGTGCATCGGTGTGAGTGTGCATTGGTGTGTGCGAGTGTGTGAGTGTGCATGCATATTTCTGCAAAAGGCATATTCAATTTATTGTGAATCTCGTCAGTTTCCTTGCGAGCGCTGTGATAAATATTTGCGGCTGCACCGTGCGCTGCGGGCATATGGGGAGATGTTTTCTTTCCAGATGGGAGGATGGCACAGACATTTGGCACGGTTGCCCTCTCAGAGACATAAGGCATGCTCAGGACAAGAGGCTTGGCACATGGTACCCAGCAGATTGGTGCCATCTGCTTCGCTTTTCTGCAGGCTCAGATCGGGGCTGGGGAGTGCAGATAATCAGCTGCCAAGCTGGGGAGGAATTCAGACGGCGAAGGCGTTCCCTCCCCCTTGTCCTTCCCTCCCCATCTGGGGAGACTCTGGGGAGGGATCTCTTTGTGTGGAGCCGGAGGGAGATATGAAAGGGAGCGTCACACACAAAACACAGCCTCTCTCATCATCAATGAGAAAACTTGCAGCACACGTAGCAAGCAAGGCAGCCTGGCCCAGTGGTTAGAGCACAGGAGTGCCATGCGACCTTTACCAAGCCACGTCCCCTCTCTGCGTCCCTTGGGCCAGTTAGACTTTACGGCCCAGAGCCTCAGATTCAGTGGCTGGTAGGAGCTGAAACACCTTTGGGGACCTGGGCCTAAGCTCGCTGGGGCAGTGACTGGCCTCCTCCCTCAGTGCATGCGCAGCACCCAGCACCAGTGAGAAAAGGGCACTTTGCCTCCCTCTTCATTGCGCTCCATCTTCCCAGAAGGACTCAGCCAGAGAGCAAGCCTGGGAAATCCCCTCCCCCAAAGGGGAGAGGCCAGAAAGCAGCGTTTACAATGGGAACGACGTGGCCTCCTTCGCCAGCCCAGTGGCTGCTGCCATCGCCTCATCCGTGCGTGCCCCGAAAGGCCCTCGTTCCGCAAGGCACTTCCGCGGGTGCGGCTCTCCGCTGAGGTCAGCGCGTCAGGTGGAGCCTGCGTCTAAGGACGGGGCTCAAGTGGGATGGATTTGAGCCACGCTGACAGCTAAGCAAGTGCCCGAGTGCTTTGCTGAATCAGGGCCCGCAGCAGGGTTCAGCTAATGGGAGCCAGCCTGCAGGGTTCGAGCCTCGCCACGGGAAGAGTCCATTCCCCAGGGCCCAGAAATCCAGCCCATGTTTGCCTCCTTGGTGGGGTTGGATCCATTTCACTGGGGGACTGTGCACACTGCTCTGTTATTGTAGGGTAGCCCGGCCTGGCAGGTACAGATTGCTCTGTTATTGTAGGGTAGCCTGGCCTGGCAGGTACAGACTGCTCTGTTATTGTAGGGTAGCCCGGCCTGACAGGTACAGACTGCTCTGTTATTGTAGGGTAGCCAGGCCTGGCAGGTACAGATTGCTCTGTTATTGTAGGGTAGCCCGGCCTGACAGGTACAGACTGCTCTGTTATTGTAGGGTAGCCCGGCCTGGCGGATACAGACTGCTCTGTTATTGTAGGGTAGCCGGGTAGCCCGGCCTGGAAGGTACAGACTGCTCTGTTATTGTAGGGTAGCCCGGCCTGGCGGATACAGACTGCTCTGTTATTGTAGGGTAGCCCGGCCTGGCAGGTACAGACTGCTCTGTTATTGTAGGGTAGCCCGGCCTGGCAGGTACAGACTGCTCTGTTACTGTAGGGTAGCCCGGCCTGGCAGGTACAGACTGCTCTGTTATTGTAGGGTAGCCCGGCTATTATTGTTAGGGGGCTCGAGCACATGACTTATGAGGAGAGGCTGAGGGAACTGGGATTGTTTAGCCTGCAGAAGAGAAGAATGAGGGGGGATTTGATAGCTGCTTTCAACTACCTGAAAGGGGGTTCCAAAGAGGATGGATCTAGACTGTTCTCAGTGGTAGAAGATGACAGAACAAGGAGTAATGGTCTCAAGTTGCAGAGGGGGAGGTTTAGGTTGGATATTAGGAAAAACTTTTTCACTAGTAGGGTGGTGAAGCACTGGAATGGGTTATCTAGGGAGGTGGTGGAATCTCCTTCCTTAGATGTTTTTAAGGTCAGGCTTGACAAAGCCCTGGCTGGGATGATCTAATTGGGTTTGGTCCTGCTTTGAGCAGGGGGTTGGACTAGATGACCTCCTGAGGTCCCTTCCAACCCTGAGATTCTATGATTCTATGATTCTATACAGACTGCTCTGTTATTGTAGGGTAGCCCGGCCTGGCGGATACAGACTGCTCTGTTATTGTAGGGTAGCCCGGCCTGGCGGATACAGACTGCTCTGTTATTGTAGGGTAGCCCGGCCTGGCAGGTACAGACTGCTCTGTTATTGTAGGGTAGCCCGGCCTGGCGGATACAGACTGCTCTGTTATTGTAGGGTAGCCCGGCCTGGCGGATACAGACTGCTCTGTTATTGTAGGGTAGCCCGGCCTGGCGGGTACAGACTGCTCTGTTATTGTAGGGTAGCCCGGCCTGGCAGGTACAGACTGCTCTGTTATTGTAGGGTAGCCCGGCCTGGCGGATACAGACTGCTCTGTTACTGTAGCGTAGCCCGGCCTGGCAGGTACAGACTGCTCTGTTATTGTAGGGTAGCCCGGCCTGGCGGATACAGACTGCTCTGTTACTGTAGGGTAGCCCGGCCTGGCAGGTACAGACTGCTCTGTTATTGTAGGGTAGCCCGGCCTGGCGGATACAGACTGCTCTGTTACTGTAGGGTAGCTCGGCCTGGCTGGACCATGCAGGGTGCTTTGCCATTGCCTGGCCCTGCTGCCTAGGCTTGCAGGCAGGTGATTTGAGGCGTTCTCCACCTGAGTGCTAGGCCTGGCTTGGACCAGCTGACACATTAGCTCTCCGCTCGCTCCCCGGCCGGTTTCAGCCACAGACCCCCTCCCCCCATGCTGCTGTTCCGGCCCCCCACGCCGTCCAGCACCCTGCAGCCAGCCCCACGTTAACCCCTCTGCACTGCAGGAGACATTGGTGATGCTGGAACGGCTGGGACCACATGGGGGATTGGCGGGGGCCTGGGGTCCCCAGGATGCTGCCTGTTCACACCCAGCGTCCTCGGGGGTCCAGCAGCCTCGTTGCTGCAGGACACCACTGGCACCCGTGGGCGGCTGCGCGGAGGCTGGTGCCGCTCTGTCGGGCGAAGATGCCCCGGCTGCCTTGCTTAGTGCCCCGCCCTGTGTGACGCCCCAAACTCCCAGCACTCACCAGGCCCCGGCCAGTGGGTGGGAGCCACATGACTGATCACCTGCATTGGGGCAGCGCCCACGAGGGGCGAGGGGCTGTCCAGGCATCCATGCCCTGCCCAAGGCCGGGGGGCTCCGGGCCGCAGGGCCCCTTAGCGTGAGGTTTCTGTGCCTGTAGCTACAGGCAGGGAAGGAGAGCGGGCGACAGGCTCAGGCAGGTGGGTGGGAGGACACGGGGTCTGCCACCCACGGGACCCCTTGGACACGGTGATATTGGGGTTTGGACGAACCATGGGCTCTCTCCTGGCGCTACAGCAGAGCAGCGGGTGCTTGGATGCGGGGCCGCGGGCAGCATGGGGACAGGTGAAATCAAGTTAGCTCCTGCAGCTCCTGGTGTGTCAGCCAGGACGCAAGGCAGGGCACTGCTGGCAGGAAGCTCACAGCACCGGGGTTATCTACCACCCGAGAGCAGGGCACTCTCTCACTGCCTCCATCCGCCCTGCTGGCACCGGGGCAGCCCAAGGGCCAGGGGCCCCTTTTCTCTCTCGCTGCATGGTTCTAGGTGGATCGGGCAGGCAGGAACCCACCTCCAGTGCCCCTGGCTCGGGCTCTCCCCGTCCCCACGCAGCCTGGCCGGCTCTGGGGGGAGCTGCCCCCTTCCTCCCATGCCTCGCCCTGCCCTGATCCCGCCCCCGCATGCTGCAGCCATACTGCAGCCTGGCCCCCCTGTGCCTGCTCCCCCCACCCCGGGAGGGCCCCCCCCGGCTGGCGTCAGCAACACGCGGCTCTGCAGGAATCCGCCCGGGATGCTCCGGAGGCCCCAGCACAATTGATCCAGGCGATCGATTCCTGGGACGCTGCCAAGCTGCTGACTTTCATCCACGACCTCCCCGGCCCCGGTGCGCTGCTGCCCCCCTCCCCCCCCCCCCGCTGCAGACTCCTGGGCCCAGCCCCAGCGCGCTACTGCCCCACCTCCCGCCCCCACCCCCAACTGCAGACCCCTGGGCCCAGCCCCCCGGCTCCCTCTGCCGGCACTGAGCCCCGGCGCGCTGCTCCCCACCGCTGCAGACCCCTAGGCCCAGGCCCCCCCAGCACACAGCCCCGGCGCGCTGCCCCCCACCCGCTGCAGACCCCTGGGCCCAGGCCCCAGCCCCCTGGCTCTTCCCCCTGGCACCCAGCTGCCGACACCTCGCTGGGGGAGCCCTGAGCCGGGCTTTGTGTCCAGGAAAGGAGGGGGAGTCCACAGGTTGTGCCTGGACCCTGGGGCCAGGGGACGCTGTAGCTGTGCCCAGCCTGGCTGGCATCCGGCCTGCCCCGGCCTGGTCCCCGCCGCGCCCAGCCAGCCCTTTGAAGCTCTGGCCAAGGCTCTTGCCTCTCTCCTTGGCCTCGAGCAAACAGCTGCCCGCGTGTGCCGGGGCGGGGCGGGCGGTGCCAGAGCCAGGAGCTGCCCTGCACAATGAGGGCCTGGCGGAACATGCCCCCCCGCCCCACAGCAACCAACAGGGGACAGAAAAGGACCCCCCCCGCCCCGCCTCCTCGGCTGTAAAGCCAAGTGGGGAGGTGGCACCTCAGCCTCTGTTCCCAGCTCCTCATGCAGGGGCAGGGGCAGGACTGCTTAGAGCAGGGAGCCAGGACGCCTGGGTTCTCTCCCCGGCTCTTGAGGGCAGTGGGGTCTAGTGGCCGGAGCAGGGAGCCATGGGGCACAGGGCCAAAGGGTCCCTCTATGGCTCTGCCATCGGCTCTGCCATCGACTCTGTAATCTCAGACAAGTCACCTCATTAGCGCTGTGAAGCCTGGGTTGAGTCTATCCGTGCCTCCATTTACCCATCTGTAAAATGGGGACAATCCTGCCCGCAGGGGGCTTCCTCAAGGACTGGTCACTGCTTCCAGACCCTCAGAGGCCAGGTGCTTGGAGCACCAAGTGTTATGGCCGTGGCAGGGAGGGGATGAGGCCAGGGTGGGGGCTCAGGGGCAACAAGGGGTGATGGACACACGGGGGTCCCTGGCGGGAGGGGGAGGGGCCAGAGGAGCTGTGTGGGGAACACAGTGGGGGGGGGGGTGGGTTGGTCTGAGGTGGGGCACTGGGACCTTCCCATAGCCCTGGGGCCAAGCTGGGCACCACAGGGCATGGAGGGGGGCAGTGGGCAGGGGAAGGACTGATCCCCAGTTCAGCCTCCTCACACGTTCCTAAAGGTGGGGTAATCCCCCCTGGGTCCCCCCAGACTCTGGGAAAGGATGGATCCAGATTAGCCCCCTCCCGTAACAGAGCCACTGCTGGGGGAGTGAGGGGGGCTGGATGGGGTGGGATGAGGGGCTGTGGGGCTGGGCAGAAGGTGGGGGGCTGTGGGAGAGGGGGCTGGATGGGGTGGGATGAGGGGCTGGAGAGGGGCTGGGGGGCTAGGCAGGGGGCTGGGGGAGAGGGGGGCTGGGTGGGGTGGGATGAGGGGCTGGAGAGGGGCTGGGGGGCTAGGCAGGGGGCTGGGTGGGGTGGGATGAGGGGCTGGAGAGGGGCTGGGGGGCTAGGCAGGGGGCTGGGGGAGAGGGGGGCTGGGTGGGGTGGGATGAGGGGCTGGAGAGGGGCTGGGGGGCTAGGCAGGGGGCTGGGGGAGAGGGGGGCTGGGTGGGGTGGGATGAGGGGCTGGAGAGGGGCTGGGGGGCTAGGCAGGGGGCTGGGGGAGAGGGGGGCTGGGTGGGGTGGGATGAGGGGCTGGGCAGAAGGTAGCGGGGGCTGGGAGGGAGATGGGTAAGAGGGAGCTGCGGGGTGGCAGGAGCTGGGGTGGGAGGGTGAAGGATCCCGGGTGGGTGGAAGGGGTGGAGAGGGCCCAGGCCCCTGCCCCCCCGCTCAGTACCCCCCGCCCAGGCCCAGCGCTGGGCTCGGCCCGTTATCGGCGCAGCTGGGGGGCGGGAGGGGGTAGTGCAGGCTGCTCCTGGCTGATAAAGGGGAGACCAGGGAGGCGCCCAACCCCTGGGCAGGGACAGCCCGGCCGTAACCCTTTAGCTGCCGCAGGAACTGGGGTGGGGGCAAAATGTCCAGCCCCCGCATGGCTTAGCCATGGGCCCAATTCTCCCCCAAGGAGTGGGGGCCAGGGGGCTGGGAGAGAGGGGGGCTGGGTGGGGTGGGATGAGGAGCTGGGCAGAGGGGGGCCGGGGGGCTGGGGCCTGGACTCCCATTCTCTCCCCACGGTCCCTCTCTGGGGGTGGGACTGCCTGGTGGCAGTGATGGGGTCAGCCTGGGTCACCTGGACTGGGGGGCAGGTGTGGGGCAGAGGTGATGGGGGCTGCGAGTAAGCACGAGTGATACAGAGACAGGCTGGAGGCCAGGCCTGAGCGAGAGACCTCGGGGGCGAGTCCGTCTCTGCCCCACTGGGAGCGCTGGGGGGGCTGTGAAGCGTGTGAAGGGCTAGCTATGGGGCAGAGGGAAGGGGGGCGTGTAAGAGGCTGGCTATGGGGTGGAGGAGGGCATGTGAGAGGCTGGCTATGGGGTGGAGGAGGGCGTGTGAGGGGCTGGCTATGGGGCGGAGGGAAGGGGGCGTGTGAGGGGCTGGCTATGGGGCGGAGGGAAGCAGGGGTGAGGGGATGGCCATGGGGCGGAGGGAAGGGGGCGTGTGAGGGGCTGGCTATGGGGTGGAGGAGGGCGTGTGAGAGGCTGGCTATGGGGTGGAGGAGGGCGTGTGAGGGGCTGGCTATGGGGTGGAGGGGAGGATTGGGCAGCCTGCCAGGAATGCAGGCCGACTGAGGGAGAATTGATGAGATTTTGCCTCCCGGGGGAGTGGGCTTTAAATCTGGCCGAGGTCAGGAACCGACAGGAGATCAGGGGTCTCCTGCCTCCCCCGCCCCAGACATTCATTCACCTCCCCAGTCAGCCCCGAGACAGGCCCCAGCACTGAACTAACACATGGGCTGGGTCGGGAGTAAGGGGCACCGGCAGAGCTGTGGGGGGACCCCAAGGCTAGGCGGGCAGGGGGCAGCAGGTCGGGATTGAGGGGCACCAGCAGGGCCGGGGGGACCCCAGGGCTGGACTGGCAGGGGCTGTGGGTCGGGATTGAGGGGCACCGGCAGAGCTGGGGGGCAGGGCTGGGATGGCAGGGACTGCTGGTCGGGAGTGAGGGGCACCAGCAGAGCTGTGGGGAGACCCCAGGCCTGGGCTGGCAGGGGCTGTGGGTCGGGAGTGAGGGGCACCAGCAGAGCTGTGGGGGCAGGGCTGGGTTAGCTGGGAGACCAGGGATCTCTGGCAGGGTGGAGGCTGGACGTTTGCCCAGTAGCGGCTCTCAGCAGCCTGGCTTTACTGCCTGGTTTTGCTCCAAGGATGAGGCCGCTGGAAGTGTTAGCGGGGCCCTGACAGGCTCTGGCACAGGGCGCGAGGATGCCCGCGAGGTCCTTGCCCCCAGTCCCCCTGGCTCCAGCCTCCACTTCTTGCTTTTACAAGCATGGAAATTTCAACCAACTCCACAGCAACGGAGCAGCTGAGAGCTGGCAGCGCCGGCAGGCAGGGGCTGGGGCAGGCAAGGGGGGCATGACGGCTGGGCTGTCCCACTGCACAGACACCGGGACACCCGGCGAATGGGCAGGGGGAGGAGTTCAGAGCCCGCCCTGGCTGGGCTGATCTGTGGAACTCATCACTGCAGGAGGCTCATCCAGGCACGTTGCATTAAAGGTCATTCAATGAGCTCTGGAGATGCGAGCGAAGGTAATATGCCCCCGGCCCGGCCAATGCTCCCTGACCCCCAACTACTCCAACCCTGGGCTCCCTGCACAGCTGTGCCCATATCTCAGGGATCATAGCATCAGCTAGAAGGATCTCTCCCCTCACCCCAGCTGCACTGGGGCAGGCAGCATGGCCTAGTGGCTAGAGCCCTAGACTGAGACCTGGGTTCCATCCCTGGTGTGGCCTGCTAGGTAACCTGGGGCAAGTCACTTCTTCTCCCCATGCCTCAGTTTCCCACCTGTACAATGGGGATAAAGACTATGACCTGTTTGTAAAGTGCTTTAAGATCTACAGAGGAGAAAAGCCAGGGGTTGCTGGCAGGCAGAGAGCTGGGCTAAGGATTTGGCTCCAGGTGTGGAGGTTGCAGCCTGGACTGGCTACAGCAGGAGTCTAGGTGAGCTGGGAGAGTGATCCGAGGCGGGACCCCGGCCTGGCGAAACAGTTTGATACAGCAACGAAAGGCCCAGCAGCCCTGTGTCAACAGGCTGCCCTGCCCCGGCTCCACGGAGGTCTCGGCTCTGAGGGTCAGTTTTGTTCCCCACGCTGGAGCCCCGGGAACACACGGGGGGACAATCCTGGGCTTGGGGAGGGGTCGGACCACAGCAGAGAACCCCTGGGGCCCCAGAACGGGGTCTCTCTCTCTCTCTCGCTGCAGGGGCTGCCCTGGAAGAAGGAGCCGCTGCCTAGGAACACATTTTGGGGGGCTGTATCTTAGGAAGCCCCTGGCCAAACGGCCCCAAATCTGCATCACTGACCCCAGCCAGCGCCCCCCGGAGGCTCGTGGAGCCACAAAGAGAACGTTGGCTTCAGCCACAGCCACGGCGCAGCCGCACTCCCCCCGAGTGACTCCGGGGCCTTGCCCGTGAACAGAACCAAGGGGCAGCTGGGGCTGGGGAGCCCAGCGGGTTCATCTGTACAGCTAATTCGCCCACTCAGTTCCCGGCAGGGCTCTGGAGCCCAACCCCTGCACCAGGCAATCCCATGCTGGAGCGGGAGACGGAGAGTCAGGACTCCTGGGTTCTCTGTCCGGGGAGGTGCACTCTCGCGATGCCAGCATGGGACTAGGAGTCAGGACTCCTGGGTTCTCTGTCCGGGGACGTGCACTCTCGCGATGCCAGCATGGGACTAGGAGTCAGGACTCCTGGGTTCTCTGTCCGGGGAGGTGCACTCTCGCGATGCCAGCATGGGACTAGGAGTCAGGACTCCTGGGTTCTCTGTCTGGGGATGTGCACTCTCACGATTCCAGCATGGGACTAGGAGTCAGGACTCCTGGGTTCTCTGTCCGGGGAGGTGCACTCTCGCAATGCCAGCATGGGACTAGGGGTCAGGACTCCTGGGTTCTCTGTCCGGGGAGGTGCACTCTCATGATGCCAGCATGGGACTAGGAGTCAGGACTCCTGGGTTCTCCTGCTGGCTCCATCACTTGCCTCACTGGGTGGCCTTGGACGAGGCTCTTAACAGGTCCATGCCTCACTTTCCCCACTGTCCCGTCCAACTCCACCTCTGAGCGGGTCCTGCTCCGCTCACTAAATCCTGGTGACGCAGTGCTGAGACCCTGGGGGAACCGTGCCTGACCAGGGCCCAGAGATCAGCGGCTGCCCCAGTTTGCTCAGACCCACTCCCCGGCAGGGGTTATATCCCTGCCCTTGACAGATCTAACGAGCTGATAAATAATCCCCAGACCCGGCACCCCCTTGATCCCAATACCAGCTGCTGGCTCAGCGAGCCCAGAGGAACCCGGCTCCCCAGGGAGACAAGGGGGGATCGGCCCCGATACTGCACTCACTGACAGCTGCCAACCAGGGGCCCCAAGACCCCCGGGTTCTATTCCTGGCTCTGCCACCGACCTGCTGTGTGTCCATTGGCAAGTCACTTCCGGTCTCAGCTTCCCCTCCCACTGGTCTAGCATAACAGCGTGTCTACACCTGAAAGCTCATTCGGATTAAGGTAGGGTGTGAATGTACAGCAATAACGAATGCGGGGTAAGAATGTCCACATGGGAACTGTTCCATCGGGGCTAGGCCGGCTCGTTTCCCCCTGCAGGGCCAGGGCCAGAAAGCCCAATTTCAGATCTCAGCTGCACCGGTGTAAATCTGGAGTGACTCTGGATTCACACCCGGCCGCGTCAGTGACTCCAAACCCAGCCCCAGGGGTTTCCATCACAGCCACCAAACCCGTCGCTATTTCTCGTCGATCGCAGAACCCCTCGGCCCCGCTCCCACCCCGGACCCAGCTCCGGCGCCCCACGGCCGGTCACACGCGGGCCGGCTCCGTTCCGCCTTAAACGGGGACGCGGCGCCACCTTAAGAGCCGGCCAGGGCCAGCGACAGCCCCGGAGCCTTATCAGCTGAGCGCTGCCAGCCGGGATCCGGTGACTCCCGGCTGCCGGGACCCAGACGTCTGGGGTCAAGGTCGGAGGCAGCGGGGGAGGTGCCCCCCCCGCCAGCTCGGAGCAGCCCCCCCCCCGCCTGCGTCTCCTGGGGTGGGGGGAGCGGGGTCTCCCCAGCACCCAGAATAGGGGGCCCCCCACTCGACAACCTGCGTCTCCTGGGGGGGGCCTCCCCAGCACCCAGCATAGGGGGGCCTCTCCCCTCCCCCCACTTTTCCACCTGCGAGCGTCTCCTCTGGGAGGGGTCTCCCCAGACAGGGCCCCCCACCCTGGCTGGGCCTCTGGGCACTACCACAGCACCCATGGGAGAGCGGAGCCGCCCCGCGGGCAGCTCAGATCCTGCCCGGCTGCCAGCGCCCGACCTGCCCCGGGGGCCAAGCCCCAGCCCCAGAGCCAAGCCAAGCTGCGGGAGGCTGGGGCGCGGGCAGGCCCAGCTCCAGCCTGGCTGGGGTGACTCCGGATTGACACCGGGGTCACGGGGGGCAGATCCGAGCCAAGATCCTCCCCAGCACCTCAAGGTGCCTGCAGACACAGGGACCCGCTCAAACCCCCCACTTTATTACACATGCTGGTCTGGCTCCTTCCCCGCCCGCGGCCCTCACGCTCCCAGCTCCGCGGAGGGAGGAGGCGCCACGCAGAGGGCTGGTGCCCATCTCTCCCCAGGCCTGGGCTGGCTTTTGCCAGCCACCGGCACCACCACAGCCTGCCAGGTGCCAGGGGCTGCCCCAGGGGCACACTTCAGAGCTGAGCCTTCCCTGGCCTGCCCTGCTGCTTTTCTGTGGGGCAGGTAGGCGGGTGCGGTCAAAGGTTTCCTCTTTCTGCCCTTTGGAGCTCCCGGGGTTCCCCCCACACTGCAGCAGGGTTTGTGCTGGGGAGGCAGAGACGCATGGGAGGGAGATTTGCACCCCACATTTGTTGTATTGGGGTGCCGCAGCCCCCATCCCTTCCGGCTGCACTCGCTGCATTCCCTGCAGGCTCCTCAAGCGCCCCTCCACCCCCCCGCAGAACAGCACCCCCCTTGCATCCCCGCCCGGCGGAGAGAAGCAGCCACGCTCGGCATTACGGCACCAGAAATACCAGTCGCCGCCTTCCCTGGTGGCGCCCTCCAGAGGCAGGGTGTGAAATCCGATTGCTGCCCCAGCCCATCCTGCTCTGGGCTGCTGCAGAGTAGGCAGGAGAGCCCCGGTGGGGAGCCAGAGAACCTGTCTGTGCCCAGCAGCCGCCACAGAGAATCCACCTTAGATTAATCTCAGCCCAGGGCGGGCTCCCACCCGCCCCGGGGAGCTCCCACCCGCCCCGGGGAGCTCCCACCCCGGCGCTAACTGGTCGAGAAAAGCAGAGTCCCGTCGGCACAGACACCAGGGCCCCAGAGCCTGGCAGCCCCCAATATTCAGGCACACAACGCCAAGCAGCAACAGGGTCTGCCCTGCTCCCAGGACGGCACCCCCACCCCTCGCCATCCCCGCGACCTGCCATCCCCAGCCGGCTGGCTCGGCCGCAGGGGCACCCGAATGGCGGGGGAGGGGAAAGCACATAACAAATCAAACCTCCCCGGCGGCAGAAATGGCTTCTCCGATTCCCCCAGCGGCTCCTCGCGGGATTTATGGCGTTGTCAGGTCCCCTTCGCTGGAACGGCAGCTGCTGAAATGCCCACCCGGGTCCGTGTCTGCCCTTGGGCCTGGGCCAGGAAGCTGGGAGTGGGGGATGGAAGGCCCTCTCCCGTCTGCCGTTCAGGGTGCGAGGCCCGCCCGAGCCCAGAGAGATCTCGGGTGTCCCTGCAGCCAAGTCCTCTCCTGCCTGGCTTGTTCCGGATTAGCTCCCTGGGGCATGGCGACCGGGAGCTCCGGCCTGGCCCCTCTAGTCCCGGAGCCAGGCCCAGGAGAGCCCGTGGCATCCGCCTGGACTGGGAATGAAAGGGCTAGGGTCTCTGCCTTGGGCGGAAACCAGCATCTACCCGTGCACTGCAAGGAGCAATCCCAGGCCGAGTCCCTGACCCTCAGAGAGCAGCCGGGTCCTGGCTCCTGAGTTCTGCCTGGACCCTGCCTCACTAGTTCTGCTGCACCCACATTCCCAGTGCAGCGTCAGCCCCGTTTCCATGCTCCCACCCCCAGTACCACCCAGACCCCCCTCCCGTCTGTCTGGGCCTGTGCTGGGCTCTGAGTGGGATCCCAGACACAGGTCAGATGCTCCCAGGGCTGGGGCTAGATCTCCTTCTGCATCGTCTCGGAATCAAACAGTGGCCTGCAGCAAACCTCCCCAGATCCCAGCCGCGGAGCAGCCAGAGGGCAAACGCTACTTCCCTTCCGCCGATACAGGCCCTTGTTCTGGCCAGGGCGCGTTACGCTCCGGCCTCTGAGATCGGCGCGTGGCCCCCGAGCGTGCGCTGACGGCGGGGAGAGGGCTCTCGCGGGACCCCGGCAGTTCCGCCCGTGCTGAAGGGAGAACGCACAAGCATGGGGCACGCTCAGAGAGAGCCAGCCAGAGAGACCAGGGCCCAACAAATCCCTCACAGCGCCCGAGCGTCCGTCCTCAGTGAGCCGCAGCTGGTGCCTTGTGGCCCCAACCTCCCGCACCAGACCGGGTCTAGAGTGCCGCGGGACCAGCAACCCGCCGGGGACAAACAGAACCGACCTGAACGCCTGCGTCACATGCCGGCTAAACCTTCGCTGACACACAAGTGGCTACAGCTCTAGCCTAGGACTCCTGGCTCTACGCCCGGCTCTGACACAGACCTGCCGTGAGACCGCGGGCAAGTCACGTCCCTGTGCCGTGCCTCAGTTTCCCCTCCCGTGTTTTGTCTGTTTAGACTGGGAGCTTTTCAGGGATGGGCCATCCCTTAGGTCCAGCCCCTCAAAGGTCTTTCCATTGGAATCAGTGGAAGTTAGGGGCCCAAATACCCGTGAGGACCCGGGGCTTAGCCTTAGGATGCCCGAGCCAAGTCCTCGCTCGGTGTCTGTACAGCCCCAAGCGCAACCGCCACAGAAATAACCCCAGCATCCTCCCCACTCCAGCACAGAGCCCCCACAGCCGGAACCGGCCCCGCCTGTCGCTCCCAGTCCAGACCCGCCTCTACCCCACACTCATTCTGGGGCATTTACCACCACGGCCCCCTGCCTAAGCTCGGGGGGATCCTGGCCCCGGTGGAGTCAGGGCAGGGCTTCCCGTGGGGCGGGGGGGCGACATCACCTCCCGGCTCTTACCACTGCCTCTGTGCATGGAGCCGGCCTTGCAGCTGCCACACACCCTTGACAGCGCCCTGTCTCCTCTCACCCCCAGCTCTCGCGGCCCAGGCGGTGCTGGGCTGACTTTCCCCTGGCATTTCACCTGCTGGCCCACGTTCCCAGCCGTGCCTGTGTTCCTGCCCACGGGCCCTCCGGCTGCCCCCCGCGCTACCAGCAGAGCTGGCTGGCTCAGCACCCGCCCTTCTGGGCACTGATGTTCCACAGGTAATGCATGTAACCAGTATTGGAACTTTTCACAGGAGAAAAGGCTGTCCAGACCTGATAGGCTGTATGAAAAGAGAAACTGAGGCACACTACCACATTGCCTTCACGGCCAAATGCCAAGATTTCTGTACTATGAACAACAGTAATATCTACATTGACTTGATGTTAATTGGGTTCCAAACATTTGCCAAAGCTTGTATGAATAAAGTAGCTACGTTCTCTAGCTCTTGGCAAGATCACATGACACATACAGGAACCATGCTGCAAGAGCAGATCCAATCCGCTATTGTTCTACCCAAGTTGTATCTTAAATTGATGAAGAGATTCAATCGTGTTATTGAACATGACTTTGGTAAACCACTTCTGTTATACACTGGTACGGCGTCTACCCCAGTACAAGCTGTAGTGAGGCAGAACCCAGGTTGGGGAGCTCTTGGGATGCACTCAGAGATGTTTGTCATCCCTTCCTGCATCAATTTTGCATTGGGGGTGTGATGTTATGAGTATAATATAATATCCCATTGAAAGGTGACAGGGCCAGAAAGGGTTAATGAACTCACAGACTGACCTGACCCATGGCCGAACTGTAAAGACTGGTTAGGAAAAGATGTAAATGAACAGAGCTTTGAAATGCAGCCGGCATTGTTAGAGATAGAAGGGTAGATGTTTGCTCAGGTCTTGTGATGTAAGCAAACAAGTCTTGTCTATGGCTATAGCTTTTATTCAAAGATCAAAAAAGGAATATTAACATTTAGGAAGATATTTGAGTGAAATAGTATTATTGTCTATGTCTCTTTGAAGGATGTGGTAACCTGTGTCTGAACTGTGTAATGGATAAATTATCCTGTGCTAATTGCCCTGATGTTTGGAAGAAGGAAAGTTCAGCCTATTGTTTTCTCAGGCCAAAAGGCTGCTGGAAATGTATAAGAACCCTGGGACATGATCCTTCTTCATCTCAGATCTGCTTTGGGTTTCAAGAAGGGGAAACCCTGAGCCATAAGGATTGAGATCCCCAGTCACTGACTGGCGTCACCCTGAATATGGACATTGGACTATAACCTATGGACTATTTCTAAAAGGACTTTTGGCAACTACATACTCATCTCTGCTCTGTATCTGACCCTCAAGAATTGAATTCAAGTCTGTCTGTATATTGATCTTTTAACCAACACTCTCTCTCTTTTCTTTAATAAATTTTAGTTTAGTTAATAAGAATTGACTAGAAGCGTGTATTTGGGGTAAGATCTAAGTTATTATCTAACCTGGATTTGGGGCTGATCCTTTGGGATTGGAAGAACCTTTTCTTATATATGATGAATTAAGGTTTTCAGGAATCATCATCATATCTGACAGTGTGTGTCTGGATGGAGGCTGGGCACTTTAAGGGAACTGCGTTGTTTGGACTTCTTAGTAACCAGTGAGGTGCTATAGAAGCTGTTTTGGGCTGGCTGGTAAATCCTAAGTAGAATCATAGAATCTCAGGGTTGGAAGGGACCTTAGGAGGTCATCTAGTCCAACCCCCTGCTCAAAGCAGGACCAATCCCCAATTTTTGCCCCAGATCCCCAAATGGCCCCCTCAAGGATTGAACTCACAACCCTGGGTTTAGCAGGCCAATGCTCAAACCACTGAGCTATCCCTCCCCCCCGTTCAGGTAATGAAATATCCACCAGCGTTTGGGGTTTGTTTGCCCCGGTCTGTTTGCAGTTCACCCTGATTGAGTGACCTCAGCGGGCTCCTACGGGCAGCACCGTCACACCCCCGTGCTGCCAGCGGAGGTGGCTGGCTCAGCACCCGCCTTCTGGGCACTCATTGCAGCTGAATACAGCCTTGCCAAGGCGGGGATCCCTGCACCCAGGCAGCCCCCCACCCCCCGAGATGCACTGGGTAGAGGCTGCCCCTGCGCTGCCCAGGCCGCCAACCCCACCCTTCACTGCACCCCGCAGCCACATGGCCCCCTGGGAGAACAAGCCCCACAGAGGGGAGCTGCCCTTGCTGGCGGCTGGGGAGCACCCGGACATGGCGCGACGGTGGGTGGGTGCCTAGATCCCACAGGGAGGCGAGTGCCGCATTCTGATGGACCCCAAGACTGCACACAACTGCCCTGCCCCCGCCCCACCACTGACATGCAGCCACCCCTGGCAACTCACCAAGGACAAAACCACCCCACAGCCAGGATCCACTCCAGACGGGCAGGAGCTGGCACACTCAGGCTGGCATTTACACACACGGGATCAGGGCTAGGTTTGGGGAGAGCCCAGGAAAAGGAGCGGGGTTGGGGGCTGTGCCGCATTTGTTGGGAGTGGCGAGGGGCTGAGGATCCTGGACGCTGGCAGGGAGTTGGGGGGCTGGGGCACTGGTCCCCGAGGCAGAGAATTTGGGGCAAGCTGGGTCCCAGGTTCATCTTTGCAGGTCAAAGTCCCCAAAACAGGGAAGAACCGGGCCTGGATTCCTGCCCATTGGGGATGGACTCTGGGCACAGCCCCAGGGAGGGAAAGAGGATTTCTGTGCCCCATGGAAGGGGCGCTGGATACAACCCTGGAGCGGGTTCAGAACCTAAACTGGACTCCGGTGCCCCCCGGAATGGACCCTGGGCACAGCCCCGTCCCCTCCCGCAGCATCAGGCGGCACAAACCCGGCGCCGCGGACATCGCGGGCGGCACCTACCTCTCTCGCGGACGAAGTAGGCCAGGTAGAGGTCGAGCTCCTTGACGGAGACGCTGATGTGGTGGGGCTGGACGCACAGGATGGGGTTGGTGCACTGGGCCGCCTTGACCAGCCGCTCCCCGTCCGTGCTCTCCAGCGGGATCCCCTTGAAGAGGATCACCATGACCAGGTCCAAGCGCCACACCTTGTCGGCTTGGCGCAGGCAGTCGATACGCCGCATCTTGCCCTTCTGGTCGGGGTTGGAGAGGACGCAGCACGAGGGCTTCTTGCCCGTGATGGAGAGCACAAAGTCCTCCCGGAACTCGGGCCGGATGTCCTTGCGCAGCTTGGCCAGCAGCCGGGACGCCCACTTCTGCTTGACCTCGGGCTTCTCGTTCAGCAGCTCGTCCTTCACCGCCCGCTCCTCGTCCTTCGTCATCCGCTTCTCGTGCTTCTTGAAGTACTTGCGCTTGCGGGCCTGCAGGTTGAACCAGGTGTAGGCGAAGGCCCGGACGTGGGGGAGCAGTGCCTCGATGAACGGGTGGAACTCATCCTGCGGGAGCAAGCAGACAGGCCTGGCCGTCAGGACAGACAGGCAGCACCACCGTGCACAGGGGGATTCTCCGTGGGAACACAGCATAGTGTTGGGGGGAGGAGCTGGGCATCAGGACTCCTGGGTTCTCTTCCCAGCTAGGGAAAAGGAGGGGAATCTAGCGGTCAGAGCTTGGGGACCAAGAGACAGGACTCCTGGGTTCTCTGACAGAACTGGGAATAGAACCCAGGAGTCCTGACTCCCAACTTTCTACTACTCTAACCACTGGTCTCCACTGGGAACCTGGGACTCAGGACGGCTGGATACAAGGGGAGTGGTGTTTAGTGGTTAGAGCAGGGCAGGCTGGGGGCCAGAACTCCTAGGTTCCCAGCTTTGGGAGGAGAGTGGTGTCTAGGGGCTAGAGTGGGGGGGTCTGGAAGTCTGGACTCCTGAGCTCTCTTCCCAGTGTGTGTGTCCCAGCAGGGCCAGGCTAGTCCCTGGGGGGCTGTGAAAAGGTAGGGAACTGAGGAGTGGAACTGGCGCATTGGGGAATTTTGCTGCAGCCATTTGATAAAGCGAATTATTGCACGTTCATCATCCTCCCTGTTTAATGGACACAAATGGGCGACCCCCGTCCGGGCCTGGCCTGGCAGCGAGGGCATTGCCAGGGGGTCGGGGCATGTCCCCTGGGGCGGCGGGGGCGCCCACTAGGAGCTCAGACCCTTTGCTGCCCAGCCTGTTGCTCCTCTGCCCCTCCATGGGGCTGGGGGATCCCTCTGTCTTCTTTGGAGTCACTCCTGAGCTTACACCGTTAGGCCTGGGGGGTTCAGGGTGAGGAGAGTCTGGGGGCCCCCACACCACGGCCAGCACAGTAGGAACCGTGTTGGCAGGCGCTGGGGTTGAATTACAAGCGGCCGGCAATGGTAGAGGCTCTAATTCCAGGTGTAATGGAGCTAATAGAGTGTGGGGGTGTGTGGCCACAGTGACGAACCGTACCCCCCTTCCCTCTCGCCCCGACGGCCCAGCCGTGCCCGGTGCGCGCCATCATCCTCTGAAACCTGTGCCCGGTGCCAGGCGAGGGGGAGCCGGCGGACTGGATTCCTGAGCCCGAGTTGAATTGGATTCTGAGACTGGAGGCACTCAGTCTGGGTCTCTCTGCCCACCTGCAGCGCCGGGGCATGAGTGTGCCCCCATGTGCCTGCACGCCAGGGAACATGTGCCAGCCCGTGCACGGGGCCAAAGGGGGCCAGGCCCGGTGTCCCCTTTCCCAGACCTGACGCTGCCCAGTGGCCGTCGCGCCCAACGCAGCCCCATCCAGGGAACGCCCCAGATTCACCCCACTTCTGGCCCAGCCCCTGCTCCTGAGAGTGAGTCACGCTCTGACGGTCTTTTTCCACTTGGCGAGTGTTTCCCAGAGCGTCCGTCCAAGAAAGAAACCAAGAAAAGCACGTCCCCTCCGCACCCAATTTTCCCATTTCATGGCTCGGGGGGAAGCTAGGTGTGGGGAAAGGACCACCTAGGAAAACCACCAAAGCCGGGTTCCCAGATGCCTTTGCGCGTGTGCGAAGGAAGGAAAAATCCCCCCCACCCCCATTTAGAACTGAGATGAAACCCAAGAGGCAGCGGGTTCTTCGTGCCAGACCTCCCTGATATTTTGGGCGCGCTCTCTGCTTTGAATGTGGCTCAGAGGAAGGCTAACTGGGATTGCGTCAGGAAAGAGCCCCGCGCGCCAAGCCATGGCAGCTTCGGAAATGTTTTCCTTGAGTCGCTCCGCAGAGCAGAATCCCCGCTCAGCACGATCGCATGGCAGGAGGCTGCTAACCACAACCGGAGCTGCTCCTTCTCGCTCCCTCGGGGGCGAGATCCTTCCCTTGCCGCCCCGGCGTAAAGTGGGGGCGGCCCCCCTGCAAGCAGCAGAGCTCCGGCGGCGTAAGAGAAGGCAAGGATCCGTCCCCGCGGCTTTTAAGAAAACACAAGAACTGTGAGAAGCAGCAGTTTTGCCCAAGAATTTGGAAAGCCGTTGAAAAATTATTTTTCTTTGGACTGTGGTTCTGCTCTGAAAAATGAGTGTATGAAAAAAACAGCCCTTTCCTCCCATCACCCTCTGCCTCCCGGGGGTGTCCTGGGCAGGGGCTGCTTTCCTGGTTTTGGATTCCCGCACAGCTACACCAGCAAAGGGAGAAAGGGCCGGAGTCGGCTTCTCCTGGGGCGTCATCCACAGACGCTGCTGCCCATGGCCATGGCCACGAGAAACGGGGTGTCCCAAGCAGGGGTGCTGGCTAGAAACCATGTATTCAATGTTTCTAATAACTACCTGCCAGCAGATCGAGGGAAGTGATCATTCCCCTCTATTCGGCACTGGTGAGGCCACACCTGGAGTACTGCGTCCAGTTTTGGTCCCCCCACTACAGAAGGGATGTGGACAAATTGGAGAGAGTACAGCGGAGGGCAACGAAAATGATTAGGGGGCTGGAGCACATGACTTATGAGGAGAGGCTGAGGGACCTGGGATTGTTTAGCCTGCAGAAGAGAAGAATGAGGGGGGATCTGATAGCTGCTTTCAACTACCTGAAAGGGGGTTCCAAAGAGGATGGATCTAGACTGTTCTCAGTGGTAGAAGATGACAGAACAAGGAGCAATGGTCTCAAGTTGCAGTGTGGGAGGTCTAGGTTGGATATTAGGAAACACTATTTCACTAGGAGGGTGGTGAAGCACTGGAATGGGTTACCTAGGGAGGTGGCGGAATCTCCATCCTTAGAGGTTTTTAAGGTCAGGCTTGACAAAGCCCTGGCTGGGATGATTTAGTTGGGGTTGGTCCTGCTTTGAGCAACCTTGGACTAGATGACCTCCTGAGGTCTCTTCCAACCTCAATATTCTATGATTCTATGGGGGGGTGGCAGTCCCCCAGCGCCCCTCGTTCCAGCCCCAGTCATTCCAAGCATGGAATTGGAAGGCCACAGGGAGTCACCTAGGGCAGGAAGTGACCTGCAGGCCCTTCTGACCAGCGATGATTGGTGGAGGGGAATCCCAGTGGGCTCTCAGACCCCCAGCTGACCATGTCAGGGGTGGGCAATGAAAAAAACAAATACAAATCGAACCGGGAGCCAGGCCAGCAAGACCAGAAAAGTGTCTTTTTAGCTGCAAGCCAAGTGCCTGGGTTCCGGAGCCATTCGGCCAAACTCCTCCCAGGGTCGTGCTGGGTGCATGGGAGGCCCAGCCCCAGGGGCAGGACCTAGGGTCCCGGGCCACATCCCGCTCTGCACAACAGGGCACAGGTGGAGCAGAGCTGGGGGCTCGCTGACTGGGGATACCCCGACGTGTGCGGCTGGTGAGGGGACTCTGGGAAGCCAGTGGGGCTAGTCCAGGGCTGCACGTAGATGGTCAGGGCTAGCTAAGGAGACAGCCCGGCGCTGGGACACAGCCTGAGCTGGGGCAGATCCCGCAGTCCCCAGGCCAAGTGACTGCACGGCATGATCAGCTAGTCCCAGACCATGGATCCCCACCCCAGCTCACCCTGGCACTGACCCCTCTGTGCCCACAGCCAGGGACCCCCCCGGCTCACCCTGGCACTGACCCCTCTGTGCCCAGAGCCAGGGACCCCCCTGGCTCACCCTGGCACTGACCCCTCTGTGCCCACAGCCAGGGACCCCCACCCCGGCTCACCCTGGCACTGACCCCTCTGTGCCCACAGCCAGGGACCCCCACCCCGGCTCACTCTGGCACTGACCCCTCTGTGCCCACAGCCAGGGACCCCCCCCGGCTCACCCTGGCACTGACCCCTCTGTGCCCAAAGCCAGGGACCCCCCCCGGCTCACCCTGGCACCGACCCCTCTGTGCCAAAGCCAGGGACCCCCACCCCGGCTCGCCCTGGCACTGACCCCTCTGTGCCCACAGCCAGGGACCCCCACCCCGGCTCGCCCTGGCACCGATGCCTCTGTGCCCAGACCCAGAGAGCCCATCCCCCACACCCCTGCTGCAGATTCAGTTTCACTTTCACCCCCTCCCCCCGTCAAGCCCCAGTGGCTCGGGGCGTCCCAGGACAGCGGCGCCTAGTGGCAGCGACCTGATCCCCCAACCGTGCCCCATCGCCAGAGCTAGGTGGGGGAGCTCACGGTACCGTCCACGCTGGCTCTCCGCCCTGCGGCCCATCCACCGCGGGGCAGGCAGCAGGAGGCGGCAGGAGGGTGGGAGCCCGAGGCCAAGCCCCGGCTGCGCTAGAGAAGCCGGGCCCAAGGCACTGGAGAGCTGCCCCTATCCATTGGTCCCTGGCACCCTGCGGCAGCGTAGGTGCAAGAGAGGAGGGAGGCCCGGATCCCCGCTGGCTGATTGGCAGCAGCCGCTCATCCCCGGCAGCCGGGCATGCAGCTCCATCAGGGGAGAAGGTCCATGATCCCCTCTCCATCAGGGGAGAAGGTCAAGGCAAAGCAAGACAGGAGCCGAAAACAGCAGCCACCAGTTCCAAAACCCACCCTTGACCCGGGCTGGCTGGTGTATCAAACCACGGCCTGGCCCCCAGCCTGCCCGGGCCAATCCCTTCTCCGGCCAGCGGGCCACGTCCCAGAGTGGGCTCCTGGCACCAGATCGCTGCCCGGCCAGCCGAGTTGCTCCCCACGGATCCACGCACACGCCAGCCTGCCCCTCGCCTCGCCGGCCGCAGGACCCCGGCGCATCCCGACCCAGGGCACTCGCGCCTCTGGGGTAGGGAAGGAAAACGAACCAGGAGCCCAATGGACGGGGGGAGGGGACTTGTGCTGCCGAGGGGAGTGCTGACCGGTACTTGCAGGGCCCCTCTTCAGCACGGGCACCTCCTTGCACACACACCATGGACACCTCTACTTACACACCCACAGTGGGCACCTCCTTACACCCCCACCATGGGCACCTCTCCTTACTCACCCACCATGGGCACCTCCTTACACCCCCACCATGGGTACCTCTCCTTACATACCCACTGTGGTCACCCCTCCTCACACACTCACTGGGAGCACTTCTCATTACACACCGACCATGGGCACCTCCTAACACACCCACTGGGAGCACCTCTCGTTACACACACCCCATGGGCACCTCCTTACACACCCACTGTGGGCACCCCTCCTTACACACTCACTGGGCGCACCTCTTGTTACACACCCACCATGGACACCTCTCCTTACACACCCACCATGGGCATCTCTCCTTACACACCCACTGTGAGCACTCCTCTTTACACACCCACTGTGAGCATCTCTCCTTACACACTCACTGTGGGCACCTACTTACACACCCACATGGGCACCTCTCCTTACTCACCCACCATGGGCACCTCCCTACACACTCACCATGGGCACCTCTCCTTACACACCCAACTTGGGCACCGCTCCTTACACACTCAGAGGCATTCCTGCTCACACACAGGGCACCTCTCTTTACAGCAATGTTTCTCTATGCCAGGCTCAGAGGACTGAGCTCATCCCTCTGACTGTCCAGCCTGGCGGAGGGTTGATTGCTCCTAGGTCCCTTGGCCTAGCGGTGGGGCGGGGGGTCTAGTGAAGACCGGGCTGGAGGCTGGAGGCCATGGGGTTGCCTTGCTCCTGTGGGATGGACACTGGGGGGCACTGGGGAGAGGGGCTGAGCTCACCACGTCCCACCTGTGCTGCCCTGCTCTCTCCATAACTGTGTCATCCCCCACAGCAAGGCTGTGACCCCCCCCCCCGCCCCCCAGGGCACTCCAAAATACAACTCCCTGGGGCTTTGGCTAGTGACTTTAGCTCTGGCCAGGCAGCCCTGGACCCGGGGCCCGGGGCCCCCTGGCACAGCACTGCCAGCTCTCCCCATGACCGGGACTCGGTCTGCAGGGGTCCCGGGAGCTCAGACTCCACAGCCTGTTGGATCTTTCAGGGCCCCGAGAAGGGGCCCGTTAGGGAGGTGGGCTTTGTGGGACCCCTGCGTAGGAGGGAGCTGGACTGAGGCCCAGCGGGCTCGTTTCACATGCAGGCCACCACACCGCGCCCCCTGGGGACAGCATCCGGGTACCGCGACCCCGCCCTGCCCCAGAGGCCCCCATAGCCAGTTCCCAATCCCCTTGGGCAGCCAGTGCCCCTCTGCAGCATCAGACACGGGGGCTAACATAGGCACCGCACTGCCCAACAGCTGACCCCGGGTCAAGCCACGCGGGCGAGGGAGCTCCGGACGGGACTGCCCCCCACTTTCCTCAGCAGATGGCAGGTCACTGTGACGAGGCCGTCCGGGGAGGGCGGGGGGTAACAGGTGGGGGAGGGAGGGCATGCCCTGGGAAAAAGCAATGGGAGAGTATGGTGCATAGCCCCCGTTAATCCAGTCCTTAGAACCCCCCCTGCCCTGGGCTCCCCCCACAGCTCTGCCAGTGCCCCTCAACCCTGCCCTGCTGTTCAAGCCCTGCCCCCCGCCCCCGCCCATTCTGCCAGTGCGCCTCACTCCCGACCCGCAGCCCCCTGCTATCCCAGCTCTGGGCTCCCGCCTGCCCCAGCTCTGTCAATATATCTTGACCCTGAAGATCTGATACAAGCCCCAGGTCTGGCCCCTCCTGCTCCGACACACGACACACAAAGATTTTCTTTCTTCACTCTGAACAAATTCCTTCCGGGGATCTGGCCAAGTCCCAGCAAAATCCCAAACAGGGCATCAGCTCAGAGGTGACGGCTCCATCGCTCTGAGTGCCATTTCTAATACAGCAGCGCCCAGGGGCCTGGTCAGGATCGGGGCCCTGCCCACAGACCCATGGGAATGCTGGAAGAAACCGCCCCTGCCTAGAGGAGTTTCCTTCGAACTCCCCCATAGTTCTGGGCCCAGTATAGACTGGCCCTTGTTCTACCAGGGCGCCCTGTTGCTTATCAGGAAGGGTCCCAGCTCCTGTTTCTGCTGCGTTCTCTGTTCACGGGGCTGCTGTTGAACCCCCCGTCCCCTTCCACCAGTGACTGGGCCAGGGAAGAAGCCCCGGGGCCCCCAAAGGCTGATTTCTGCACCAGGATTAAGCAGGGATCTGCGATGAACTGAAAGCCGGGGCAGCTCCTGAAATCCGATCAGCCACTCCGACAACTTTCCCTCCCCTCCCGGATTATCTCCGCTGCACAAAGATGTCACATCTCCTTAATCTGCTTTAGTGGCCAGGCTGGAGAAGGGACCAATTCATGTGCCGTAAATACAGATGTTCTGGGGCAGGCGCTGTGATTGGGCTGAGCCCATGCACTGGATGGCCTCCTCCTGCGGGGCCGGGCTGTGTGACGACCCAGGGGTGGATAAAATCCCTAAGCAAACCCAGGCTCCTCAGGAGAGGAAGGGGTAGTGACAGCTGCGTTTGGTACAGTAGCTAGGGAGATAAAAAGCGGAGTTAAGATATTATTGTTATTATTTGTATCCCTGTCATGTTTAGCAGCCCCAGTCCCGGCCCAGGCCCACATTGCGCTAGGCGCTGTACATTATCTATTAGGTGTATTATGGTAGCACCTGGGAACCCCAGCCATGGCCCAGGCCCGCCTTGCACTAGGCGCTGTACATTATCTATTAGGTGTATTATGGTAGCACCTGGGAACCCCAGCCATGGCCCAGGCCCGCATTGCGCTAGGCGCTGTACATTATCTATTAGGTGTATTATGGTAGCACCTGGGAACCCCAGCCATGGCCCAGGCCCGCATTGCGCTAGGCGCTGTACCTTATCTATTAGGTGTATTATGGTAGCACCTGGGAACCCCAGCCATGGCCCAGGCCCGCCTTGCGCTAGGCGCTGTACATTATCTATTAGGTGTATTATGGCAGCACCTGGGAACCCCAGCCATGGCCCAGGCCCGCATTGTGCTAGGCGCTGTACCTTATCTATTAGGTGTATTATGGTATGCAGAAGAGAACAGAGAGAGAGACTGGCATTGGTAGGGGAGACAGGAGCCCTGGATCTATTCCTGGCTCTGCTACTGACCTGCTGGATGAGCCTGGGCACATCCCTTTCCCCCTCCGGGCCTCAGTTTCCCCTCCTATCTTTGCCTGTCCTCTCTAGCTGGACCGTGAGCTCTCTGGGGCAGGGCCTGGCTCTCACCGTGTTTGTGCAGCACCCAGCACAGCAGGGCCCCACCTTGTCAAGGCCTCTAGGTCTGAGTGTAACCGACAGCCCAGCCCAGCCATGCTGCTCTGAGCCAGCAACCACCAAACTCGCCCCCAAGAGCCTGCCTGCAAAGGCGGCAGCTCTGGCCCCGCCGAACTCGCCTGCTCTGAGCCCAGCCTGCTCTGCCAACTCTTGCCTTGTCTCGCTTCAGACCTGAACAATCGCAGCACGAGCTGCAGGTGAGAACACACCAATGACTGGCCCCCGAAACCCATCCCCCACCCCACCTCCCAGCCAGGACTTCACAGCTGGGACCAGACACCAGTATAGGGCACATGGCACACACTGAGCACCTCCCATTCCGTCCAGTAGAGGGCAGCGATGCACGAACACACTCCCCCCTAGCCAGGGCAGTACAGCGCCGAACAACTGGGGATGGGAGAATAGGCTGGGCCACTCTGTGCCTCGAACTCAAACCGGCCCGTTCCTGAGGTTCAGCAAAAGTTTGGTTAACTTCTCCCCTGTTGTTTTTCATTTGTGCTGCTGTGTTTCTGCCGGGCTTGGAGACAGCCGTGCTGAAATACCGCAGAAAGGCTGTTCTCGTGGCATTTCCGGCCAGGAATCTGGCAGGAGATTCTGTCCTTGGGCCATGTCCAACCTCGTTTTATAGAGCCCACGAGATCTGGAGAAACTGGCCAGCTTGCAGGGTGCTGCTTTTGTAGAAACGGGGCCCGATTCTGCTCCCGCTGACACAGTGGGTGTTTGACTTCAGCGGGAGCAGAATTAGCCTGTATTTTTTAACTCTTTTGTGGCCTTTTCCAGCCAGAGATTTCAGAGCCCTGCCCAGATGGACCAAAGCCACCACATTCCTGCTAGGGAGGGAAGCATCATCCCTGAGTTGCAGATGGGGAAACCGAGGCAAAGGGACTCACATAAGGACACACAGTGAGTCAGTTGCGAAGCCTGGACTAGAACTCAGGCGCTCCTGGCGCCTTGCCCTGTGCTGGGCCCGCTAGCCCGCGTTGCCCAAAGCAAAGTTCTCTTGATGGTTTGAGGTTCAACCGTCACCATGTTACCTCACGCGTCAGACTCCCCTCCCCCACACTCCCCAGCATCCGCGGAGTAACGGCCCGCTGGCACAGTGGGAGCCAAGGAGGAGAGCCGCTAACCGGCTTCCTCTCCAATCACCTAGGGGGAAGAAAGAACCTGGAACTCTAGAATGCAGGGTCTCAGCTCTTTCCTGGGTGAGAGCCCGCGGGGTTCGGGCCGGGGAGGGCACAGGGCTGGCGTTCGGGCAGCTACAGTACTGCCAACCCTACATGTTCAAAAATCATGGTTCAAAAACTCACAAGCTTGGCTGAGCAAATCGTGCAATTCGGTTCAGTAACCGACAGTGGGTTCTCGTTATTCGTAGCTTCCCAGGCCAGAAGGGACCCCTGTGAGCAGCTAGCCTTCCCTCCCCGATAACACGGGCTGGAAAACTGTCTTGAAATCACTCCGGTTTGAACTAGAGCAGATATGTTAGCACGGCACTGAATCCTGACCATAACATTGCCGGTGATGGAGAGAATCCATTTTTCATTGGCTTGTTTTCTGAGCTCTTTGTGGGTCACATTTTCTGACTTTTCTCCCCAACCCCAAGGGCCAGACATGTATTTCTTTCAGTCCAGAAACACTGAGAATCTCACCTAAATCCCATGACTCCTGGAGCTGGGGATGCCAAATCTGGGGAGAGCATCCCTCTGGAGTGGGCCCTGGCCCCCTGCCCTGGCTCATGCCCCAGCTGTTGGCCCTGGTGCGGGGTTGTTTTGTCTCTGGACTGAGGGAAGGAGATGCACCCTGGCTGCAGGAGGCCTGTAGGGTGCGGAGAGACCCCAGGCTACCTGACGGCAGCCTGACCCCAGCCATGGCTTGTTTTACTAATGGCTGCCGAACCCCTTTGCCAGCCAGGCAACCACCTCAAAACTGCTGCAGTCTCCATGCTCCCCACAGTCACAGATCACTGGGGCCCAGGGAGAAGCAGGCAAAGTTGCCTCCCTTCCCATTTGCCAGACTATAGAGTCCACTCCCAGAGGGCAGCACCCGGGGGCCTGACCAGCACCTAGATCTGTGGCCCCCGAGTGTGAGGAGGGGCTGAAATCCACTCCTGAGCTCTGTTCTCTTAGAAGAGGACAGCCATGAGGTGTCGCCCCCTTGGCGCCCCTATAGGTCTGACCCCCTAATGCCAACTTCAGGCCAGATTAGCCCGCGGGGTGCTGCTGAGCTCACCTCAAAACCGAGCCCTCGAAAACCTGGCCCACAATGTCCACAGCGTCAGCTCAGTGGAAGGAGGCTATTAGCCAAGCTGGCCAGGAGCACACCACACTCCGGGTGTCCCTGAACCTCTGACTGCCAGGCGCGGGAACTGGATGGCAGGGGATGGATCACTGGATAATCACCCTGCTCTATTCACTCCCTCCGAAGCACCTGGCACAGGCCACTGTCGGAAGGCAGGATACTGGGCTGGATGGTCCATTATCTGACCCGGGCTTATGTCTCCCTCCACCACAGGTGCTCTCTGCCAGCCGCCCCATTCCCTGCGTGACTCAGTGCTTTCACGCAGCCTTGGCCGGGTGAATCTCCTGGCACCGTCTGGCCCCGGCTCCGGGCGCTGGAGACAGCAGTCGGGTCCCAGGAGGGCCAGCGCTGAAGAGGAACAGACGATAATCTGGCCTGTATTAAATCACTGATTTAGCAGCCAAGGGCTTTCTCCACAACAGCAACATTCAGCTCTGGATTGCCAGCATTCAGAGCCGGAGGTTAGCTCAGGCCTGTTCTGCAGCAGGGTGACAGTGGCAGGCTGTGCGGCCCACTGGTTAGAGCCCAGGGCTCGGAGCCCTGAGGAAATTCTCAGCTTGGACCCCAATTCAGTGTGAGACTTGGGGCGAGTCGCGCCCCCTCCCCCACCTGTACGATGCTGCTGATTCTCTCCCCCCTCCTGGAGAGCTCAGGATCTCATCGTTCACACCATCGGCTTCCCGCCCTGGTTCAGATCCCGGTCGCATGGGGCACACGGTGACCAGAAACGGCACACGGCACACCTCTGCCACACGGTGACCAGAAACGGCACACGGCACACCTCTGCCACACGGTGACCAGAAACGGCACACGGCACACCTCTGTGACCAGAAATGGCTTCTGGCCACCCGCGATCCTGAGAAAGGGTCAACCCTGCTACAAAGCCAGACGCAAACACTGTAAAGTGCTGTACGTCCTCCGAGGATGTTACAGCCCCTGGAACAAAGCACGTAGCCCCAGAAATCCACCTGCGCTTGCCAGGCTCTGCCACGCACTTGAATCCATTTTACCATAATTGATTATGGGGGAGGAAATCGATAGCTGCGCATCGTTTACTCATTATTACTAAAAAGTTATTTGCAATTCTTGCCACTTGTTCAGCCCCAGATCGCAAAGCACCTTGCAAATATTAATCAGGGTTTCTCAGCATCCTTAGGAGGCAGCTGAGCTGTATTATAACCAGGGAAACCGAGGCAGTGATAAGTTAAGTGAGCCAGGCCAAGACGACACAGCAAGTCGGTGGCAGACTCGGGAATAGAACCCAGGTGTCCTGGCCTCGGCGCACTAGGCCAGACCGCAGGGCTGAGGAGCTTTCTGAGTACGAGAGGAAGGCCGAACGCGCTGGGTTAGGAGGAACTGATGCCCATGTGAAATGAAGAAGGATGCACCGCAGAACAGAACCGGCATTGCCCCTTCCTCCGCCTGTCACTTCCCATTGGCTGGGCCCAAGGGACCATCCGTGGCAGCTGCCCAGGGGCTGCTGGGAGCTGTGGTCCAACCAGCCCTGCACCCACCAGCACCCAGCTTCGCCGTTGGCTCCCACCTCCGCAAGGGGCTGGGAAGCTGCTCACAGGGAAGAGGGTGCGGACAAGGCCCCCGCACGGCTATATGATAAACACACCAGCCAGGGACCCCGCAGAAATGGGGGAGGGGTCCAATTCTCAGCACTGCCAAAGGCTCCCAGTGGGACCAGGGCGAGTCACGGACTGTCTCTCAGTTCCCCTCTGCAAGGAGAGCCCGTTAGAGCTGAGAGCGCTAGCGGAGGTGAGGTGAGGAAGGATGGTCTGATGGTCGGGGTGCTAGGCTAGGACTGGGGAGACAGACCTGGGTTCAAGTCCCTGATCTGCAATAAGGCTGTTGGGCAAGTCACTTGGCTTCTCTGGGCCTCAGTTTCCCACCTGTACTGTGGGGATCCCAGCCCTGCGTGCCCATGGCGGGAGTGAAGATTAAATACAGGTGCCGGGGGGGGAAGATAAGTACCTAACATCAAGTCCATGGGGCTGTACTGCGCTGAGCCAATGGGGCCGCTAGGGGCTACTCTAGTAATCACCCTGACCAGGGCTGCTGCAGCTGGGCCTGTGTGGGGAGGAGGAGGGAGCCGGTGCTTCGGGTCACGCCAGAGCGGCGCTGGGTTTGGACGCGGCTCCCTGAATGCAGCAGCCTCCTGGCGGGTGAGCTTTGCCCTGACCCCAGGGCCTTCGGGGGAGAGAAACGCTGGTCACGGAGAGCGACCTTCCACCCGCCCAGAGGCTCTGCTGGGATCGGGGGGTGGGGAGAGCTTGGCCCCTTGCCTACAGGCCTCAGCCCTGCCCAGGAGAGCAGCTGGTGCCAGCCTGGCTCCTCGGCCTCAGCACAAATAGGAGCAATTAGCCCCTCCCCCCTCGCTTGCTGGCAGCCTCAGCAGAGAGGACAAGGGACAAATGGGCCCCCGAGTCTGAGCGTCTCCCTAGGACACTGGGAGGCAAAACGGGGCCCTGGGGTGCAGAGTCAGCTCCTGGCTCTAGTGCAACCTGATCGGGCAGAGCAGGGCATCAGACTGCCCCAGGGCTGGGCAGTCAGCCTGGCATGGGCACTGCCCCTGTGGGGAGAGGCTCCAGGGCGGAGCAGCCAGCAGCCGTCCCAGGCTCAGCTCCTGTGAAACGCTTGTTCTGGGCTGTGATCTCCGCTGGCTGGATCGCCCACAGGGCCCCGGCTCAGCGGGTGTCACTGAATTCTGAGTCCCTGCCGGCTTAGAACTCAGCCAGGAGAAAATGCACCTCCCTGCCTCCCCGCAGCATGGGCCAGGGGGCGGCCGAGGGCCCCGGAACAGCATTTACCAACTGTAGCAAAGCAGGGATCACTCCATTGCAGCTGCCTCTGGGGTGGAACATGTAGTATCGGTACCCAGCGTGCTGCCGCGTAACCGCTCAGGTCAGCGCAGCGAAACCTAGCACCAGCCGCGAGGGCCTGGGCTTTCATCCACTGCAGTCAAGGGGTCTCAAAATGCAGGGGTCCGGGTGAGGTAGTGGGAAGTGGCCACGGCTGCCATAGCTATGGGGTGCCAACAGTACCAGTGACAGCGCAGACAGGGGCTATGGCTGCCATAGCTACGGGTGCCAAGGCAGAATTAGCTACAATTTACCGACAGCGCTGCACCTATCCCTGGGCCTCATCCCCCCCTGTCATGTAGGGCCCGATCCTGAGAGGTCTCTGGCAGTTCCTGGTGCCCAGAGCCTCTCAGACTCAGGCCCCTACTCAGTGTAAGTGAGGGCAGATGATTAATTAGTGCTAGCCACAGCCTAGCCCCCACCATGCTAGGCGCTGTACAGACACAGAACAAAACACAGTCCCTGCCACGACCCCGCCCAGCCCCCACCGCGCTAGGCGCTGTACAGACACAGAACAAAACACAGCCCCGCCCAGCCCCCACTGCGCTAGGCGCTGTACAGACACAGAACAAAACACAGCCCCTGCCACGACCCCGCCCAGCCCCCACCGCGCTAGGCGCTGTACAGACACAGAACAAAACACAGCCCCTGCCACGACCCCGCACAGCCCCCACCGCGCTAGGTGCAATGAAAAGCCAGCGCCTGCTCCCGGCACTTTACCATCTGATCTCAGTGTATGACAGGTGGGTCTCTGGACTCCTCCCTCGTGCTTGGGAGGATGCTAGGCTGTCACATCAGAGCAGTGTCCTCTGAGACGCCTCTGCCCCAGGCCTGCGATCCTGGCACGTCCCTTCCGCGGCTGTGGTGGGCTGCACTGGGAAGCCCGGGGGCTTTGCCAGATGAGCGAGGAGCCACTCAGGCATCCCGCTTGTCCTGACAGACCCTCTCCTGAGCACGCTGCCCTCATGGGCTCTGGCCAGAAGGCACAGGGGCGGCCTCCCATTGACTTCAACGGGCCTCAGCCCTGCCAGCGGGCAAACCCGGCCGGCCTGAGTGGGCGGGCAGCTGAGACAAGGTGAGCAGCCGGAAGGCTGGCATTGGCTTGCCCACCTGCGCAGGGAACATGCCGGACGGCGGCCAAGAGATGGAAGAACAGGACCGTGAAGAGCTACGGGGTGACTCCGGGGCAGCAGCCCCCAGGGCCCGACACACGGATTCCAAAGGAACAAGCGCTCTTCGCCGGCTCAGGGGGCTGGTGACGTCTCCGGGGCGTGGGTCCCCTGCATGCCGACGAGGCGGAGAAGGCGCAGCCGCCCCGAAGCGGCTCTAGGAACGCCCCGGCCTTGGGGCTCGGCTCTCCATTGTCGGCACCTTCTGTACCTGTGACCATGGGCTGGGCTCTGCCTGCTCCATGTTGGGGGCCAGAGCTCCAGGAAGGCAGCGTCCCATCCTCCCAAGGGAGTCCCATCTGCTCGGGGCCTGGAAGGCAGCGAGGAGCAGGCCGGGTACCCCAGCCGGGAGGGGAAACGACCCTTCCTCGCTTGGGCTCCCGGACTGGAGCATGACAGCGAAACCAAATATCCCGGCAGTGCAGCCAAAGGTCCCGGGCTCCCTGGGAATCGCAGGAAACAGCTGGGGAGCGGCTGCCGGCTGCTCCACGCGCTGCTGCGGTTGTTTGCCAAAGTCTCCCTTTGCCCCCGCGCACCTCGCTCTGTCTTAGCCTCTTTCCGCCCCGCCGGCTCAGGGAAGCGTATCAAGCCTCCGGCCGGCAAGCAGCGAGGGGTGACGCATCCCCTGGAGGGCAGGGGCCCCCCAACGTAATTGGGCCCCAAAGGCAGAGGCCATAAAGAAGGGACAGGGGAGGAAAAACGGTCTAGGGAGATAGCCAGAGTCCTAGTTACAATTCCCTGCTCTGCAACCGACTCCCTGTGTGACCCTGGGCAAGTCACTTAGTAGCACTGTGCCTCAGTTTCCCCATCTGTGAAAGGCGCATGACCTCAGAGAGGTGCTGTGAGGATACCGAGATGAAAGCTCTCGAGGCGCTCAGGTAATGGGATGCCAGATAAATGCCCAGAGACGGAGGCAGGAGAGGGCTCTTCTCTGAGTCCAGATCAGATAGAACCAGACATGAGGTTGTATCACAGCCTAGCTCATTTGACTGCAAAACCAAGAGCCAATCTTGCTGCAGCCAGAGCCATCTTTGCACTGGATGTGCTGGGCTGCTGAGCGTGGAGGGTTCACAGCTGGGAGGTTTTTCTGTACCAGACCTTTACATTTCCAGGCGCTCCCCCTTGCGTGAGGCGCACAGCAGCCATCTTGTTCTCAGGGCTGCTGCAGCATGGTACAGAGGAGATGCACACCGTGCTCTCGCTCCTGCTCTCACTCACTCAGTATCGGGGAAGGGTTTTTCTTTTGTTCTTGCTTGTTGTCGTTTCCCCTTCATCTGAGATGGAGGTCGTTCGGGGTGAGAGTGAAGGGCTGCTCGTAGGGTTTGGAAAAACAGAACCATCCTAGACACTTCGGACAGGAATTCACAGCGCTTCCTGGCGGGGGGGGTTGAACCGCGGTTCTCCAGCTGCAGCTTCTGGACCCGGGTCCCTGTTCTTTGCTAGCACACTGCTCCTTGCTGCACCAGCTACAGGAACCTGGAGATTCATCGCGACTCTCATTTAGTTGCTTCAGAGACTTTTGTCTGGCATCTCTTTGGTGTCGGTCCAACCCGGGCATCTGCAGGGGACACCAAGGGTGGAAGGAGAGCACCTAACGGAGCGAAATGTTTAACCCTTAAACGCTGCCTTCTACAGTCCTCACAGCACCGCTGCCTCCGCTTTACAGATGGGGAAACTGAGGCGTGGTGAGGCGGCAAAACCGGCCCAAAGCTATTTAAGCAAGTCTGCAGGAGAGGCAGGACTAGAAGCCAGGTGTCCTGATTCCCCAGCTCACAGCCTCTCTCCACAGCACCGCGCTGCCTGCCTGGTGCCAGAGACCAGAGCCAAACTGCACAGCCTGCAGGGGAGAGCGGGGCAGGGGGCTGCAGCCAGCGAGAAGGGGAGATGGATGATTTGGGGCCCCCTCGAGCTGCGTCCCTACGAGGGGACGTTATCTGCACTCTGGGTGTGTGCATTCAGCCGAGAGCCAAGAGAGGGGAAATGAGGCAGCAGACACACGAGCCAGAGATCCTGCAGGGGTGAGGCGAGGTTCAGTAGCTAATGACTGGAAAGTGCTTGGAGATCCTAGGATACAGCCTGACCCGCAGCCCGGGCTCCAACCCCCCGAGCTCAGGGCAGCCTGGGGACCCTGAGCATGGGGGTGAAACCTCTGAGGCCGACACCCATCTCCACTAGAGCTAGTGTTGTGATGTGAGAACGCCCCGTAGGCAGGTGTCGGCTCACACGGCCACTCCTGGTCTCTAGTAGCCAGTGATTGTTTTAAGCCCTGAACTCAGAGGTTTATCTCCTCCGGCGTGTCTGGACCATTCACTGGGCAGACTCGTTAGCCTTCGATATGTCCAGCCCCTCTTGGAATCTTGCTAAGGCCTTGTCCTCAGAGACGTCATGTGGCGGGGAGTTCCACAGCCTTTTAGCACGTCCCCTCTCAGCCGTCTCCCCTCTAATGTCACAGCCCCGTCTTTGCAATTGTCTCGTCACGGGGGAGATTCTCCCGGCCCTGGATCGTTCTCCCTGCTCTTGTCTGACCTAACTCTGCAGGGGTGGGGTACACCTGGGTGGATGGATGGATCGACGGGACAGTGGGGTGTGTATGGGAGGGGTATAGCGGGGTGGGTGGGGGATGAGCAGTTGAACCCTGATTCCCCACTGGGGAGCGAAGGGATCAGCCTGGCTTCAGTGATTGCCCCACTTGGGGGCGATTGTGCCTCATTACAGTTGGGGGCGGGGGGTCTCCTGGTGTTTGAGGATGAGGTGGGAAAGCCCCAAGGAGGCGTGGGGGGGTCAGGAGCCCAGCCATCCACACAGGGTTAGCAGGCAGGGGCCGGGCAGCAAGGGGGTTTATTTACCCATAGAACGGCAAGGTGGCCAAGCAAAGGCTGCGATCTGGGGGGCTGTGCCCACGGCGGCCCACTGCTGCTAGGACGCGATAGCCCTTCAGCCCAAGAATGGGGGATCCCCTGTACCGCCATCGGGGAGCAGCAGGGACAGAGTCAGAGTCCTGTGCCCTCGGCGCGATCCCCCAAGCCCACGAGCCCCCCGGTATCAGGCACCCCCTGAGAACGGACGACGTCCCCAGCAATAGACAGCGCCGCCTGAAACACGCAGCCCCGGAAGGGCCTCATCAGCCCTGAATTCGCCCCCCCTCAACCAACACAGCCCCCCCTGAACACAGACCCCCCCAGCACACCAGCAGCACCTCCCCCAACACACCTGGCTCCGGGGCCGCAGCTGTAAGCCCCATTTTGGCTCCGGGGACCATGCCTGGCCGGGTGCTCTGGGCCCCCCTGCACTTTATAGCCCCGCAGCTCGCTGACACGGGCCAGCCGCGGGCGTCTTACTGGAGTGTAGACGCACCCCGAGAACCCAGCTCCCCGTCCCCACCCCCTAGGCGGCGGGGCCGGGATTCAGTGCTGGCTATAAAACAACTGTGCTCCCCCCACGCACCCAGCCACCCCCTTCCTATCGTGTGGTTTCTGCACTGGAAATCCAGGGCGGGCAGGAGGAGCGAGTCACTGGTTAAAAATAACCAAGGCCTTTTGCAGGGGAGTTGGTAGCGTGGCCAGAGGATTGGCTGGCTCCAGCCGACAGCCTTCCTGTCCCTAGATCGGGAGGTGAAAAGTTCACGGCCCCGGGAGGGAGGCGAGCGGCAGAATCTGATGCTGAGTCCCTGGGACAAAGAATATCCGCGGCAGATCAGCACGTCCTGGTGACGCGGCCTGGGGGGAAGCCGAGAGGACACCTGTGCAGCCTCGGGCAGGCCCAACTGCTTAGCTCCCAGCTGAGCGGAGGAAGTGCAGCCTAATGGTAGGAGCACAGGCTGGGGAATTAGGAGTCCGGAGCTTGGTTCCCAGCTCTGCTGGGTGACCCTGGGCTAATGGCTAACCTATCTGTGCCTCAGTTTCCCCATCTGAAAACAGGGGAGGTATGTGAAGGCTGGTTAATCAGCATGGCAGGGGACCCTCCGGCAATAGGGCTCTAGCGAGGAAGGGGTGACTGTTGCCTCCAGGGAGGTTTCGGTCACACGGCCTCACTCGATTCTTTGTCAAGATTCCTTCCACGTCAAGCTATACTCAGCCCATGGTTAGCACTTGCCACTCAAAGCCCTTTATAAGGAAGTATCGGATGGGGAAACCGAGGCACGGAAGGGGCGTGACGTGTTACACAGCACTTAGCGCTTTTGCGCAGTCTCTCTAGGAGACTTTACTTTTCTTCTTTCTCATTTTGTTGTTCCTGTTCAAACTAAAAGCGCATGCTGACTCCCTTGCATATCCTGATGCCAGGGTGTAGCGGGGGGGCACCCCCGTCCTGCCCTGAGGGGCTGGAAACAGCCCTGGGAGAGGGCTGAGAAGCTGGGTTGATTGGCAAAGCAGCCACATCTGTGGCCAGTTAAACAGGGCCCAGCTGGCCCTTATAAGAGGGCAGTGGGCCTGGAGCAAGCAGTCTTCCTCTGCCTGTAGAGGGAGAAGGGCCTGGCTGCAAGGGCTAAGCAAGGTATCTAGAGGGGAGCATGGCTGGGGAAAGGCCAGAGTAGCTGGGGAGCTCCGGCCTGAGAAAACCCCAGGCTGTGGCCTAGGGTTAGGCCCAACTAGGTACTGGGGTTGCAGGGGCAGCCCATGGGTAGGCCGAGGCAGCAGGTCCAAAACCCCCTTGCCTGTGATGAGTGGCTTATGCTGCAGTCTGCCCCAGGGCGCGGGGGCTAGCTGGTGACTGGCGAGGTGGGGATAGTGGATTGGGGGTTCCCTGGGGAGATGAGACCCAGATCTGTGGGCTACTGCCAGGGGGCAGCACCCCAGTTAAAGGGGCACTGGGGTCCTGGGAGGGGCATGGGGCCAGAGCTGTCAGGCAGATCACCAGCCTGTAGAGGGCGCTCTGGAGGCTGGTGAGCTAATCCCTGGACAACCAGCAGGAGACGCAGCAGGGGTGAGCCTGACCCTCTTACACAGGGGCAGGGTCTAAACCAAGAAAGAACAAAAGTAAAGTCTCTGTGAGAGAGAGAGAGCACAGTGTGTGTGCGCACGCAGCTGTTCTGTACCATGCTGTATCCACTTGGCCTCACAAAATGGCAGCCATCCTCTGCCAAGAGCCATTTCCTAGGCACTTAACCGTGCAGTTCACAGACAGCAAAACCACTACGTAGCTACAGATCTCACACCATGCCGGTGGCACCACATGGCATCGCATTACCACCTAGGAATGTGAATTGAAGTGGCACTGGCTCTCTGCTTCCCAAGCCCTCCAGGCTCGAAGAGCCAATGTGCTCGCTGGAGGAGGTGCAACCCTCCATTGGCAGCGCTGATAACTCTCACCATGTTATTGTGAGTCTCACAGCTGGCTGTGTTTTCATTGAAGCCCCAGCTCCTGGAAGCCTGTGATTCTCAACTTTCTAGCCCTTGTGGTTGGAGAGAAAAGCTGGAAAGCAGGACCTGAGTGTGATCCGAAGGCTCCAAATAAAAAGAGCCCCAAATGGATTCTGTTTCAAAATATCTCACAATTTTTAAGCCACTCTCCTGATCTGAAGGCTGGTCTCAGGGGTCTTGACTGCCCAGGGGTGGCAACATGACCTTTCTGAAGAGTTTTGGAGACCCTGAAAGTTTGGGGGTGGCAGGGGTTGGATCAGCCAGAGGAGAATCACAGGGAACTTTTCACCCCTAATAACACCTGGAGAGCTTTACCTGGAGCGAACTGGAGAGCGTGAACGTGTTTACAAAGGTTGGCGTGGATGCTCATGCACATACAAACAGGTGCGGTCTAGGGACCAGCCACACCTTTTAGCCTGTCTGCAGAGGGCCTTAGACAGTGCTCTCCAGCCCACAAGCTTAAAGCCATTCACCACACTGAGCAGGGAGCACATCAAGGGCCCTGTTTCACAGCAGGATTAAGTGAGTTGCCCGAGGACACAAAACAGGTCAGTGGCAGAGCCAGAAGCAGACCCGACAGGGCAAACTTGGGCCCAGTATCGTGTTGACCTTCTGAACTCGTCCAGCCCAGAAGTTTAAAGACCCAGGCCAGTGGGCGGCGGGATTCCTGGAAGGATCAAATAAGTTTTCATGCAATCGCATCTCCGCTAGGCCGGGCTGCTCTGCCGTCCCCCAGGCCGGACTGCAGGGACACAGAGCAGTACCCACGCCGGGGGCTATTGAAGCAATAGAATTACGCATTGGCTATAAACGGCTCAGAGGCAGAGACCTGAGCTTAAAACGGGGCCAGATCGGAACCCTGGAGCAAGCCACCTCAGCCGGGGAGGAGTTTGGGTCCGGAGCCATGCTGGGTACCAGGCCAAACCACACCCCTGGACCTGAATGGTGAGGGAAGATCAGATTCAGAGCCCAGCTTTACAGCTCAGGTCCTGAGAGCCCAGTCAGCCCAGATCCATCATCAGAGCTGGGGGAGCCAGAAGATCCCCATCAGCACTGCTAGGTTCCCCCAGCAGACATAACAGAACCTCCAGCAGCCCATCGCTCCTGCTGCCCTGTAACAAACCGGTGGAGCCCTCGGGGACCAGAGGAAACTGACCGGGGGGAGCCTGCAATTCACTCAGGTGTATGCTGAGTGCGGCAGGCTCCATCCCTAAGCCATCCAGGGCATGGGGCAGCACTAGCCATCCTCACAGCCCCGCTGATCTCACCTGCAAGGGGGGGCAGCACTTCGCAAACACTAGCCGGTTAATCCTCCCTCAGTCAGTGCTACTATGCCTGTGGGGGGGAAACCGAGGCCCGGAGCAGGGACTCACACAGTAAATCAGCCCCCTACTTTAACCTCCCACCACCCCGCTGTCACTGAAACGGGTGTTACTCCCTAGATCACTGGGCACCGCACAGGCCCACAGCGAGGGGCAGGCCCGGCTCTGAACAACTTATGGCCTCACCGGGCAGACAGCCAAAGTGGGAGAGGGGAAGTGACTGGCCCACGGTCACACAACCCGTCGGTAGCAGAGTCAGGGACAGAGCTCAGCTCTCTGGAGTCTCAGGTCAGCGCGCTCGTCACTGAGCCACACTGCCTCTGAGAAAGACAATCCTCAGTGGGTTCCTACTGGCAGCTGGACTTTGGCAGAGAACCTGGGATCTCTTGGTCCACCCCCGCTACTCCTTCTCTAGCTGAAGCCAGCAAAGGTCAGTAGCACCAGTACAGGCCACAGGCCAGCTAGGGGATTCTAATGGACCCCACTGGGATTCCTACTAGGGTCCATTTGACCGGATCAGCTGCCCGGATTTCCCAGGGCGCTGGCTGCAGGGCGTGAGATTGAGGGGAAATTAACGTTACAGCAACATGGAAAAAACTCCGGGCCGTGTTGAAACATCCCCGCCCCCCGCCGCCCCCCATTCCACCTCACCCTGCCCGTGATCGCTGGCTGGCTGGGGAGCCCGGGGGGGATGGGCCGAGCCGCTGAATCCTGCCTGGCTGAGGGTTTGCGCACAGTCAGCGGGAACACTTTCACGGGGTTACGAGCCGGGACTTCCATTAGGGTGGAAAATTCCGTGTCGCTGCAAAGCGCGAGTTGACGTGGGACTCCCTTGAAAGGTGCAGTCCATCAAACCCCGCAGCGCTGCAGGCGGCAGCGGGGCTGCCAGGGAAAGCGCAGGAGGAGGAGGAGAGGGTGGAAGAGCGTGAAAGGCACAGAGGGGACGAGAGGGGCCCGATCCTGCGAGCGAGGGCTGCAGGATTCGAGCCTGGCCTCAGACACAGCCAGCCGGAGGCTCTCGTTTATATGCAGCTCACATTTCGCTACTGAACAAGACAAACTTACCGCAGAAGCAGCCTCCCAGCACCCTTCTCTGCAGGGGGAGGGAAGCTACCAAGCTAAGGCACCGAAGGGACCGGACTCAACGGATGAGGCACAAACGGACAGAAACACTGGGGGCTGCGACCCTGGGGGATACCCAGAGCAGAACCCGGCAGAACTCGCCTATTACGGGGACACAGAGGGTCCAAAGATCCATCAAGGTTAACTTCAGGGACCCCTTCGGGCCAACACAGGCCCAGAGTCAGGGTGGTCACGGGTCTGTGTCCAAGCGAAGTGAAACTCGACGTCTCGACATTTCCCCGGGGAATCTCTAGGTTTATCCCCACAGCCTGGGGGGGGCGGGCATCTGTGGGAGCCCAGGGCCCCCGGCGCAGCTAACCCAGAATCCTGGCTGTGATAGCGATCGCAACCAGAAGCTTCAGAGGGAGTGGTAAGAGCTCCCCCGTAAGCAGATAGGGGATAATTGGCCCCTGTGGGATACTCCCCCTATTCTGAGATGCTACAGGAGTCATCGTTAAAGCCATCCAAAGAGGACACAGCCCCTAGGTCCGGCTCAGCCCCAGGGCTCCCTGATGAAACAGAGCGCAGCATTCTACAGCAAGGCCCTCGCGTGCCCTGAGTAACCCCAGCACAAGGGGCATTCGCAGCGACCACGGCACTGGATATTTCTCCTGAGCGCTAGAGCCACGAGTCCTTGGCCCAGGCCCCGCTCTGGCTAGAACCAAGCCAGGACTCCTGGGGGGGGTGTTGGGAAAGGAATGTAGCCAGAGCGTTCTCACTCCTCGCTCGTGCTCTAGCAAAGTCTAGAGATGCCAACGGAGCGGGGCCCTGGTGTGCCGGCGGCTGGACAGATACGTCCTGAGCGCTCCGCCCCAAGGAGCTTCCAGACAAGGCAGTCACAGGGTGGGAGGGGAAAGACAGGCCCAGAGGGGGAAGGGGGGCGTAACCTGCCCAAGGGCCATGGCGAAAGCCGTGAGTCAAAATGGTCAGAAGTGGTCACACTAGAGGCCACATTTCAAAAGGGGCCTTGCCCCGTCCAGGGTTTCAGCTGGGAGATGGGTCCCGCCTACACTACCTTTGAGCGGTGCCGGAAGCAGCCCCAGTGACAGCACCAGCATCGATGGACGCTTTGGCCCAGCCGATAAAGCCGAGATCCCCACGCCGCTAGCTGCTCTTTGGGCTGTTTATGCCCCTGTGGCGGGGCAGGGGGATCCCGGCTGCACCAGGCCCCTCTGGCTGGGAGGGGGAATCTGGCGGGGGCAGAAGAGCTCAGCTCAAGACAGAAGGGCCACTGTAGAAAGCCTGGAGATAACAGGTCCATGACATGGGAAGTGTCGCACTGGGGCGTTATCAGCAAATCCCATGCTGCTTGGCCCTTATCACAACTCTCTCTAGGTCACTGATAAGATAGAGACATGTACCTACCGGAGCTCACCCCCTGCACCATCAGCCCCGCCTGGCGCGAGGTGGGGAGGCCTGAGACAGCCCTAGCCATCAGCTGAGTGTGTGTGTTAGCGAGTGTCAGTGTGGGGGGCCCAATGGTACGTTCTTGGTGGAATCTGGGGGATGAGAAAGGTGGGGTACAGGAACCCCCAAACCGAATGGCTTTTGGCTGGGCACCAGCCCGATCTAGTAAGCGGGGCCCCGAGTGGGGCTCTGTCCCCAGCTCTGCTGGGGTGACACTGGGCAAGTCCTTTCCTCTCCCTGCCTGTGCACGCGGAATGCGAGCTGTCTGGGGCGGGGATGGCGCGTACAGCACCTAGCGCATGTCCCTGCTTTGGCGCAGACGGGAGGATTCGGGGTGGAGTGGGGAGCGCCGCAACGGCTGGGGTGTCCATGGGCAGGGAGCGGCTGGCTCGGTAGGTTGGGAATGGGCTACGAGCCTTTCGCTCACAGGTCAGCAGCGACAGGACGTCCTGCGTGCTGGCGACCACCATCCGGCTTCCGCTTCGAGCACAACCATCGCATCCGGCGGGCTCGGTGCAGAGACCTGAGCAAGACATGCTGGTGCTGGGGGGGCCCTTCTGGGGCAGAGCAGGGGGCAGAGGGGGCGTTCTGCTCGGAACGCCACGGCTCAGGGGCCAGCACCTTTCCCCAGCGCTGCCCACAGGGTCTGCTGTGTTTTTATTACCCTACAAACCTAAAGAGCAGTCCAGGGCTGGGTCCTGCCTTCCACACGGGCCTGGGGCGAAGTCAAGGGCCCCGCTCTGCCCTGGGGAGGAATTCCCTCCGCACAAGGAACAGTGACTCCAGGCCACCCCGCACCAGTGCAGAGAGCAGCCCAAGGCCCGGGCAAACCTCCGCAGAGCTCCTGCTTTTCTCATCTCCAAAACAAGGCCCTGGAGGCGGCTCGGGTTGAGCGTAAATTCGCTCCAAGGCTGCTCTACCTTCCAGCGGGAGCAAGAATAAAGGGGGAGAGGCTTAACGCCCCGGTGTCCCCACCAGCCCTGGCACTGGGCAGCGCCTGGCTTGGAGGGGAAGGGGGGCGGGGCTGGAGGATGGGGCCCAGCCCTGCACGGTTTTACTGCTGCAATCAGAGGAGAAATTCAAACGCGGCCCTGCTTCCTCTGGCGTTACCTCAGGATGCGCTGCAGTCACTGCTAATGCATCTGGACTCATTTACAGGGATGAGAAAATGTTTCCAGGTTTCCCACAAAGTCCCATTAAGATCCCAGTATGACTCTATTTTTAGAACCCTCATCAACAAGGCCTCTTAAAAAACACATCGGCATTCCGCTCCAGAAAGTCCTTAAAGGGCCCGCGGCCACATTTTCTAAAGTGCCTAAAAGGACTTAGGAGCCACTGACTTTCTGTGAGACTCGGGGCCAGATTTTCCAAGGGGTTTATGCACCAGATGGAGTTTATAAAAGTGCCTAAGTGAGTTAGGTGCCCAATTCCCATTGAAAGTCAAGATTAGGGACCTAACCTGCTTAGGGGGGTTTATGAATCCAACTAGACACGATCAGCGGCTTCTGGCGCCTAAACCCCTTGGGCAGTCTGGCCTTTATGTGCCTAAATCACTTTTGAAGATGGGAGTTCAGCTCCTAAGCTTTTGGAAATGTGACCCTTAGTGACTCCCAGAGCCTAGGGAGAAACAGGTCACTAGACTCTTCCCCCGGGCAGGACTCCCACGCATCCATATTTTCCTGGGCCGTTGACTCGGCTAAGCATGAAGAGCCAGATCCAGTACATGGAGCCAGGCACAGAGCTTGTCACTCCAGTGGGAGTAAGCCCAACGTCTGCCAGGAAGGGTTTGCCGGATTGCCTCCCAGGAACGAAATGTGGAATTCACCTGTGGGCAAAGGTGGGGTTTATACACCCTTTAAATTCCACAAGGCCTAGGTCCTGCTTAAGCCCTGCGAGTCCTCCGCACTGGGCCCTCCAGAATTTAGCCCACCACAGATCCTTTTGACAAGCAACATCTCCACAGCCAAGGTTTCCCCAGCAAACTCTGCAGCCAAGAAGAAGAGAAACTGACTGGCAACTAGCTAGAAACAAAAGTGAAACTGACACCGTCTCCAGCTGGCGCCACCCCGGGCTGGGGCGGGATGGAACTGGGCCTGCCCTGAGTAGTGAGAGCCTTTGCTGCAGTCACCCATCGGCAGATATTCCCTCACGCCTCCGCCCCAACTCCCTTGCCAGCCTCACAACCAGGCACTGACTCTCCTGGCACCAGCAACTCTCCCCTGGGCAGCGGCACAGTGAGTGCCCCCCCTTGCTGGCTGGCAGAATGCACGGATTAGAAGGTGCACCATGGGGCCCGGCGAATTCTCCTCTGACTGAAATCGGGGCCAGATCTGCATGAGACCACTGCCGTCTTGGCCCAGAGCTGGGGAGCTCCCGAGCTGAAGGCGGCATAAGCTAGAGAGCCAGGCTCAGTAGCTGGGGGCTATGGAGTCTCAGAGCCCACGCCGGCAGATGCCCCCTTCCCAGGCTCCAGGTGCGAGCTGCAATGTCTGCCCAGCTGTTTGTAAGGGGGCAGCCCCTACGCCTCCCCTGCTCCGTGCACAGCCATTAGCACTGGCTAGTACCATGCGTGGGGGTCAGGCCCACAGGAACCAACTGTTCCAGTGCTGCTCGGCTCAGGATCTGCCCCAGGAGGGTTGGTTCCAAGGCAGTGGGGTCAGAACTAGACCTTCTCCATCCACATCCGTCTCCAGATACAACACGTGTGAGCCTCCCTGGGCCTGTTCTGCAGACAGCTCGACTGTCGTCTTTCCCAGGGCTGGCAGCTATCACTAGCAGTGACCCACCCCAGAGCCTAAGCAGGCGATTGGCTTCCTTGATTAGGCGCGGCGGTCATTAGAGGCCAGGCCTGGCGAACGGATTCAACCGCCTCGCACCCGGGGCTTGTCTTCCTTGTACAAGCACGCTCCCCAAACTGGCTTCCATTTCAAAGGGTTTCCAGCGGCACAGTCCAAAGGGGGCTTGGCAAAAAGAGGGGCAGAGCTAGACAGATCCGCTGTGCATGTAACGCAGCCAGGCAGGGGAGCAGGAACCCGGACTGCAGGCTGCAGGACAGGACACGGTAAGCTTGTCACCATGTGCTGTACACTGGGGGTGGGGGGTGGGGGGCCGCAGACACAGAGCTCAGCTCCTCCTGCTCCAAAATGCGGCATACGCTCCCTACCCCCGCAGCTAAAGAAGATTCTCCGCTAGCTGTTAGGTGCCCAGGGACTATGCCCCAGAGCGCCACCGTGCTGACTCTCTCCAGTAGGGGGCAGAACTGCACACTCTCACGCTGCATTCAGGAGTGAACCGGGGGGTGAAACCTCCCCCATTGCCAAAGTGCAGGAGGAAAGCCTGAGCGAAGATGGAAGCTGGGGGTGGGAGGGGCCCCACAGGCTCAGCCCAGTCATTTAGCTAAGCGCAAAGCAACGCAAAGACCTCAGCACTGAGGCCCAAGGTACAGAGCTCATCACCCCAGCGGTGAGGCAGAGTGGTGTAGCGGGTAGGGTACCCGGCGGGGACTCAGGAGCCCTGGGCGCTAATCCTGGCTCTGGCACTGTCCTGCTGGGCAAGTCATGTCCCCTCACGCCCTTTGCCTTTCCTGGGCAGAGGGGAAGCTCTTTGGGGCAGGGACTGTCTCTCGCTGTTTGCACGTCCAGCTCAGAGCTCAGGGCTGCTGCAGTAAGAAGCGGGAGGAAGAAGAGAGACGGCCGGGAGGAGAAAATGCCCGCCCAGTCTGGGAAGTGGCTGATCCCTGAGAGCCAGGAAAGGCAGAGCAGAGAGCAGGGGAATTTCCCTTGCTTTCCCTACAAACTCTTCGCGGGGTGCAATTAAAGAGATTTGTTTAATAAACTCTCTGGAGAGGGGAGCGGGAAGGTGGGGTGGGCCGGGAGCCAGCAGCTGCGCTCAGACATGCCTGGTTCAGTGACTCCCGGCCCCTTTGATCATCACTCAGGGCAAGGCACAGCTCTCTCTAGCTTCCCGGATGTGACCGGAGGGTGGGGATTTGCCATCTGTCTGGGGCAGTGATATCAGCAAAGACTCGCATCCCTGGGATTGTCAGAACGCCCCAGCCCGTGGCACACAGCTCCCTCTCCTGGGCTGCCCCGGGCTCTATCCCGGCCCCGGGAAGCCACTTGGTGACCCTGGGAAGAACAAACCAACCCCCGGCCCACCAGCCAGGACTGAGCCTCACTCCTCCTCGCAGGCAGGGGCCAATCAAAGCAATTCTGGCCTGAGAACCCCTTAGGCCTAGACCAAGCCACACCTGGGCAGCAGCCGCAGAGACCCCCAAAGGCAGGCGGCTATGAGAATTCAGGGCAGGTGGCCTACAGCCAACCCCCTCTATTCATCAGCCATCTCGCACACTCACCGGCCCTTCCTGTGCACGGCCAGTCGGCTCGTCCCCTCCCTAGCTTGCACGTACACTCAGTGCTATGCCCAGTGCGCCCAGGCATTCCCACGCTCCTCTGCCTCCCCCCCTCGCACGAACACACACAGCTCCTCGTGCGCACGCGCACCCAAGCATGCCGTCTTGCACACACGTACACGCTCGTGCAGGGCCCCCCCCGGCACACCAACACATACACTCTCTCCAACACCCATCTCGCATGCACGGCCACTTCCATCGAAAAACCCTTTACTCTGCACTTTCCAGCAGCGCCGCTTCATTTGTATGCAGCCCGCGGCGCGCTCTAGCCCAGGCGGACAGGTTACTAAAGGAGATTTTACAGCCCTGCTCAGAGAGCTTCACATTACAGATCTCTCCACTGTCTCACTTTCCTTAATCCCAGGGCGGGGGGCAATGCGGGGAGGGGGGAATGGCATGAAGGTCCCAACTCAGCCAAGCAATGCTGGTGATAAACCTCATCCGGCCCCTGATTTATCTGGAGTTTCAGCCCAGGGCTTTGCAGCAAACGCCATGATTGGAGGCTACTGAGGAAAAGCTGGCAAGCCACCAAAGTCGCCCTCCCGGGCCGCAGGGGTCCGGCTGCTGCGAAGATGGGAGAGGTGTGGGGCAGAGGGGAGGGGCACCCCTCAGACTCCACACCACAATGTCAGCAGCCTCTCGGTGGCCAGGCCTGGTTTGGCTCCGCGAAAGAGACCAGGATGGAAGCAGGCAGGGTCCCCGGCTGAACTGGCCGGGAAATGTTTTTTGGAGCTGTGAAAAATGTAGACAAACTCAAAAAAAGGTTTCCCAGAAATTTTTCATCCATGGTTTTCGGGCAGCTGTCAAAAACGGATATTTTCCCCCTCTTTTCAGCCACTAAAAGGGGGGGGGGGGAATTGCCTCCAAACCAAACATTTTTCCATTTTTGGGTGCCAAATATTTCTGGGTTTCGGTTGTGGGATAAAAAAATGTTTTGCTTGTTTGACTTTTTTTTTATACCCCCACCCCCCTTTGAATATGATCAAATTCAGACACCTCCCATGGGCATTTGCACTTGGACAAAAAAGCCCCTTTTTGTCCCCAAACTCCTTTTTGAATGAAACCTTTGGACTAACTAGTCTGGTCCCGAATCCTCCAAATTTCATAGCTTCCAGGCCTGAGGTTTAGAAAGCTTTGTAAGTGGCCCTGGTGGCGTTTCCCTCTGGGCTCCAGACAGCACTACCTGTGCCTAGTCTCACTGCGTGGGGGCTTGAGAAGTGATGGAAGGGGCTGCTGACCCCCCACAGCACAGACCGGATATTTTGGCCTTAGTGCTAATTGCAGATGGACACTGGCAGGAGGCGGGGAAGCCATGGTTTTAATGCACTTTTAGAGAAATAGCTGATCAATAAATGAATTCTTGGCGCAGTATTTTCCATGCCACAAATATGGGCCCAATCTCTGTTACACCCAGGGAGCAGGGATCCCCTCAAAATTCCTCCCTAGGACTTCGGAACAACTAAGGAAGACGCTGGTTTCCTGACGGGCCTCCCCGTACTTTGTGCTGGTTCCGGCTGGCCCAAGAGACGGGGAGTTGGTTTGGTGCGAGGAGGGTGCAGTGCAAGGGGGGATGAAGGGGGCTGAATGGCTCTCACTCATCCTTGCACCGACACCTTCCTCGCATCCTCCTGGGCCAGCCAGAACCGGGCTCAGCACAAAGTACGGGGTGGCCCGTCAGGAAACCAGCGTCTTCCTTAATTGTTCTGAAGTCCTAGGAAGGAATTTCGAGGTGATCCCTGCTCCCCGGTGTAACATGCACTGGCCTGTCTCAGCATGCGGGGTGCACACAGACCCCAGCACCGCCCGGCTCCTGGGTTGGCAGCTAGGGGTGACCAGATGTCCCGATTTTATAGGGACAGTCCTGATTTTTGAGTCTTTTTCTTATATAGGCTCCTATTACCCCCCACCCCCATCCCAATTTTTCACATTTGCTGTCTGGTCACCCTATTGGCAGCTGGCAGAATCCCAGCCCCTCTCTCCGCGTTTCAGGGTGTCCAAAGCCATCAAATCAAACAGCAGCACAGAGCCTCCCCGCCCCCCAAGCTCCCCGCCCCGGGGCCCAGGAAAGAAGACAAAGCCAACGGGACCCTCCCTGCACGACCCCTCCTGGCAGAGGCCTGGGGACAGCGATCAGCCAGGCAGGGAGACTGGAGGTCAGCACAACAAGGGAAGGGAACGCCAGGGCTGAGGGCAGCAAACGCTGAGGGCAGCTCTAGGGAGCATCCCGGGCCATGGCGGTTATCCGGGCGCTGACCTCGGCTGTGCTGGCGTAAATCCGGAATCTCTCTAGAGGGGTGATTTCTGCCAGTGCCTGGCTCCAGCCTGCTGCCCCACCGACCAGCCTTCCAGGGCTTGTCGAGATCAAACCAACGCCTTGACTGGCGCCTGGGGAGGCTCGGGTGCCACCATCAGCCTGGTCCGGAGCGGCGCTGAGCACCCCCGGCTCCATCCAAGCCACAAGCTAGCGGCTGCGTCTCTGAGTGGATCCCAGCAGGCGGCTGAGAGAGGAGAGCATCTGATCTGGTGGGTCCTTCTGGCCTTAAACGCTGGGATTCCCCCACCTAGGAACCCACCCAAGCCTGAGAAAATCTCAGGCCGAGAGAGAGGCGCAAAGGCGGAGAGCTCAGAGCCACAGAGCAGGCTCAGAAAGTCTCGAACGCTAACCCCGCTCCTGCGTTAGCTCCCGCGGGGTAACTAGCACCCAATACCAGGAAGAGGCGCAGCGGGGAGCATCACGCTGGGCTTGGAAGTATTTCCTTTACCCTTCCCACCTCCCCAACTGACCCCTGCTGCTTTCGGCTCCCATCCCCCTGTGTGATGCAGCCACCATCGCAGGGGGTTCGGAGTCACGCTCTCCGGTGCCCGGGTTGTACTGGAGGAGAGGAGGAGACGCCGCAAACCAGAGACCAGAAAACCCAGTGTCCTCAGAGATTTGGGCCAGACAAGGGCTGTTTGGGGTGTACGGGGGGAGGGGGAACCGATAGGGTGGGTGAGAGTGAAGGAAAGGAGGGGAGAGAGTGTGGGTGGGGAGGGGGGGCAGGGTCTGGAAAACCCAGCTCCTGACATGTCAGGGATGGCTGAAATGCTCCCCCCTCCGCCCCCGCCCCTCTGGAAGGATGATGCAGCAAAAGCTAGAGTTGCTGCAGCCTCCAACCGCGCAGATTTGGTGTGGGAAGGGAGAGAAGCCGGTGCCAGGCCAAGCCATCCCGACTGCTGGCTGCCAGGCTGGGCGTCCACACCCCATCGCACAGACAGAACCCCGGCGCTTCTGGGTAAGGGGGAGGGAAGTGAACAGGGACACATTAATCCATTGGCCCGGAGTGAGACGGAAAGATTCCCAGCCCACGTGACGTGGGAGAGAGCGGAGAGCACCAGAATAAACTGAAGTGATTTACTCTGGCGCTACACAGAGAATAAGCTACCCACAACTCCAAGGGAGTCGGCTGTATCCCTGGTGACAACACAAACCCAGAAAGGAAAGTCCCGGCGGTTTGTTTGCCAGGCCGGATCTGCCAGCTGAAAAATTACAGGCTTATAATATGCATGGGGTGGGCGTGTGCTTTCAAAACCTGTTGGGATCAAAAATAGAGGGCCTGGCTCTGATGATCTCCTTATAATTAGAGAGGGAGCTTGAGCCACAAAGTTCAGCCCCAGGTCAAAACTCGCCCAAAGTTTGGAGAGGGAGCTTTGTTTTGGCCTATGGTTCCGACTGGGTGAAATTCCCCACGATGCACCATTCCGGTGTAGGGACCGCTGCTGAGGTCCCAACCGAGACCTCAAAACAGGGCTTGGGCCCTGCATAGCCCTGGCACTGACTCTGCCCGTGGCTGCATTTCACCCCCATGGTCTATACCAGGGGTCTCAAACACGCGGCCCGCGGAGTTATTGCCTGCGGCCCGCCATAGGCGCCGACTCCACTGGCAGCCAAGCTCCAAACATTACTGAGTGTTTATATTTGATTAAAACCCCTCTTTGCATTAGTTTTTAAAAAGTGAATACATTGACTTTTAATAGAATACTCTATTACTCTTCATTTCTGACTATACTTTTGTATCGCTGTATGAAAAGGTTTCCGTGATGCGGCCCTCGGGCCAATGTACTAGTTCTCATGCGGCCCTCGTGGTGATTCGAGTTTGAGATCCCTGGTCTATACGGAAACCGCGCTGCCAAATGACATGCAACAATTCGCTGCGATCGGCAGGGCCAGCCGCGACATTCAGAACCGGGGCCAAATGTCCCCAACGTTTTTGTGTGTTTGAAGAAAGTCACATTAGCTCAAGTCATCGTGATCTTGGGGTTAGGGCACTCGACTGAGGAGCCAGGAGAAGGGGGTGCTGTGATGGGTTCAGCCACTGACCTGTTTTGGGAACTTAGGTACGTTTCTGTGCCTCAGTTTCCCTCTGTGGGCCTTGTCTGATTAGATTGTGAGTGCTTAGGAGTAGGGCCGTTCTCACTATGTGTGAGTAAAGGACATAGTGGTTGGGGTCACTACAGTGCTAGACTACAATGAATAATAGCATACCCAGCTTCAATTCCCTTTTACAGCACCAGACTGGAAACGTTCAGGGGGTTATTTATTGGGCACAAACTAATCCCCAGCTGCCAGGGTTTGCAACCAAATAAATCCGCTGGGCTGTTCTAGTGGCATCACCGCCCATCAGAACGGAATTCAGGGCACCAGGAAGAGGAGAGGAGGTGGACTCGAACTCTCTCACTGGAGAAGAATTAGGCTGGGGTCTTTAAATAGCACCTGGACCCACCTCCTTTTTTAAAGGGATTGCTAAAGAAAGCCTGGCAAGGTCCCCCCCGCACACTGTGCTTGCTTTACTGGGTAAGTATCCGGCATGTCAGCTCTGATTGTTCCTGGCGTTGCTGGAGGTAGGACGGCCACTTGCCCGGTTTCACACCAGACGTTCTCTCTTAAGGGCTGCTTTGTCCCCTCTCTGGTGCCGGGCCATAACCAGGCGTGGTTCTGTCTGGTACTGGACGGCGGTGACAACACAAACCTAAGTTCCCCACCAGCTTGACCTCGCACGCACCATGCATACTAGGGCACGCTGCTGGGGGTGAGTCAGGCAGGCAGGGTGGGAAGTGCCGAAATGTCCGGAATCGCGGGAAGGTGGAGGCCTTGTTAGGGATCTCCGAGGATGCGGATTGTACCCTCTCCGCCCGGGGGGCTCAGTCTTTAGCAAAGGTTTTCTCCACCACCGGAGTTCAGAGACTCGTAGACTTTAAGGTCAGAAGGGACCATTATGATCATCTAGTCTGACCTCCTGCACAACGCAGGCCACAGAATCTCACCCACCCACTCCTGCAATAATCACTGGGTGTGAATCAAACCAAACCAAAGCCAAAGGCTCCGTCTCACTGCAGGGTATCCGGAGCGCTCGGCGCCTGGGTCTGAGCCTACGGCTTAGCCTTGCCTGGGTGTGAGCAGCCCCGCTGCAAAGCCCTACCCAAGCGGCTGTGCCCCCACTGGCGCTGCGCTTCCCCCGCGGGTTGCTAGGATGTATCCTGCGGCCACATCCCAGGGGCTCCCTGCAGCAGTGAGCGGAGCTGCTCGGTGATTCCTTCCCAGCCCATTGTGGGAGAACCCGTCCGTCCTACTGGGCACAGCGGGGACCTGTGGGCAGGCGCTGGAGGACTAGCAGCACGGAGCGGTTTGGCCACAGTCACACTGCAAAGTGGGTTCCCAGCCTGAGTCAAGGCAGGGCTGAATTCTGACCCATCCTCCGTCTGGGCGGCTCTGCACAGGGGTCAAACACCCCCCCTTGGGTGAGAGGGTTTTGTTTGTGGACAGGAGTGGGGTAGGGGCAAGGTCAGGTTCAGAGCCTGGGTTAACTCGGAGTTAAACCGCCTGACTCCGGCCTGCTCTACACACGGCCCTTGTCCCAGCAGAGCAGCGTCGGTTCTGTTCCATCGGCACAAGCCCTGCTGTGGGTGCGGGCGGATGGGGTCGGGGTGTCTTAGCCTACCAGCGCTCGTTGCCCTTCCTGTCCGGGTCTAGCTCTATTGGTCCGAGCACTTTTATACCTAGGTAACTGTGTCCACACTGGGGGGGATTTAACATACACCTGTATAGTTACAGCCGTGCACCTACAAATCTCTCCCTCTCTCAACAACCCGACTTTCAGTCATGCCCCAGGCACCACAGACTATTCCATACAAGACAGGACCTGGGTTTCTCATGGCAAAACACCAAGGAGAACATAAAACAACGTCCAGGCCCTCGTTAGCCATCACAAAGGCGCAAAAGGAACGGTGCCCAAGGCCAATTTCTCTTTTCCTCGTGTCACCTCTACATTTCCAAGCATTTTGAATCAGCAATAAGGCTGGCTCCAGCACCCAGCTATAACCTCCCAACATTCGTAATCCAGATCCTGAGTTTACTGCTTGCGACCAACACTAACTGAACTGCCAGAGCCCCTGGGAAGAGTAGAAGTGATCAACACCAGGAAGCGATGCCACTGAGGCCATTTGAACTACAGCTCCCAGAATGCTCCTGTAACCAGCATGCCCTAAAATAAAGCCACAGACCACGTTTATCAGTTCCCAGCGCCCTTAAAGAGACACTGTCAGGAAATTCAGGCCCAGCATTGAGATTTGGTTTATTAAAATCTCCACTTAATAGAAATACTCTCTTGATTTCCCCCCCAATGTCACTGGAGGCAGGTTTTTTTTATTTTAATTTAATCTCCCCACCTGCTCGTTGCAGCTTAGCAACCCAAACATTGCAGTGTGGTGCCAGCACATGAGAATCTGAGGAGTCTGTTTTCATTGCCAGGCTGAGCAAAATCCTGCAAATAAACCAACCGCAGAAAGGAGGAAAAGAAAATTAGATGCCTCACATTAATTATTTAAGGGTATTTTGGTAACCCGGAGGAGGGTTAATAATTTAATGTATGGAGCCCAGGTCTGCTCTTAGTTATACTGTGTGAGCCCATCGAAACTGACGCAGTTTGTAAATCAGAATCACATCTGGCCATTGGTTTTAAACAAACTGTGTCCGAAAGGGCTTACTAAGCAACCTGCGATGTATGCCAGAGGACCCCGTTCTGCCCCGACTCCCCGGAAGTCAATAGAATTTCCCTGAGAGAGGAAGCTAGCTCTGATGCACAGACACACACATATACATCCATACACTGAAACGCACAAAGCTAGACCCTGCCATCTCCATGTTACTGATCCGACCCGTCCCCGCACCCTATGTCTCCCCAGCTCCAGCTCTGAGCTCCCTGAAGGCTCTGTTCCCTGTTGTTCTGCTCATATCCGGGGTCATAAATTGCACTAAAAAGGGGATCTATTTTTACCGACCCAGCTTTTAAAATTAGACCAGGCAGAAGGAGCCAAATCCTCTGCTAAGCCACTGCAGAGCATGAGGGCGCGGCTGGGAGACATGGCCGAGCCCCCGGCCGGCTGTGTCCCGCACGGTGGAGGGTGGGCACAGACAGCGGGGCATGTGACATGAGCGAGAGAGAGAATCGCAAAGGTTACATTTAAAGAAGGGGCCCATTGTTTTTCCCAAACAATGCGCAGCAGATGGGAGAATCGAAAGTATGTTGCAACCTTCCCCCCCACACACACACAACCCATGAGTTCCTAGCTAGTTACCCCTCATGTTTCAGCACATGATCTGAGATCACTGCTGGAATTGTATTCACGGCCCGAGTGGCTGTCTCATTTCCTCTGACCTCCCCTTGCGCAGAGGTACCAGGGCTCCCCTTTTGGAACACCTGAGGCCCAGCCCCGCAGGGCCCTGGAGCCAAGCCAGCCAGCACTCTCAGACCTGGGCTCGGAGCCACCCGTCCTGCCAAGGCATTTTCCAGCACAATTCAACTGAGATTCATGTGAAGTGAGTTTTTCAAGGCACTCCCTCTTAGGAAGGACTGTTTTCTTCACGGATACCCACCCCCGGGGGACCTGGTTCTCCTCCGCCTGACGCCGGGGTAAGTCAGGTGTCGCTGGGCTGAAGGCATGAATGGGCCCAGCGGGAGTAAACCAGCAGAGCTCCAACGTGAGTAGAGCTGGGCATTCACAGAAGCCCCCACAGGGGCTGTGGAACGAGGACAAAACAGCACAACCGCCAAGCACATCTCCCGTCCCTCCCCCACCCAGATAACGGCCTAGCCAAGGCCGGGGGGGAGTCAAGGGCCAGGGGCTCAGCAGGTGGGGGCTTATCAAGTGAGACTACACGATCATGTGGTTCCACGGGCCAAGGTCTGTGTCAGAGAGGAGTAGCAATGACACATGGGAAAGCCCGATTTCACCTTTCCACACATCCATACACACCTTGTCCAAAGCCGCTCTGCTCCCCACACAGCTGCTGCGTTTCCTTTTGACCATCTACTTCCTCCCACGGCTCCTACCCCTTGGGTGACGCTGGGCAACGCCCCCCTTCTCTAGTAGTTTAACCATACAGGGCTCTCCTGGTCAGCGTTTGCACACAGTTCGTTCCCGGGATCTGCCCCAGAAGCAGAGGTGGGTCCACCCAGAACCCGGGATCCAGGCACCTCCAGACTTGCACCTGAATGCAGATTCTGGCCCTGAACGTCACTGTACTCCCAACTCAGCCCTTGCGGACCCTTCGCGGTTTGCACTGCTCATCTCTGAAACCCTGCGTCTCCTCAGCTCTGTGACATCCAACGTGGGACCGAGACCCGAGACGAGCATCCATCTGGGAGACGTGACCAAACCCGTCAGCAGAAGAGGAAAGCGCAGCTGATATGGGATTCCCTGATGCCGGGGTAAGCCCAGAGAAAAAGCCTGTCCCAGGCCAAGAACTGGAATAACAACGAGGGAGCGAAGGGCAGAGGCCCAATTCTCCTGCCCTGTGTGTGGTCGTTTACTCCCACGTGGCCCGTGTTTTACAGTCACCAGGCACCGGTCACTGACTGCACAAGGGCCAGAGGTGGGAGCTGAAGCGGCCATGGGCTCGATGCAGGAACCCCTGGGTGGATTCTCTGGCCTGTGCTGTGAAGGAGTCAAACTAGATGATCACAGTGGCCTTAAACTATAGGAATCTTCCCCAGGAGCATTTTCCTTTTTTGGGAGAGGGGAGAGTGGGGGAGAGACTGTGATTTGGTGCCTCTGACGTATTTCAAAGGGGAAATATTTGCTCCTCAGAAGTAGCTTTAGGAACTTAAAGGAAGAGTTCATAGAATCATAGAACTGGAAGGGACTTCGAGAGGTCATCTAGTCCAGTCCCCTGCACTCAAGGCAGGACTAAGTATTATCTAGAGTTACCCCTGGCTGGGGCAGTCCGACCTTGTCTGCAAACCAGGGGGTGGATGGAACCACCAGAATATAATAGTATTATATTCTAGAACCAGAATATAATGATAATTGCACTCATAATAAATTGCTCATCTAAGGCACCTTCCAGCTGAGGATCTCAAAGCACTTTGCAGTTATTAATTTAGAGACTCAGAGACTCAGAGACTTTAAGGTCAGAAGGGACCATTATGATCATCTAGTCTGACCTCCTGCACAATGCAGGCCACAGAATCTCACCCACCCACTCCTGGAATAATCCTCTCCCCTATGTCTCAGCTATTGAAGTCCTCAAATCATGGTTTAAAGACTTCAAGATGCAGAGAATCCTCCAGTAAGTGACCCGTGCCCCATGCTGCAGAGGAAGGCGAAAAACCTCCAGGGCCTCTGCCAATCTACCCTGGAGGAAAATTCCTTCCCAACCCCAAATATGGCGATCAGCTGAACCCCGAGCACGTGGGCAAGACTCACCAGCCAGACACCCAGGAAAAAGTTCTCTGTAGTAACTTCTAACATCCCATCATTGACCATTGGGCCTATTTACCACTGATGGCAATTAATTGACCTTTGACTAAGGTCAATTTAGCCTTTGACTAATTTAGCCTCAGAGCTCCCCCCCCCCCCAACATGGAGGTAGGTGACTATCACTGTCCCCATTTTACAGATGGATAAACCAAGGCACAGAGGGAGGAGAAGTGTTTTGCCCGAGGTCACACCCCAGGAGCCAGTGGCAGAGCCGAGAGCGCGGTGCGCTAACTGCTAGCTCACGCTGCTGTCCCTTCCCTCCCTACGAGGGGAGAGCCGTGAATCTGGGGCTCAGTGGAGGGAAGCCCCGAGGCAGGGAGAGATAGCTGGACAGTGTGCAATCACGTCATCCTGCTTCTGGATCAGAATCAAGCCCAGCGTTGCAGAGCCCTGGCCAGCGCTGCACTAGGTGGAGGTGCCTTGCCAGGGCTATTTTAGTGCTGCTGGGTTGATCTGGGAGGCTCTGAGACACTTTAAACAGCAACACCGGCCTTGCCCGAGCTCTGGCAGGGAAGGGATGATCCCAGAGCTGTTGCTCGTCCCCTGCGGACTCTGCTGGCCCATGAGCGAGGGCAGAGGGAGCTGTCTGCGGGGAACCCTGCAAAGCCAAACCTGGGTCGGGTCCACATGGCTGGGAGGGCGGGGGGCAGGCGGGGGTTTGGCCCATTCCGGCAGCTCCCCGAGCCAAACCAGGCTCCCTGCCGGGCATGCGTGGGAGCTTCTGCTCCTGGCTCGTCTCAGTCCCGTGCCACGGCGGGAGAGACCCACTCATTGGGCACACTTGTTATCCTGACTGCACTGGGCTAGACTCACAGTGGTGACTGACAGGCGGCAGGCCCACTACAGCCCCCCAAGACATCTGGCCCCCAACATGTGCTAACCTAGGAGGGTCTGTACAGGGAGCGAGGCGTGTGCATGGGGATAGGAAGGAAGGAGAGAAGGAAAGAGCTGGGTTAAAGACCTTTAAGGTTACAAAGTCAGAACTGAGAAAACACCACAGTTAATGTCACTCATGCAGCCTTAATTCTGCACGTGTGTTTAACTACGTGATCACACAACGTCTTGGCTCTTTGAATCTAGGCCCTTCCGTTTCCAGCCACAGGCCTGTCCCACTGCCGCTCTAGAGAGGGGCAGGACAAACACTTTGCCAGCAGGCTACACCGTTAGTGGCTGTGGTGGGGTATCAGGCTTCCTGGGTTCCCTTCCTGGAGCTGTGAGCAGAGCATGGTCTAGTGGTTAGAGCAACGATTGCAGCCAGCAAAGTCAAGCACACAGATTTAGCACCTTCCCTCCCAAAGGCAGCATGGCTGAGTCGATGAGATGTAGGTTTGGCATCCGAGACCCTTGGGTTCTATTTCCAGACGTGGCCTTGGGCAAACTCAGTTACCTTATTTGCAAAATGTGGGGGGAACGACCGTCGCCCGGCTCCTGGGGCAGGAACCTGAGGCCTGTCTCAGTCCCACAGGTTGTGAACTGCCCAGAAATACTAAGGCCAGTAACAGAGGCGAGACCAAAACCCAGGGGCTTCTCTCCCCCTTTCTCCATGAGACACAGGCAGGTGTAACATGGCTGCAACATGCACGACACCTGACAAGTCTGGCACGGGGGGCTAAGACAGGGAAGGTTAGCCTGGTCCTGGGTGGTCTCCCCTTGGGTGCAGATCTGTGGGCCCCTACCCACACCCAGTGGAGGGGGCAGCTTGTGACCCTGATGTGGGGGTTGTGGAAGGGGAAGCAAGAATCAGGTTAAAGCCATAGGAAAGTCCAGCCCCAGAGGGACTGACTGGCAGACTGAAGGAGAGGCGAGTGGGGTGTTTGAGGAAATCTCTCTTGCTATTCTCCTGCCCCACTGACATCACCCTCCTTCTAGGGGGCATCTGGGGAGCTGAGGAGCTGGGACCCCGGAGCAGACCGAGCCTTTGGCCCCTGCCCTTTCTCCTCCCTTCTTTTCAGTGGAGCCCCCAGTCCTAGAATAGACCCCCACAATCACTAAGGAGCAGAGGGAGGAGAGAGTCATTTAGCTGGAGCAAGTGGGCCCCACCGCAGGGAAAGGGTTACTCAGACGCAAAGGGAAGGCCGGCCGCTCAATAATTAAATAAATATCAAGAATCAATATGGACAGAGCAAGCGATCCAGCCTCCCCCTCCAACGCGGCCCTGCCGCGGCCAAGGTTTGGTGAAAAATGCAAAGAAACTTTAAAGTGAATATTTTAGCCACAAAAAGAAACCACACAAAGCACACACACACGGAGCCCACAACAGTAACACACAACCCAACCAGGGAATATTCTCTCCTGTCAAATAACACACACAACACCAACTGTGAACAGAACCTAAAAGAACACCCACATACCATATTGCAGCCTATGTTTTATAAGCTAACACACACAACACAGGGCCAATATGCTGTGATCTAAAGTAACACCCAGGTCAATATATTATAATCCAATGTAACACAAACCCACACAAGAGTCTCAGTGATCCCCTAACACAACACACAGATAGGGAATATTTTATGACCTAGAGTAACACAATGCACAACACAGGTAGTGATCCTCGCCACCCCCTTTAAAATAACATGCACATAAAATACACAATACCCAGAGACTATTTTATCACCCAAAATAACACAACCACCCACAATGACAGGTTATCATGTCAAGCAACTTGCGCATCATCAATATTTTAATAACACAAGCACAATACACACCAAGAAAAGATGATCCCTCAAAATATCACACACGACACAGGCCGGGAATATTTGTGACCACCTGCACCATACACACTAGCCACAGTGCAGATTATCCCCTAAAATAACACACACAGAGACACACACACAGAGAGTTGCTCCTAGAGAGTGTACACACACACACACACACACACACACAAAGAGCCCATGTGATTCCAACTTCTTACAAAGTTAAATCATTTCGAAGAAAAGCTGCCCCCCTCCCGCCCAACAGGCGCTTCCCCGCAAGCCCAGACCGGGGGACATGTGCCCTTCTGTGCAGAGGAAAGTTTCACGTGTGTTACTGGGGGGGGGGGGAGCAATTAGTTATATCCCGATGGTTTCCCCTCTAAATGCCCATGAAGGCAGGAGTGCCCCGAGGCGAGCCGGCTGCGAGCTGCCAGTCGCTCTTTTTAATTACCCTCAACGTGCCCCCCCCTTTCCCCCTCAATGCCCCCCCAACCTTGCAGTCTCCCAGCACCCATCCACCTCCCTCCGCATCACCAACAAAACCCCAACCACACTCGCAACCCTGCGAGCAACACAACCCCAGCGAAAGTGAAGGGGGGGGGGGAATCACTAGACAGAAAAAACAACCCCCCCCCTTACTAAAAACAACCGGCGAGAGCCCAGCTCCATCCCTGCGGCGGGGAGCCCAGATCGCCGCACACACCCCAGAAATCCCGCCCTTTTTTCTTTAACTGTACAACTATTTTTGCACTAATGGTGGTAGAGAAATTACTCCACCGATCTCCGCCGAGCCAGCAAATCTCTCCCCGTCCACAGCCCCGCCGCTAAGACCGGGCGGCCAGCGAGGACGCAGGGGCTTGGAGGGAGGCAGGCAGGCAGGCAGGGGGGACTTGGGGCGGCGGAAGCGGGGGGAGAGGAACGAGGGGCTGTTACCTGAGTTAAGCACAGAGGAGACGAATACATCCCGAGCTGATCTGGGAAACTGACTAATTGCAGAAGAGAGACCCAAGGCGCAAAAGTTACTGAGTCATTTCGAAGGCTGAAGCAGTGTTTCCCCCTCTCCTTCTCCGGAATCTCTTCTCTGGCGATGGATCGCAGGCGGGGGGGGGGGGGTGTTGGGAGGGGGGGGGTCCCAAAATAAAGAGAGAGCCAAAGGTCCAACTTTAACAGGGAAAAAAATCAACCCGAAATTTAAGACAAAAAAGAATCATCCTCGGGGGTGGGGGGATAGATCTCCGGCCCCCCTACAAGATCCCCCCAAATAAAACCGGAGGGGGGGGGACAGAGGGGGAGCGATCGGGGAAGTTAGAGGGAAATTCGCTCCATTTGCGACACGGGCACTAGAGAGAGAGGGGAAAGAAAGAATGAGAAAATGAAAAAAAAAAAAAAAAGGAGCGAGGAATGAAGTGACGTTATGAAAAAGCCCATCCCAAAATATTACATCCCATTTAAAGATGCAGGATCCCCCTTTTGGCTGAGATAGCTGAGCCGCTGCAGGGCAGGGCTGCCCGGGGAGCTGCTTTTGCACGGAGGCTGGGGGGGGGGGGGGGGACAGAGTTAGGGAGATGTGGGGGAATGCCAGGTTCCGCGGGGGGGCGGGGGGGGCACAAGGTGGCTGGGAGATGCCAGGGCTTGCGGAGCGGTTGGACGGAGCCGATATGATCAAAACTGCAGATTCATATTCGTCTGCTGGGCAAGCGCCAGGGGAGCCGCTGGGGATTCAAGCCCCGGTGGATGGAGGTTCTGGGGAACTCACTGTGCCAGGGATAGGGGTGTGTGTCGGTTACACACACACACACACACACACAGTTCGCTCTCCCCGCAAGCTTCACTCCTTGCTGCTAACACATTGTCAACTTCATAGCTAGTCGCTAGATAGACACAGACACATGCTTCCCCCGGCGTGAACTGCCCCCAGGCCAACACACACACACACACACACACACACGGCCACCCCCAGGGTTGCTGCTCTGGATTTGGGGGGGCCCTGGGAAAAGAGCTGGCGGAAGGGCATCGTCCGAGTTTACACCCCCCCCCCCCCGGATATTATGTCGGGGCGAATCATCTGCTGCCATCTGGACTCGGGGCACGTAGACAAAACAACAACCACCACCCAGGAGCGGCTACCAGCCCTCTCCTCCCTACCAGCCCGCCGCCGGCCGAGAGGGACCCAGACAAGCCGCGAACACGCAAGTGGCTGCCCGAGCCCACCCCGGGTGCCCCTTTCGGCCAGCCGCCTCTTGCAACGACGCTGCTCGGAGAGCAAAATCCGGATCCACAGACTCGGTCCCCGGCGCAACAGGCCGAAGCGGCCCGTGGAAATGGCATTAACAAATCAATAGCCAGCCCCCCCAGCGACCTGACTTGTGCATGGCCCACCTCCGCTCAGCCCTGCGAGCCTGGTTGCCACACATCAAACCCCGCTCGCTCCGCAACCTGGCCGCCTTCCTTTATTTACTTCGCTTTCTCCTTTCGCTGCCGTCGGGCGAGTTAACTTCTCCCTGGGTCGCTCCGTTTCCGGAGGGGGCGAGGGGGCCATGATACCACTGAGCGACAGGTGAACGTTAGAGGACACCTCTGTCGGGTTCACCGCTGCCTTTAGCCCAGCGACTGCGAAAAGTTTGCAACGCCGGGGGGGGGTTGATCAGTTCCAAATCAGTAACATCATTTCGCCTCCTTCCTCAAAACAAACAGCACGAAAAGAAAAGAAAAAGAAAACACCAGCCGCAGCAAACTCCAAACCACAAATTCTCGCTGCACAAAGCGGCAAAAACAACAACCAAAAATTTCTGGAGGCTTTAATCAAACTAATTAGAGCGAGAGAGAGAGGACACGTATAGAGAAAACAAAGGGAATCCCTGCTTCATAATTCTGAAAGTGAGATCTCAGCCCTTCTCTGCCATGGCCAAATGTCAGGCTCTCGAGGTTTGCGATTTTTGGTTGACTAGCCCTCTACTTCTTTTTCAATTGCGTGGATCTGAGCAGGGACCTTAACACAAAAAGAATGTGGGAAAAGTCCTCTCGGGTGAGGAAATTTTGCAGGATTTGGAGGCGAACATTAAAAAGGGTTTTGCCTAAATACCTAGTTTGGATTCGAGGTGTGTGCATGTGTCTACTGTGTGTGTGATATGGACTAGCTATGGGTTTATAGCGACACCCGTCTCTCTAGATAAGACGAAACGTAGTAGCATCTACTTATAATTATAGGACAACATATGTTCACATATATTCCACCTTATTTTCCTACTAGTTTAGACGCCTAATAAATCCATAGCATCTATAGGACCAATTATAAACCCTCGTTTTGACCCTGGCACTTGCTTTTCCAAGTTCCACAGAGCTTTTCTCTGCAAAAAAAATTCCAGAAGTCACCCCCAAAGTATTTTCTGCAGAAGAACACCCCCCCCCAAAGTATTTTCTGCAGAAGAAAGTACTCTGCGCGTTTGATTTTCTACCTATTGCAACGGACTGCAGGCGGGAAGGGTTCGTTAGAGATCCCCAAATTCGCGCTCTCTGCTGCAAAGTTTGTAAGCAGGAGCGTCCCGAAGCTGCTAAGCTCCGGGGGGGAAGGAGGCGGGCGAGGGTTCCCTCGCTTCTCCCCGCGGCAGTGCAGGTTGGAAGGGATTCAAGGCCTAGAGCTGATAGGATCGATCGGCGAGGAGGCCCAGGGTACGATGTTCTGTGTCAAACACCTACCCACTGCGGCAGGCAGCTCGCTCTGCGTACGCCATCCCGGTGGCTTTCCCCTCTGTGCGCGGACAAACCACCTTCCCTTTTGCTTCTAAGGTCAAAGGGGTTTTAGTTTGGGTCCAAGTTTTTGGAAGCATCGTCAGAAGAAAACAGGCTGTATGCCAGGCCAGGAGCAGAGAGCCGCGCTGAGACTTTCTCCCCCTGCCCTCATCAAAATGTTGCATTCACAAAGGAAACTTTGCTTTCGGAGTGGCACACGTCGGTGCCCTTATAACACGCGCTGAGAGCCCCTTTGGGGGGAGTGTTTATTTCTCAGCAGCTACCAGAGCGCGACAGGAAGGCCAAGGACGCAGATTTGCTCGGAGAACTGGGGGGGGGGGGGGTTAGAGCAAATCTCTTCTATACTAAACACATAAACCAGCCCCCAAACCCGGAGCCTGGCTTCGGACCGAGACCTCACATTCGCTACGAGTCCGGCTGGCGCTGTGGCGGCGGGGGAGGGCTGCGAAGTGAAACACCGCGTTCGGGAGCCCGGTCAGCAGAGGGGGGGGGGCTGGATCCCCGGGGGTACGTGGCCTGTCTCCCTCCCCCCGGCAGCCAGCGAGCCCTGAACTTTGCTGGCCCTGGCAGGCCCGGCTGCCAGCTGGTTAGAGGAGCCGCTCCTCCCGCAGCGGGCACGGGGGCGGGGGAGACGGGGGTGCATCTCGCACCGGGGGGGGGGCCCGCGCTCCCTTCCCCTCGGGCCAGGCCGGGCAGGTAGGCACGAAAACACAGCGGGGGGGGGGGGGGGGGGGAGCAGCGCAGCCGGGCCTTGATCGCGCCTCTGCTGGGCGTCACTGCCAAGTTCAAGTCGGTGCGGCTTGCAGTCCTCTCCGCCCCTTTCCGAGCGGCCATTTTCCGCTACATCCAGCTGCTGCCTGCCGAGCGGCCCTGGGCTGCGGAGAGCCCCCCCACGTGCCCCCCCCCCCCGCCTCTTCCCCGGCACCTCGCGGGAGGGGGCGGGGGGAGGAGCGGCAAAGAAACTTCCCCAGCCATAACCATCCCCCCCCCCCCCCGCCCCCGACGGTACAGTAGGAAACTCTGCCTCCTGGTCACTTCTGCATCCATTCGGCGGCGCCCCCAGCTGGGCAGCCCCCCCCTGCCCCCCCAACACAGACCCATGCAGGACACAACCCCCCCCCCATCTCCCCTCCCAGCCCTCCACGCATCTGCTTGGCCATTGGGTGTAACCCCCCCCCCCAACATCCCCCCCCCCCCACAAACTTTTGCTTTTTGGTCCAGCCGCCGAAGAGGGGAGGGGGCGCAGAAGAGAAAAGGAAGCGGCCGGGGACCTACCATAGCCAAGGGAAATGAACGAGGCTCCAGACCAAGTTGCAGCAAAAGGGTAAAAAATAAAAATAAAAATGCTACACGGTGTGTTTTCCACCCACAAAAAGAGCGGGGGGGGGGGGGACCAAAGTGTCCTCAGAGTTGGCTCATCGCTCCGGCTCCTTCTTGCTCCCAGGGCCCATGTCAGGCCCCCCCCGCGGCTCGTGTGTGTTGTTATGGGGGGGGGGGGTGTTTGGGCTGGGCAGGGCTGAGCGCGCCCCCTGGGATCGGCTCTGCTCCGGGCTCCTCTCGTCGGCGCGGCGGCTCCGGGCTCAGCCCGGGGAGGTGCCTGGCACTGGGCGATTCAAAAAATGGTGATGATAATAGAGGGGAAGGGGGGGGGGGAAACGCCGCCGCTTTCCAGGGTCCCCCCCCAAGGCTCACGCGAAGCGACCTTGACCAGGGGTCCTGTCCGCGGGGCGGCGGCGGCGGGGGGCGCCGGGCTGAGGGGGGGGGGGCGGACTGGGGCTATGGGGAGGCCATCGCTGCCTTTGCAGCTGGGAAAAACATCTTCCCCTCCCCCCCCCAGCACCAACTCCGGACAGGCACCGCTCCGGATTGCAGCCGCCCGTCGGCACCCCCCCTTCCCCATCGCATCCCTCCCCTGCGCTCTCCTCCCCCCTCCGCTCTGCAGCCGCCTCCCCTTCCTCCTCCCCCCGCCAGGACACCGGGCAGAGCCGCGCGGGGGGATCCCTCGCCGGGAGAGGGGGGGCGGGGGAGGGGGCTTCTTGCCCCCCCCCCTCCGCCGCCGCCGCGCCCGGGGGGGGGGGCGAGACGAGGCGTCCGCTCCGCAGCCGCGGGATGTCCGCGATGGTAGGGGGGCGGCGGCGGAGCAGGGGCTGTGCCCGCATCCTAGCAGGAGCCCAATGGCGGGGTGGGGGGGCGGGGGTGAGTGTGCGTGTGTGAGCCGCAGTGTCACAGCCCCGTGCACCCCCCCGCCGGGCGCACACACACCTGAGCGTGCCCAGCGGGAGACACACGCCAGCTTGGGGCTTGCACGGCCGCTGCAAAGCGGGTTGCAAGGGGCAGTTACTGAGGGGGGGGGGGGGCTGGGATCCCCTCACCCACCCACCCCCGCTGTAGAGGTGACACTCAGCCCAGCTGGAGAGCTCTGCATCACAGAGCGCCCCCATCACAGCTCCCAGGACACCCCTCCCCCTTTCCTCAGCCCTCCCCATCACTCTCTTAAAGCTGCACACCCATTTTAAACACGGAGAGGCCGGTGCACTGGATCCGAGTCCCCTAGCAGAGCAGAAACCCCCCACCCCCCAGTTATAGCGCTGCTGTGTGGCTGAAAAGACAGCGTCAAACATTAACCACCGCCTCCATTAACTCCAGCAGAGCCCTGGCATGCACCAGCGGGCACAGGATTGAATTTGAAACGTGCCTTCAAACTTTGGAGTGGCTGAGAGGGTGTGAGGCAAGCTAGGGAGTGAAGAAGTGACTGCATGGGGCACCTACCTCCTGGGCTGTCCAGGGCCCTGCTTCTCAGCGGTCACTGACTTCACCTGGGGCGGTGGGTGCTCAGCACTTCCGCAAAACAGGCCCCATGGGAAGTGGTGTGAATGCAAAGCCAAGGGAGTGTGGGCCACATTCTTGATTCCCACCTGCCTCTGCCCAATTCAGAGTGGGGCTGTAGAAAGAAGAAAGGGAGGGAAAAGTACTGACCCTTTAGTTAAAATCATATGCCAGCTGTTCTGCAGCCTGTGAGATCCACTTTTAGCATTGAGTGCTGAATTCTGAGGGGTTTTTTTTAATTAATGATCCTTTGAATGTTCCTACAAACTAATAATATTTAACTCAAAGCAAAGTTCTTTTTGGGTGATAGCTTCCCAAGAGAGGCTAACTGGGTTCACAGTACTCTAAGGTGATCAGTGACTTATCTTTAACTTTAACAGCAGATTTACTGGGATGGCCAAAGGCCTGGAGGCTTGCGAAGTTACACATTGGATATGGTAAAAAAAGTTACACTGCCTCCGAAGAAGTCACAGTCTGGAGTTTATCTATCTGTCGCCATATAAATATTAGATGTAATTAAAAACATATTTAAAAACCTATTTTGCACCAACATTCATTATTTATTTATCTCTACGGGTAATATACAAAGGTCTAGCGTTAGTGAAATATTTTAAATATGTATTTTTGCCTAACCCTCTCAGGCATGGACCTGTATTTTTAACCCATCTTTCTATTGCAGTAGCACAACCAGCAAAAGTTTTTTGCCACTTTTAACTCACCCTATTTTTTTTATATAAAGACAACAAACTGGGATTTTTTTTCAGTGTGTGTGGAGGTTAAATGTACTGTGGATGTGTATCTTTTTATATATGATATCTACAGAATACTTAACAAATAGTACCATAATCTAGTGTTATTTTTCTGCTCAAAGGATTCTAAAATGGTAAAACAGATTAAATAAATTGCTTGTATTTTTTTATAAAACTACAGAAAGCTGCATAGACACTATTTTTTAATTTTTTAATGAGTTTGCTTCCTTCTTTTTTTCTTTTTTTTTCTGGTGCAAGATAGCTCAGTCTGCACTGATCGTTCTTAATAGGAATAGCTTCGATTTTAACAGGGATTTTGTATAATCTGGAGATTTATGCATGCACACATCCTCCCCATAACCCATGAAAACACATACTACACATAATGAGATATTGTATATTACATAGAATAATCTGTGTATTGATATTGTCTATATTTTATTGCTGTTCGGTTTATTTGTGGTCTATTTAAGCACAGAATTTGCCTTATGTAAATGAAGTTCTAATTTTGCTTTTATTTTCTATCCAAAAACATTTATATTTACAAGCTGAATTTATTTTTTTTAAATCACCATCTGCTCCCTAACAAAAAGTCACTTCCCTGTTTTGACTATAAACAGCCTCCTGGCCGGAATAGGTAATTAATTTGCACTGTACCAACTGAATAAGTCTTGTGGAAGTTAAACCTGAAAGTGACTGTTGTTTTGCTAAGGAGACTATCGTTTTTATTTTATGCATTTAGCACCAGGAGAAACTAAGAAAAAAATAAACATCGAAAAGAACTTGCCCATGTCTTAATGGTTCCGACTCAGCAGTTTAATGGCTGTGTTGGGCACAGCATTAGAAGTTTGAATTTCTTCCCAAAATGGTTTTATATTATCCTTTTGTATCACTGTAGCTCCTAGAAGCCCAACCCAAGATTGTGCTGGGTGCTTTCATTATCTTTTTATGTTCTGGGGGAAAATTGGTATTCGCACCTATGCACCGCACAGATCTGGTTTAATAAAGAGTGGTTATTCTCAGGCCAAATCTGAGACATAAAGGGAAAGTACTCAGCAGTTCTGAAAGTTCCCAAGGTGAGAGGCACTGTATCAGCAGAAGTATGCCGTGAAATAGACATACAGGGTGTTTTTAATAACAGTTGGCTTTTCTAAGCACATCAGCAAAAGGGGTCATGAAAAAGAGGTGTCACTTGTGATCACTCGCAGGCTGGGATCTTCAAGACTTGTAAATGTAGCGACCAACCTGCTCCAGTATGGGTCCAAGGGACAGAAGGGAAATATGACAGATGATCTGCAAAGGGGGCAAAATGGGGTTGTGCCTTTTTTTTCTGCTTCTTTGGTGCATGAAGCTCTGCCAGATTTTTATGTATGTGTCTCTGTGTATAATCTGGAATGGCAAAACTTGTCTCCCTCCCCCCCCCCCCCATTGTTAAAGAATGTTTGGATTATTCAAAAGTGGCTGCTTTTTCACCCCTAAATTGGAAGCTTGGGAGTATTGGATCTTCAGAGGGACCTTATCTCACACGTATGAGAGTTAAACAAGTGTTCACAAAACCCAGAGGATTTTAGACAGGCCAAAATGAAATCCGCCTCCCCCAGTTAGTGAGATTTCCCAAACCACAGTGATGGGTGCAGTGTTAGATCCTGAATAAAAAATGAGAAAAAACTGAAAATATATCGGTGCAATTCCTCCCCCTATTTTTGACCCACTCTAATATATAAATATATTTATTATTATTATTATTGTAGCACCTAGAGGCCTCTACCAAGGCCAGGGAGCCATCGTGCTGGGTGTATATTAGTAATGGTCCCTGCCTCAAGGATCTTACTATCTAAGGCCCTGGTCCTGCAAAAACTTATGTTTGTGCTTAATTGTATCTGCTGTGAGTAGTCCCATGGACATGTCAAATTAAGCACGAGTAAATCTTTGCAGAATCAGGGCTAGATTCCAGGTCTTTGTTCAAGTTTAGTCCTCTGTTAGCTCAGCCATAGGCCTTCTCAAGGTAGCTGTGCCCTTAATTACTAATGTATAATCCCAGCACAAAAGGAGAACATATTTCCCCAAAATTCCCTTGTAGGCCTTCTCTAAGGAAGCAAAAACAGGCATGAGCCCAATTCAATTTTTTTATTTTTTTTTTTGCAGGTCACCATAAGCTTAATCTAAAATAAACAAACAAACATTTTGAGTTGGAGTTTCCTCTCACTGAGGGTGTTTTTACACCGGCCCAACTCCTTAGGCTTCAGTTGAGCTGTTCTTGATGGACACCAAGAGCAGAATCTGGCCTTTCGTTTAAGTGTGAGAGTTTATGACAGCTGTCAAATCGGAATTGGCTTTCCTTCTCCAGAGCACCCCTGAGCCACCTTCCCAAATGGGATCTCCCTGGAAATACTCCATGGGTGAAATTCGCCTCTGCAAAAGGCCTATGAACTACTTAAGTCCCACTTAAGTGATATCTAGGACTTGTGCTGGCACAAGGATGAATTTCACCCAACAGCATTTAAAATTAGAGGGCTGAAACAGGTTCTCCAAAATGGGGGAAGCCCAGGTCCTTGTCTAAATTTCATGCCTTGCCCCTTTAAGAGACCAAAGCAAGCCCCACAGCTGAACATCCCCTGAATTTTGAAGCACGTCAGATCTGGGTTTAAAACGTTGTGTCTGGGACCCCATCCCTGTCAAAAGCTTTAGTTAAAAAAAAGGGACATCTCCCAATTTATTTATTGGGATAAGAACTTCTTAGTGTCAACTTTCAGAATGCTGGGCTCAGCAAAATGCATGCAGTTACCTTTTAAGTAACACCCTGCCATAGGAGATCCCCTCACCATGGAGAGAAAATATAACACAGTCACCATTAGCTTTTTACTAGCTGAGTTCGCGTCTCTCTCTCTTGCATTGTCCTCTGCTAAGGTAAAATTTTACTCTTGGTTGCAGTGTATGGCTGCCACACGAGTCACAGACTTATATCCAAAATGATAATCGGGGGAAATTGGATCCCTGAAACTGGATTGTAGCAGAGAAGTTTTGTAGATTTCACATCCAGATTAATTTGCATGATTTTTATGCAGCTTGATTAAATATAAGGAGCAATATTCTTCCTTTGACTAGCTTGTGGAAAATCCATTAACATATATGGCTTTTTGGACCAGATCCTGAACGGATATAAATAATGAAGTCAACAGAGCTAAGATCAGTTACATTGGCTGAACATCCAGCCCTTTAGGTCTAAGCTATACAGCTATTTTCTTTTTGTGTTACATTTTCTTGTATCCAGATGAGTATCAAAGAGAATCAAATCTCTTTGATTTGAAAACTTGAAAAGTTCAATATTTAGATGAAAAAGAGTGAAAAAAATCTGCAAAATTTTTAAATGGATTCCTCCCCCCTGTATTTACAAATTACTTATTTTTAACCACCTTTATATCTATTCTAAAATCTCCAAGGATTTGGGAATTTTGATAAAAATCAGATAAAAGATTCTTGTAAATTCTTCTGTGAACATTTTGGGGATTTTTTTTTTTTAAGCAGGAAATTTTAGCCACCTCTCTTATCTACTGCTCTCCCAGATGAGGGAAATCAGTCCATTAAAGATCATAAAACAGTGAGCAAAAATGGCTTGTGATAATTCCTTCAGATTGAGTGATTTTGCTGTGTAACCAGGTTTGCCTTCCATGAACATTTGAGAGCTTGAATTTACTAGTGCAAACCTGACAAAAAGGGAATTTTAAACTCAATTACTTTAATCAAGAGGGAGTTTTACATTTTACATTCAACTGTAAAATTTACAGTTGGGCTGTGTAGGCCCTAGTCCTACATAGGCTTAACTTTAAGCACTCATTGATTTAGAACTAAGCCTATGGATGAGTGTATACAGGGTTGGAACCATAGTTTTATATTATATATTAATTCTATTCTATTCTATTCTATTTTAGGGTCTGTTCAATGGTCATGGCTCAATGGATTTAGGATCAGGTCCTTAGTTATATTCACTTCTGTTTATGTATCATAATTAGGGCTGTCGATTAATCACAGTTAACTCACGTGGTTAACTCAAAAAATTAATCGCAATTTAAAAAATCATGGTTAATCACAGTTTTAATCGCACTGTTGAACAGTAGAATACCAGTTGAAATTTATTAAATATTTTTGATGTTTTTCTACATTTTTAAATATAGTGATTTCAGTTACAACACAGAATACAAAGTGTACAGTGCTCACTTTATATTATTTTTGATTACAAATATTTGCACTGTAAAAAACAAAAGAAATAGTATTTTTCAATTCACCTCATACAAGTACTGTAGTGCAATTCTTTATCGTGAAAGTGCAATTTAAAAATGTAGATTTTATTTGTTACATAACTGCACTCAAAAACAAAACAATGTCAAACTTTAGAGCCTACAAGTCCACTCAGTCCTGCTTCTTGTTCAGCCAATCGCTCAAACACATTTGTTTACATTTACAGGAGATAATGCTGCCTGCTTCTTATTTACGATGTCACCTGAAAGTGAGAACAGGCAGTTACATGGCACTTTTGTAGCCAGCACTGCAAGGATTTTACCTGCCAGATATGCTAAACGTTTGTATGCCCCTTAATGCTTCGGCCGCCATTCCAGAGGACATGCTTCCATGCTGATGACGCTCGTTAAAAAAATAATGCGTTAATTAATTAGTGACTGAACTCCTTGGGGGAGAATTGTATGTCTCCTGCTCTGTTTTACCCGTATTCTGCCATGTATTTCATGTTATAGCCGCCTCGGATGGTGACTCAGCACGTTGTTTGTTTTAACACTTTCACAGCAGATTTCACAAAACACAAAGAAGGTACCGAAGTGAGATTTCTAAAGCTAGCTACAGCACTCGACCCAAGGTTTAAGAATCTGAAGTGCCATCCAAAATCTGAGAGGGACCAGGTGTGGAGCATGCTTTCAAGAGTCTTAAAAGGGCAACACTGTGATGCGGAAACTACAGAACCTGAACCACCAAAAAATAAAATCAACTTTCTGCTGGTGGCATCTGACTCAGATGATGAAAATGAACATGTGTCGGTCTGCACTGCTTTGGATTGTTATCAAGCAGAACCCGTCATCAGCATGGGAGCATGTCCTCTAGAATGGTGGGACATATGAATCTTTAGCACATCTGGCATGCACATATCTTGCGATGCCGGCTACAACACTGCCATGGGAACGCCTGTTCTCACTTTCAGGTGACATTGAAAACAAGAAGCAGGCAGCAGTATCTCCTGCAAATGTAAACAAACTTGTTTGAACAATTGGCTGAACAAGAAGTAGGACTGAGTGGACTTGTAGGCTCTAACGTTTTACATGATTTTGTTTTTGAATGCAGTTTTTTTGTACATAATTCTACATTTGTAAGTTCAACTTTCATGATAAAGCGACTGCACTACAGTAATGGTATTAGGTGAATTGAAAAATACTATTTCTTTTGTTTTTTACAGTGCAAATATTTGTAATAAAAATAGATATAAAGTGAGCACTGTACACTTTGTATTCTGTGTTGTAATTTAAATCAATATACTTGAAAATATAGAAAACATCAAAAATATTTACATAAATGGTATTCTATTATTAACAGTGTGATTAATCGTAATTAATTTTTTTAATCACTTAACAGCCCTAATAATAATTGTACATTTGTATTAAAGCGGGTGGGGGTGTTTTGCAAATGTTGAAATTTCAGCAAAACATTAAAAAAAACAACCCCACACCTTTCAACAAAATATTTACAAAAAATGTCCCTTCATTTTTGGACTAACTATAGAGCTGGCTAACATTTTTCAAGATGGGCAAACTTTTTCAACATTTCCAAATTTTACAATGTATTACATTATTTTTTAAAGGAAAGCATTTTTGAAAATTTGCCCATGCAGTTCTTCTCCATGTGTTGAACAGCACTAATTGATTTTGTATTATTTATTTATTTATTATGGTGCCTCAGACTAGGACCTCCTTGTGCTAGGCGCTGCACATAAACAGAACAAAAAGACTGCCCCGCCCCAAACCCCTTGCAATCCAAGTAATATCTATTTATTTTATTCCACTGTGAGACCTTAAAATGGCTACTCTGTATGTCACAGCTGCTCCCCTGCTGACTAGAAGTGTATTTCATAGGCTCCATACTACTCAGCAGTATTAGTCGTCCTCCTTTAGGTCAAGTGGCAGGAGGAGTCTGTGCTTTAGAAGCAAGAGGATCTCAGTTAAACCCTGTTGCCACCAAAAAATCCCAAGTAGCCACAATGGGTAGCCACATGACAACGATGACGTTTTTATATGCCACAGATTAGTTACAACATTTAAAGGGGCTATGTCAGCTAATTTCAGGCCCAAAATTGGATCTACAAAAACAGAGGGGAAAGGTCCTAGTATGACTAGAAATATTAATGTTTCAGTTCAAACAGTTTTTGGCTGAAAGGGGCCAGGAATTTCCCCATTCCCCTGTAGTGCTGGAAGCCAAGGTTCGACCGCCTTGTTCTAGCTCACCCGGCCCAGAAAACGAAAGTAGCTGTGTGAGGACACGGTCTCTTTTAAAAGTCAGTGTGATAGGAACAAATATTTGCATGCAACAAGTTGCTGCAAATTGGAGTGATACTTGTAAAACTGCTCAGACACACTGATGATTAACCCTTAAATAGCGGTGTCACAGTTTAACTACACTGCCAGCATTCTGTGCATGCTTTCTGGCAACTGCTGGAGGACAAACTGAGGCCATTGTTTCCCCTTAAAGCTGAGAAAGAGGGGGCAATAAGCTTGGAATTTTAATCAATTGCAAAACCAACCAAAAGGCAGTTAGGTAACCGACTACCTGAGCCTAACCAAAAGCCTGATTCTAATCTCAGTTACAGTGGAGTGAATCGGGAATGCCTCTGGATTTGAAGTGGTGTAAATGAAGATCAGAAATTGCCCCTTGGCATTTGAATTTAGGGGGGAGGGATAGCTCAGTGGTTTAAGCATTGGCCTGCTAAACCCAGGGTTGGGAGTTCAATCCTTGAGGGGGCCATTTAGGGATCTGGGGCAAAAATTGGGGATTGGTCCTGCTTTGAGCAGGGGGTTGGACTAGTTGACCTCCTAAGGTCCCTTCCAACCCTGATATTCTATGAATTGTTTGGGTAATTCATTACTCACGGTCTCATTCTCCCCAGCAGTCAGTGGGTTTGGACAGGGTATATGTGGGGACCCGGTGAAGCAATTGCTGGAGTCCATGAGGCAGATTCTGCTGTCAGTTTTGCAGGTGTAAATTTGGAGAAACTTCACTGACTTAAATAGACCACAAATAAACCGAACAGCAGTTGAGTCAGCACAATTGGGTCCATCCCCGCCCTACTTCCCACTGACTCCCAGCCTTGAACCTGAGCCCCGAACCCAGCCTCGGCCCAGCTGAGTTTCGCCAGAGCTGCCATGGGGCAGTGAAGGGGGTTGTCAAGCGGCCCTGCAGTGGCTCAAGAGCATGACTCCCAACCTCTGGGCAGAGTGTTAGGAACCAGGGCACAAACCCCACCTTGGTGGTGAGTTCTATACTTAGATTTCACCAACCCGTTATCAAGTGTAAACTCCTCAGGCCCTGTAACAGCCTTAACATGGAGTCAGAGACAGTCCCCTTGGGTTCTCCAGTCTGTCCTGCCACACAGGTGAGCCTGCCTGTGTGATAGCTGGTCCCTTACACCAAGAATCACAGCAATATTCAGGTTACTCCCAGTCCCAACGGACCAGTCACTTATCCCGGGTCAATGGCGTTTTATACCTCACACCAAAGACAAATTGTAGCAAATCCTATAATAAACTATCTACAGATTTATAATGCAGGAAAAGGCACCAAGAGAGTTATGCACAAGGTTAAAGCAGGTAAACATAAATATACACAAATAAGTCCCAATCCTACATTTCAAAAAGTAATAGAAGCTTCTATGATAAGCAAGCTCTATGTGTCCTTTATGGCTAACCCAGGCCAAGCACTGGGGATCTTTTGCTTATGCCTAGTACTCCTGGCCCCCGAGAGTACAAGTAGCATAAAGATCCAGTTCCCCTTTGTTAGGGGATTTTAGTCCCTTTCCCTTTCTGCTCTGCTCTGCAAACTCAACTGATGGGAGGAATTCACTTGCAAGACTCATCTTCATGAGGTGGAGGGGTGAGGGGGAATAAACAACAAAGTCCTTTGGCCTCTTTAATGTTCCACTCTAGCTCATCTGGTGTCGCTGGGCCTTCCTGGTCAGACCTCGTGCCAGAGACCAGCATTTCACACTAGTTAATGTCTCTTCCCTGTCTGGTGATTTACACGGTTACAGAGGGTCCCAATAGAACCGCTCAAATGTTCCCTTACAATATGGGACACGGATGTTGTACGGGGTGTTAATGCCGGCAGCAAATCACCATAAAGTCTAAACACTAAACACATTCTTATCACCCTAATACCTATTTTAACAATTCTAACACACAGGTGAGCCAGGCTGGATCCAGCTCTGTATTTGTCAGAATTCAGTGGAGACACGGGCACCTTGGCAGGAGCTGGCACCTGACTGCCAGCGTCACAGAGGGAGTTACACCCGAGGTACACCGACAGAAGTAACAGAAGAAGCAGGCCCGATAGGAGCTATGCCTGGATAACGATGCAAGGTTTTGGGGCTATGCAAAGCCCATTTAGATCAATAGAAAGACTCTGCTTGCTCTGGGCTTTGGATCAGAACCCGAAGACTGTGCACAAGAGAAACAAACCCAGAATTCCCATACGGGGCATGGCTAGAGAGTAATGTTTGGACCTGATCCTGCAAACAGTCAAGTAACTTTGCTAGTGTTGTAGTTCCATTGAAGCCAATAGAACAATCCCCCTGCCGCCAATAAGGTTTGGATCAGACACTTGGCCTGTTAGGAAAGTGTTTCTCCAAATGTTCATTTGCAAGAGAAAATTTGTGCTGGAATTTAAAATAACATGTTTTAGGGGAACTGTAAAAATTATATTAGTTTCCAAAAATTAGCCCCATATTCCTCTGATGTATGAAAACAAAACACCATATGAAAAAGTAGCATTGGTATAAATGTGCTTTCTGTGGGAAAACTTTAGCAACTTACATAATCAATTGCCAGCATATTTCTGTAGCTAAATCCAATTACTACAGACAAATTGGCATGAATATTCGTCTTGCAAACCTTTCAGTAAACACAAAGGGCTTTTCTTCTTATATTAGAATTAGAAAAAGTACAGAGAAAGGCAACAAAAATGATTGGGGTATGGAACAGCTTCCATATGAGGAGAGATTAATAAGATTGGGACTGTTCAGTTTAGAAAAGAGACAACAAAGGGGGGATATGATAGAGGACTATAAAAACATCCATGGTGTGGAGAAAGAGAATACAGACGTGTTATTTGCCTCTTCGCATAACACAAGAACCGGGGTCACACAATGAAATGAATAGCCAGAAGGTTTAAAACAAATAAAAGGAAGTACTTCACACAATGCACAGTCAACCTGTGCAACTCATTACTAGGGGATGCAGTGAAGGCCAAAAGTATAACTGGGTTCAAAAAAGAATGAGGTAAGTTGATGGATGATAGGTCCATTAATGGCTATTAGCCAAGATGATCAGGGATGCGACCTCATGTTCTGGGTGTCCCTAAACCTCCAACTGCCATTAGATTGGACTGCATAACAGGCAGTTCAGAGCCCCGGCACCTCTGGGCCTGGCAGTTCAGAGCCCCGGTACCTCTGGGCCTGGCAGTTCAGAGCCCCGGCACCTTTGTGCCTGGCACTGCAGAGCCCCGGCACCTTTGTGCCTGGCACAGCAGAGCCCAGCACCTCTGGGCCTCGCAGTTCAGAGCCCGGCACCTCTGGGCCTCGCAGTTCAGAGCCCTGGCACCTCTGGGCCTCGCAGTTCAGAGCCCTGGCACCTCTGGGCCTCGCAGTTCAGAGCCCCGGCACCTCTGGGCCTCGCAGCTCAGAGCCCGGCACCTCTGGGCCTGGCAGTTCAGAGCCCGGTACCTATGGGCCTGGCAGTACAGAGCGCCGGAACCTGTGCGCCCGGCAGTTCAGAGCCCCAAACACCTCCGGGCCTAGCAGTTCAGAGCCTGGCACCTCCGGGCCTGGCAGTTCAGAGCCCCGGCACCTCCGGGCCTGGCAGTTCAGAGCCCGGCACCTCCGGGCCTGGCAGTTCTGAGCCCCGGCACCTCCGGGCCTGGCAGTTCAGAGCCCGGCACCTCCGAGCTTGTCAGTTCAGAGCCCCGGCACCTCCGGGCCTGGCAGTTCTGAGCCCCGGCACCTCTGGGCCTGGCAGTTCAGAGCCCGGCAACTCTGGGCCTCGCAGTTCAGAGCCCCGGCACCCTTGGGCCTCGCAGTTCAGAGCCCCGGCACCTCTGGGCCTTGCAGTTCAGAGCCCGGCACCTCTGGGCCCGGCAGTTCAGAGCCCCCGCACCTCTGGGCCTCGCAGTTCAGAGCCCGGCACCTCTGGGCCTGGCAGTTCAGAGCCCGGTACCTATGGGCCTGGCAGTTGAGAGCCCGGCACCTCTGGGCCTGGCAGTACAGAGCGTCGGCACCTGTGCGCCCGGCAGTTCAGAGCCCCAAACACCTCCGGGCCTGGCAGTTCAGAGCCCCGGCACCTCCGGGCCTGGCAGTTCAGAGCCCGGCACCTCCGGGCCTGGCAGTTCAGAGCCCCGGCACCTCCGGGCCTGGCAGTTCTGAGCCCCGGCACCTCTGGGCCTGGCAGTTCAGAGCCCCGGCACCTCCGGGCCTGGCAGTTCAGAGCCCGGCACCTCTGGGCCTGGCAGTTCTGAGCCCAATACCTCCCGGCCTGGCAATTCAGAGCACTGGCACCTCTGGGCCTGGCAGTTCAGAGCCCGGCACCTCTGGGCCTGGCAGTGCAGAGCCCGGCACCTCTGAGACTGGCAGTTCAAAGCCCCGGCACCACCAGGCCTGGCAGTTCTGAGCCCGGCACCTCTGAGCTTGTCAGTTCAGAGCCCAGCACCTCCGGGCCTGGCAGTTCAGAGCCCCGGCACCTCCGGGCCTAGCAGTTCAGAGCCCAGGCACCTCTGGGCCTGGCAGTTCAGAGCCCCGGCACCTCTGGGCCTAGCAGTTCTGAGCCCCGGCACCTCTGGGCCTGGCAGTTCAGAGCTCGGCACCTCTGGGCCTGGCAGTTCAGAGCCCGGCACCTCTGGTCCTGGCAGTGCAGAGCCCGGCACCTCTGAGACTGGCAGTTCAAAGCCCCGGCACCACCAGGCCTGGCAGTTCAGAGCCCGGCACCTCTGAGCTTGTCAGTTCAGAGCCCGGCACCTCTGGGCCTGGCACTGCAGAGCCCCGGCACCTCCGGGCCTGGCAGTTCAGAGCCCCAGCACCTCTGGGCCTGGCAGTTCAGAGCCCCGGCACCTCTGAGCTTGTCAGTTCAGAGCCCAGCACCTCCGGGCCTGGCAGTTCAGAGCCCCGGCACCTCCGGGCCTAGCAGTTCAGAGGCCAGGCACCTCTGGGCCTGGCAGTTCAGAGCCCCGGCACCTCTGGGCCTGGCAGTTCAGAGCCCCGGCACCTCTGGGCCTGGCAGTTCAGAGCCCCGGCACCTCTGGGCCTAGCAGTTCTGAGCCCCGGCACCTCTGGGCCTGGCAGTTCAGAGCTCGGCACCTCTGGGCCTGGCAGTTCAGAGCCCGGCACCTCTGGTCCTGGCAGTGCAGAGCCCGGCACCTCTGAGACTGGCAGTTCAAAGCCCCGGCACCACCAGGCCTGGCAGTTCAGAGCCCGGCACCTCTGAGCTTGTCAGTTCAGAGCCCGGCACCTCTGGGCCTGGCACTGCAGAGCCCCGGCACCTCCGGGCCTGGCAGTTCAGAGCCCCAGCACCTCTGGGCCTGGCAGTTCAGAGCCCCGGCACCTCTGAGCTTGTCAGTTCAGAGTCCCGGCACCTCCGGGCCTAGCAGTTCAGAGCCCTGGCACCTCTGGGCCTGGCAGTTCAGAGCCCCGGCACCTCTGGGCCTGGCAGTTCAGACCCTGGCACCTCTGAGCTTGTCAGTTCAGAGCCCCGGCACCTCTGGGCCTGGCAGTTCAGAACCCGGCACCTCTGGGCCTGGCAGTTCAGAGCCCGGCACCTCTGAGCTTGTCAGTTCAGAGCCCCGGCACCTCTGGGCCTGGCAGTTCAGAGCCCGGCACCTCTGGGCCTCGCAGTTCAGAGCCCCGGCACCTCTGGGCCTTGCAGTTCAGAGCCCCGGCACCTCTGGGCCCGGCAGTTCAGAGCCCCAGCACCTCTGGGCCTCGCAGTTCAGAGCCCGGCACCTCTGGGCCTGGCAGTTCAGAGCCCGGTACCTATGGGCCTGGCAGTTCAGAGCCCGGCACCTCTGGGCCTGGCAGTACAGAGCGCCGGCACCTGTGCGCCCGGCAGTTCAGAGCCCCAAACACCTCCGGGCCTGGCAGTTCAGAGCCCGGCACCTCTGAGCTTGTCAGTTCAGAGCCCCGGCACCTCCGGGCCTGGCACTTCAGAGCCCGGCACCTCTGGGCCTGGCAGTTCTGAGCCCAATACCTCCCGGCCTGGCAATTCAGAGCACTGGCACCTCTGGGCCTGGCAGTTCAGAGCCCGGCACCTCTGAGCTTGTCAGTTCAGAGCCCCGGCACCTCCGGGCCTGGCAGTTCAGAGCCCCGGCACCTCTGGGCCTGGCAGTTCAGAGCCCGGCAACTCTGGGCCTCGCAGTTCAGAGCCCCGGCACCCTTGGGCCTCGCAGTTCAGAGCCCCGGCACCTCTGGGCCTTGCAGTTCAGAGCCCGGTACCTATGGGCCTGGCAGTTCAGAGCCCGGCACCTCTGGGCCGGGCAGTTCAGAGCCCCAGCACCTCTGGGCCTCGCAGTTCAGAGCCCGGCACCTCTGGGCCTGGCAGTTCAGAGCCCGGCACCTCTGGGCCGGGCAGTTCAGAGCCCCAGCACCTCTGGGCCTCGCAGTTCAGAGCCCGGCACCTCTGGGCCTGGCAGTTCAGAGCCCGGTACCTATGGGCCTGGCAGTTCAGAGCCCGGCACCTCTGGGCCTGGCAGTACAGAGCGTCAGCACCTGTGCGCCCGGCAGTTCAGAGCCCCAAACCCCTCTGGGCCTGGCAGTTCAGAGCCCCGGCACCTCTGGGCCTGGCAGTTCAGAGCCCGGCACCTCCGGGCCTGGCAGTTCAGAGCCCCGGCACCTCTGGGCCTGGCAGTTCAAAGCCCCGGCACCTCCGGGCCTGGCAGTTCTGAGCCCTGGCACCTCTGGGCCTGGCAGTTCAGAGCCCCGGCACCTCCGGGCCTGGCAGTTCAGAGCCCGGCACCTCTGGGCCTGGCAGTTCTGAGCCCAATACCTCCCGGCCTGGCAATTCAGAGCACTGGCACCTCTGGGCCTGGCAGTTCAGAGCCCGGCACCTCTGGGCCTGGCAGTGCAGAGCCCGGCACCTCTGAGACTGGCAGTTCAAAGCCCCGGCACCACCAGGCCTGGCAGTTCAGAGCCCGGCACCTCTGAGCTTGTCAGTTCAGAGGCCAGCACCTCTGGGCCTGGCACTGCAGAGCCCCGGCACCTCCGGGCCTGGCAGTTCAGAGCCCCAGCACCTCTGGGCCTGGCAGTTCAGACCCCGGCACCTCTGAGCTTGTCAGTTCAGAGTCCCGGCACCTCCGGGCCTAGCAGTTCAGAGCCCCGGCACCTCTGGGCCTGGCAGTTCAGACCCCGGCACCTCTGAGCTTGTCAGTTCAGAGCCCCGGCACCTCTGGGCCTGGCAGTTCAGAGCCCAGCACCTCTGGGCCTGGCAGTTCAGAGCCCGGCACCTCTGAGCTTGTCAGTTCAGAGCCCCGGCACCTCTGGGCCTGGCAGTTCAGAGCCCCAGCACCTCTGGGCCTAGCAGTTCTGAGCCCCGGCACCTCTGGGCCTGGCAGTTCAGAGCCCGGCACCTCTGGGCCTGGCAGTTCAGAGCCCGGCACCTCTGAACTTGTCAGTTCAGAGCCCCGGCACCTCTGGGCCTGGCAGTTCAGAGCCCGGCACCTCTGGGCCTGGCAGTTCAGAGCCCGGCACCTCTGGGCCTGGCAGTGCAGAGCCCGACACCTCTGAGACTGGCAGTTCAAAGCCCCGGCACCACCAGGCCTGGCAGTTCAGAGTCTGGCACCTCTGAGCTTGTCAGTTCAGAGCCCGGCACCTCTGGGCCTGGCACTGCAGAGCCCCGGCACCTCCGGGCCTGGCAGTTCAGAGCCCCAGCACCTCTGGGCCTGGCAGTTCAGAGCCCCGGCACCTCTGAGCTTGTCAGTTCAGAGTCCCGGCACCTCCGGGCCTGGCAGTTCAGAGCCCCGGCACCTCTGGGCCTGGCAGTTCGTAGCCCCGGCACCTCTGGGCCTGGCAGTTCAGACCCTGGCACCTCTGAGCTTGTCAGTTCAGAGCCCCGGCACCTCTGGGCCTGGCAGTTCAGAGCGCGGCACCTCTGGGCCTGGCAGTTCAGAGCCCGGCACCTCTGAACTTGTCAGTTCAGAGCCCCGGCACCTCTGGGCCTAGCAGTTCAGAGCCCCGGCACCTCTGGGCCTGGCAGTTCAGAGCCCGGTACCTCCGGGCCTGGCAGTTCAGAGCCCGGCACCTCTGAGCTTGTCAGTTCAGAGCCCCGGCACCTCCGGGCCTGGCAGTTCAGAGCCCCGGCACCTCTGGGCCTGGCAGTTCAGAGCCCCGGCACCTCTGGGCCTGGCAGTTCAGAGCCCGGCACCTCTGAGCCTGGCAGTTCAGAGCCCCGGCACCTCTGGGCCTGGCAGTTCAGAGCCCCGGCGCGTCCTGGCCTGGCAGTTCAGAGTCCCAGCACCTCTGGGCTTACTACATCAGTTATGAATGTAAAAATATTGCTTGAGGCCCGGCACCTCTTTCATTACAGATTAAGCACTGACGACGGGATGGCCCACTTGACAATGTCCCTGTTTTGTTCATTCCCTCTGTAGTACCAGGCATTGGCCGCTGTCAGAAGACAGGATACTGGGCTGGATGGACCATTCGTCTGACTCAGCATGGCCATTTTTATGTTCTTTCCCCTATACAATTTTACAAGAGAGGAAACTTACTCCGAGGCTCAATGTAAGTAATAAAGAGTTTGAAAATAGGACATAATTAAAAATGATACAATCCCAGATGGTGCTTATTTGGTTTTGAGAACGCATTACACTTTTTCCTTGCCTCTTCCTTAAAATGTTGTTTTTTAAATCTGGCTTTCCTTTTTCTGATTCTGCCTTTTTGTTTCCTCCTCCAGAATCTGCTTTGAATTAATGACATTCAAATCCAACAATCTGGGGACGAATATTATATAATTCCCCATGTTCTTTTGTTCATTTATGTGCTTATTTGGATTGGGAGGACCGGGCTGCATTAAGGTATCATGGAAAAAATAGCCATGTAGGCAAGGCTGTGGCCAGGGACTTAGGTGATCTGCGGTCATTTTACAGGACTTCTCCACTCCCAGAGTGACCTAGGGCAAGGAATGCAGGGCTAGACTTCTCACAATGCTGAGCTCCTATTTAGGGAGCTAAATGAAGAGCAAGACATTGGGCACTGGGAGCTGCTTGGTGGAGAGCACTTTTGAAAACCTGGCTGTCTTTGCCAAAGATGCTCTCCAGCTCCACCAGAGGTGACTGGGCAGGATCCCCGGCTGGCCTGTGTCACACAGGAGATGAAGCTGGATGATTCGGGTCCCTTTGGGCCTTGACATCCACGAATCTCTCTGGTTCAGTTTCTGGATGTGTAGAATAGGGAGGGAACAACGCCCTGCCCCACAGCGATGGGCTCTTCAATGTTTCCGAAGTGCCCAGATATTGGGAGGCCACTTTCAAGGCCCTTCCCAGTCAATCCCCACCCTCCTCCTCCCGTCTCCATCCCTCTCAAGCCGTCGGTGCCCACCTCCGATCGGGCCCTGACGCAGCCTCCGCTGCCCATTTGTCACGTTTTCAAACAAGCGCCGTTGTGGTTTCTCCCCTGCTGCCCTGCGTACTTGGGAGGCGCTCTCCATAGACGTCTGCAAAACCGCCCCATTGGCCTCCTTCCAGCCTCTCCTCTGAGCTCTCCTTTGCTGCGGTGCCTTCAGAAACTGCTGCGTGTCACCCACATTGTCTCCTGTCTGACGGCATCCGTCCGTGGCCTCTTCTCTTGTACAGAGGATATGTCCACACAGCAGTCGGAGGGGTGACTGCTGTATGTGTAGACACCCCTGGGCTCACTTTGAACTAGCTACATCAAAGTTAGCTCAGTTAACAAGAACAAGCAAGCTATGGCAGGACCGGCAGCTGCACGGGCTAGCCCCGGCCACCCAGGATGGTCGCTCAGGTATGTTGACATATTGTAGTGTAGACGTACCCCTAGACCGGGGTTCTCAACCTATTAATCATTGTGTTACCTGGGCCCCAGGTTGAGAATCACAGCACCCCACACACGGCTATGCCTAGCGCCCCCACCCCAGAGACCCCACCACAGAGTGGGGCCAGGACTGGAGTCCTGGTGGCAGGGCTGGGTGGCAGGGACTGACCCCAACCCCGGACCGTGTAGTTTAGGGGCCGGGCGGCAGCTCTGACCTTACCCCGCCGCCAACCCTGACCCCAGGCCCTGCCGTGCGGGGCCAGCCGGCAGCCCCAACCCCAACCCCTGCTGTGCGGGGCCAGCCGGCAGCCCCGGCCCTGGGCCGCAGCTGTGTGTTAATTGGGCTGCGGGTTGAGAATACTGCCTGAGATTCTGCGCTTCTCGGGGCAGAGGCATCTTTCTGTTCCATGTTTGTACCGCGCCGCGTCCGATGCGGTTCTGGCCCGTGACTGGGGCTGCTGGGTGCTCTGGAAATACACATATTAACGCATAGCACCACTAACTCGGGACTCACTAAAGCAAAGGCAACACTCCAGTGGGTGTGAGAACAAGCTCTTGGGGCAAAACCCATCCTCAAACCTGGGGCCAGCCCCCCGCATGCCATGTCAGCTCTGTGATTGTGATTTGCCCTCAGCTTCACGATGCTCACCTGGCGTTTTGGCACCTTAGACACACCCAGGCTTTGGGGCCAGGTTTCTGTCTCCCACCTGGGCAAAGCCACTGCCCCGCTGATTGGCATAGGAGCACTCCAGATTTACACCCACGCAGTGGCACAGGGCTAGGGCCAGGGTGTTCTGTCCCTAGGGTTAAGCCCCCTGTGTTTATGTTCGTCTTGGGAATTACACACTCTTTGCTGCTGTCTGCTCTTCCTCCCACCTTGCTAGTTTTTTGCTGCACCGTTTCCCCATTTTCCAGAACCAAGCTGAGGGCCTGGTCAAGTGCTCATTGAAATCCACTGGACTCTTTCCACTGAGGTCAAAGGCCATTGGATCACGGTCTCAGGGCCCAACTGATTTAACCAGGAATTGGATCAGTCCCAAGGGCCAGGCAGGTCAAAGTATTTTGGCGCCTAAAGCTGCAGAGAGGCACCTAGTGTGATTTTAAAAAGTGCCGAACTCCCCTGGATTTCAGGGGCACCCGTCTTCATCTAAATACGTTGACAGATCTGGCCCAAAGCTGCCAAGACCACACTAAATCGTCAAGTTAGCTCTTTCAGTTTCATCTCCCTCATGTACTTGCACTGGCCTTATTACCACAGCATTCAAATACCTTGCTGTCTTTAAAGGAATCAACCCTCCAGAGGCAGGGCAGGGCCCCACTGTACAGATGGGCAAACGAGGCACAGGCAGACTAAGGGACTTGCCCAAGGTCATACAGAAAGTCTGTGTCAGAGCAGGGTATTGACCCAGGCTTCCAGAGACCAAAGTTAGTGTCCCAGCTTCTGCACCCCGCTTTTCCTCTCTTATGCAAAGGAGCTTGCACTGCTGCGGTCTATGCACATGGCGTATGTGCCCCTTGAGTTCCACAAAGGCAGTGTACCTGATGGCCGCAGGGGGATGGATGGGTCTCCGCTCAGTGAACATCACCCAAGGCAATAGGAGTCAGTATGTTTTCTCTGGAATATGGGGACCCGGAGCAGAAGTGCACTTTAAAAGCCACGTAAACGATAGATCTGGGACATACGCTCATCTGTGATCGCCCCTTACACGCTTGCAACCTATGTGTGTGCAAAATGTGGGATTGTTCGCCCAAACGGTCACAGGGAGCTCTTTGCTCACGCGTTTACCCCAGCTGTGGGGGCATCCTGGTAATTCTGCGCCAAGCTTCTTTAAAGATTGGGTTAGAAACAGGCCCCAAACAGGAGCTCATGGTCAGGCACTTAGGGACTAATAATAATTACTGCTATCTCTCACGTAATGATTTCCCTGCCATTGCCAGGGCCTCGGGCACTGACGCATCTCAGTCCCTCCTGTTTTCTGCCTGTGCCCCCTAATAGCCTGAGTTCCTGAGGGCTGTAGTACTGTGCTCTCATGTTGGTTGTTGGGTCAGCGTGCGAGGGCTGGGTGTGGTGGTGGCTGGTGCTGAACAGGAAGGCAGACTGAATTACCATCTGGGCCCTTCTGGCCTTGGACTCTGGGACTCTAAGACACAGCTGAATTGTGGGGTGCTCAGAAGGCATCGTTTCGTTGTATCACAGTGACACACAGAGGCCTCTGGTAAGAACATAAGAACAGCTATACTGGGTCAGACCAAAGGACCATTTAGACCAGTATCCTGTCTTCTGACAGTGGCCAGTGCCAGGTGCCCCAGAGGGAATGAACAGAACAGGCAATCATCAAGTGATCCACCCCCTGTCGCCCATTCCCAGCTTCTGTAAACAGAGACTAGGGACACCATCCCTGCCCATCCTGGCTAATAGCCATTGATGGACCTGTCCTCCATGAATTTATCTAGTTCTTTTTTGAACCCTGTTATAGTTTTGGCCTTCACCACATCCTCTGGCAAGGAGTTCCACAGGTTGACTGTGCGTTGTGTGAAGAAGTACTTCCTTTTGTTTGCTTTAAACCTGCTGCCTATTAATTTAATTTGGTGGCCCCTAGTTCTTGTGTTACGAGGAGTAAAGAACACTTCCTTATTCACTTTCTCCACACCAGTCATGATTTTATAGACCTCTATCATATCCCCCCCTTAGTCGTCTCATTTTCAAGCTGAACAGTCCGAGTCTTTTTAATCTCTCTTCATACGGATTCTTTGCCATGTGCCTACTCATTTTTGTTGCCCTTTTCTGAACCTCTCCAATTCCAATGTACCTTTTTTGAGACGGGGTGACCAGATCTGCACACAGTATTCAAGATGTGGGCGTACCGTGGATTTATATATATGATATTTTATGTCATAGGCTTAGAGCCCCATTGTGCTCAGTGCTGTATAAATGCACAGTGCGAGATAGTGCCTCTCCCAAAGAGTTTGCAGTCTAAACAGACCAAGGAAGCATTATGGTCCACATTGTACAGATGGGGAATTGGGGTCCTGACAGATAAAGTGACTAACCCGGCATCCCAAAGGATGTCTGGAGCAGAATTAGGAGTTTAATCCAGATGTTCTGTGTCCCAGTGCCTAACCACAAGCCCATCCTTCCTTTTTGCTAGGTGCTGTACACAATAAAATAATAATAATACCCAGTGCTTCCCATCAGGAGCTCGCAAAGCACTACACAAAGGAGATCAGCACCATTATCCCTATTTTACAGATGGGGAAAATGAGGCATAGCGCGAGAGGCAAGTGGCTTGCTCAAGCTCACCTGGCAAGAAATAGAACCCACATCTCCTGACGCCCAGTCCTCTGCTCTGTCCACTAGGCTACACTGCCTCTCAAGTCATTCTCCCAAAGAATGTTAAATGAGGGTGAACTGTGACAGGCAATGGTAGAACAGAGCATGGCCAACTTCAAATGTTCAAAACTCAGAGGTCAGGCCCCCCTGCCCAGATAACGAGATTGGCGTAACAATCATTATTATTATTTTTTTAATATTTTTTTTGTTCTTTTAATTTACCTTTTGGTGTTTGAGACTTGGGTCATACTTTCCAACTTTTACATGGGCTGGAAACTAGCTTAGAAAGGAAAGCTGAGCTTGTCCCATGATCCCCTGACTCCGGGAGCTGGGGCTTTAAGAATAACACCAAATATTGCAAGACTCCTGATAAAATGGCAAGAGGTTGATAAGTGCTGGGAACACAGTGGGGAGAGGAAGAGTCCAGTGATTCCAATCGAGACGTTGCTGCTCTTGTCCAGGATCGTAAAGACGGAAATTTATTCTAATAGATACAAGGGCTCAGCTTTGGGGAGATACAGCCAAAGGCTACTTTTGATTCCTCTGGCTAATTGGGGATCGAACGAGAGCCGGGTGCGTTCTGCCCTCAGTCACAGCCTGTCTAACCCCAATGACATAAATGGGGCTTTGCCCCAGATTTTCTGGCTTAACTTTGACTCCCCTTCCATTGGCAGGGTACAGCCAGACACTTCCAGTCTTACAACAGCGACTCCTGCTTCCCCGAGGACAAGCACCCACGTCAGATAAAGCACCCGCCACCGAAGCGGCTGCAGATTGTCCCTCTGAGAGGTTGGGCCTCGGTGGGAGGATTGACTGGGCTCCAGCGACTGAACTCCCCCCTTGTCATGGGACCTTGGAAAGTGCCCGTTCGCTGAACTCCTGTTGATTTCAATGGGAGGCAGGTGTCTAGACACCTTTGAACAGCCCCCTATCGGCACACAGGGACGGCAAAGGCGCTGACCCAGCCATTGACTGTCCAGTTGGCGGTGCCGTGTAGTGGGGCTGGCAGGCACCTTTCTAGCCTCTGTGCCGCGTGGCTCCTGGGAAGCAGCCGGCATGTCCCCCCTCTGGCTCCTATGCGTAGGGGCAGCCGGTGGGCTCCGCACACTGGCCCCGCCCCAAGCGCCAGCTCTGCAGCTCCCATTGGCTGGGAACCGTGGCCAATGGGAGCTGAGAGGCGGCATGTGCGGACAGGGCAGCGAGCGGAGCCGCCTGGCTGCGTCTCCGCATAGGAGCCAAAGGGGGGACATGCTGGCTGCTTCTGGGAGCTGCTTGAGGTAAATGCCACCTGGCTTCTGCACTCCTGACCCCCTCCCAGGCCCCAACTCCCTGCCCCAGCCCCAGCCCTGATCGTCCTTCCATCCTCCAAACACCTCGATCCCAGCCCGAACCCCCTCCTGCACTCTGAAGCCCTCATCCCCAACCCCACCCCAGAGCCTGCACCCCCAGCCGGAGCCCTCACCCCTTTCCACACCCCAGCCCCCTGAGCCAGCCCGGTGAAAATGACCGAGCGAGTGAGGGTGGGGAGAGCGAGCGACAGAGGGAGCGGGGGATGGAGTGAGTGGGTGCATGGCCTCAGTGAAGGGGCAGGGCATGGGTGAGGCCTCAGAGGAGGGGCGGGGCAAGGGTGTTCGGTTTTGTGCGAGTAGAAAGTTGGCAACCCTAATTAGCAGAGATCAGTGCAGTGAGGCTTAGTGGGGAGAGCGCTAGTCTGTGGCACACTCAGCAGATCTGTGTTCTCTTCCTGGCTCTGCCACGGGCCAGTGGGATGGCCTTGGGCAAGTCACTTTGCTGCTCTGTGCCTCAGTTTCCCCACCTCTAAAATGGGGATGATGATGCTCTTTAAGCTCTACTGATGAAAGGCACCACGAGAGAGCCAGGGATTATTGTGACTGGTGTACTGGCATTAGCACCAGGCAGAGGGCTTCGTGACACTTTCCCTTCCTCGTTTATAAACTCGCTGTAAAGAGCGGGTGCGGGGGCCAAAATCGGTATCTCCTTCCATCTTGAAGCACTCCCACACTTCCCCCACCCCTGACATGCGATCAGGTCTGGGGTGAGGCAGCGGGAGTCACCATTCCGCACCAGCGACCCTGGGCAGAGCAGCACCTTGCCACTGAGTCGTGGGGGCTGGGAGTGAAGTGCTGTGGTGGGCTGTGTTCTCTGGGGGGGGGTTTCCAATGAGAAATGAAGCCCAGAACATATGATGTTATTTATATATATGCAATTTATCAGAAGCTTTGATGATGTTCCCAAAAGGCCACTTAAATAAGGATGCATCTCCTTGAGAAGGGTGTTGTGTTTACCCAAACGGCGTGTTGTGCAGCACCACAGCCAGTCTGCGACGGTGTGTAAATCCGTGTTTGGGAGACATGTGATCTGCACAGCAAACATCCTTCTGAGCGCTCTTTGGGCGTTCCTACCCAGCGCCAGCCTACAGCCCTGGCCAGCTTCCCCCGCCTCTCCCTCCACAGAGCTCACCCCGAGCCCCCTCCCCACTCCCTTTAAAATTCAGGCCTCCTCACGGGGTCTCGAACTGAGTGCCCAGAATCAACGGTCATTTGGGAAATCTTGGCCTGGAGCCCCTTTATTGGCTGTGGAGTCGGGATGCGGATGCTGCCCTAGTACTGAAACTCTTGGGTCTGGATCCAGACTCCGCAGCTGTCTAAAAACAAACCGGAAGGAAACTATCCCTGGGTTTTTACCTTCAACACATCGGGCGCTCGCCTCTTCTTGAACATGCTCTCAGTGTGTCCAGCACTTACGCCCCTGTGATCTATCCACTCTCGTGTGGTCCTCGGTGTGTCGGAGTGGCTCCGAACCCCACAGGGAAATCCCACTCTCATTTCACAGCTGGGATCACGTGGGAGAACCTGAGGCTGCATCTTGGAAATCAACGGGACTGATTTCAGAGGGAGCAGAGTGAAGCCCCAACAGACAGATTTTCATGGTGGGTGCTGAGCCCGTTCGGAAATGGGGTCCTGTGTGTCCCAGTGGGGATGGCTGGACGTTCTGGCCCTGTGTGGCTGGCACAAGGTCACACAGGGAACAAGCACAGGTGGGAACTGAATGTAATTGTCCTGAGATCCAGTCAGTGCTTTAAGCACAGGACTGTCCTTCCTCCAGGATGGTGCTGGGGAAAATCAGATTCGATAAACAACATATGAATGCTCAGCTCCTATACAGAGCAGTGCTTGCCAGCCATTGAGGGAAAAGCGCTCTGGAAAGGAAAGAGAGGATGTTTATCCCCATCTTATAGGCAGGAAAACTGAGGCATAGAGAAGTGAAGTGACTTGATAAAGGTGACACAGCAGGTCAGTGACAGAGTTAGGAAAAAAAGGCAGCAATCCTAAGCCACCAGACCTTGCTGCTTCTCAGTGAGGCAATAAACAGGCTAAATAGCTAGAAAGGGAGAGGAAGTGGCCAAGGAATATTGTACCTGGTACAAAAGAGAAAACTCTCCCAGTTTTGATTGATTGTTATTAATAACAAAGCAGGACTTATGGACTCCAGCAGAGCTCAGGACTCGCCTGTGCAGGGTGCTGTACACCCACATAGTGAGAGACGGCCCTGCCCCAAGGAGCTTACCGGTGAAACAGACCAACCAGGCAGGGCAGACAACACGGGTCATTTGCAGGTAGAAATATCAGCGAAATCTCTGCCCACAGAGAATTTGTATGTCCCTGAACACTGGGGACATGTGAGTCTCCGGCAGGTTGGGACTTTGGGTCAGCGGGAGGCTGATTTTCGCCCTAGCCGAACTGCTTTGGGCTGTGGAATTAGGGTGGCATTCTCAGGAGAGGCAGCTCTGGTGAATTCTGCAGATAGGCCAGGCCAGAGCTACCACGTGCACAACATGGTCTCTGTGGCTGGACGTGCCACGTGCCGAGGCAGCTGAAAGGGGAAAGCACTGGCCTGGGACCCAGGAGATCTGGGAGCCATTCCTAGCTGTGCCCCAGACTCAGCGTGACCTTGGGCGAGTCAGTTGGGAGGGACTTTCAAAAGCACCCAAGGGGTTTTCAAACACACGTCCTGTTAATTTACAGTGAGATTTATGCACTTAAATCCCTTGGGTGCTTCTGAAAAGCTCCCTCTGTGCCTCAGTTCCCCATCAGCCTTGTGTCTCACTTGTTGATTTGGATTGCAGTCTCTTCGGGACAGGGACCGTCTGTGTGGATGTACAGCCTGTAGCGTAATGGAGCCAGGTCAGGGTCTCTTGGCGCTACTGTAATAATAACAATAATTTGATCCACGCTTCTTGGAACCTCAAGGAACCTGAAGGTCCCAGTCACATTTCAGGCAGAATGTTGAGGGCCCATTTGAAGTGGTAATGGGCTCAGCCCTGATTCTCTGATCAGCCCCTTGGCATCACAAGTGGCAGGGTGGGGCCCGGCAGCCTCTCTGACCACAGCTGGGGTTGTGTGTTCAACACCAAATCCAGCCCTTTAATGACAAAAACATTTCCTCATGCACGCACTCTGCCATATGTCCAGCCTCCAGGTTTTGGGTTTTATTTTATTGCTTTCTAAAAAGGACTCCAAAGACACATGACACATTTATTATCTCTTGGCGCATAAATCCCCCAGGCTGTTGTTTCCTGTAAAAAGGGCACAACTTTACAATCCAACGCATTCTGAGCAGCCACAAGCCAGCGTTAGAGTCATAGACGATTAGGGTTGGAAGAGACCTCAGGAGGTATCTAGTCCAACCCCCTGCTCAAAGCAGGACCAACACCAACTATGAGTTCAAGTTAGTTCAAGCACTGTGGCTCTCCACCTGATGTACCATTCAGGTGAAAGGAAGTGACGGATCTCCCGTTCCCACAAACTTCTTCCAAAATCTGCTCCCAACCCAGAATCAGCCCAACTCCTTTGGGGGCAGGGATAGCTCAGTGGTTTGAGCATTAGCCTGCTAAACCCAGGGTTGTGAGTTCAATCCTTGAGGGGGCCATTTAGGGATCTGGGGCAAAAATTGGGGATTGGTCCTGCTTTGAGCAGAGGGTTGGACTAGATGACCTCCTAAGGTCCCTTCCAACCCTGATATGATTTGATTTGAGAGCAACGCCAGTAGCCAGTTTTCCCAGAGGAGCAATGGACCTCCAGGATAGGGTGACCAGATGTCCCGATTTTATAGGGACAGTCCCAATTTTGGGGTCTTTTTCTTATATAGGCTCCTATTACCCCCCATCCCCTGTCCTGATTTTTCACACTTGCTGTCTGGTCACCCTACTCCAGGATCCGGACCTAGGGTGACTCCAGCCATTGGTGTTGACCCAAACAAGCTGTGTCCAACTCCAACTGTGTTCTTGTGGCAGGAAGGTTATCTCCATCCAGCCCCCATCTCTTCCCTTTGTCCCCCAAAGATCTCAGACAGAGCTGGCTGGTAATTTTCTGACAGGACGGTTTTCCACCCAACGAGGCTGATTTGACAAAACTGAAATGTTTCGTGGGAATGTAGCCACTTAATCAGAATTTTAGACTAGAAATGATCAAAATGCTGCCTTGCAATTTGTATAATATAATATAATATAATATAATATAATATAATATAATAAACACTTTGATAAGGTTGAAACAAAGTATTTCAGAAAATGTTGTTTCATGAAAAATTCGGACATTTCCTCCTGATTTGGGCTGAATCCAAATTTCAAACTCTTCGACTTTCCGGCGGGATGGACATTTGTTGTTGGAGCAGCTCTGATCTCAGCGAGCTGGAGCGTAAGGGGCCAAGCACCCTCCATCCTGCCATAACTGGGGGGGAGGGATAGCTCAGTGGTTTGAGCATTGGCCTGCTAAACCCAGGGTTGTGAGTTCAATCCTTGAGGGGACCATTTGGGGATCTGGGCCAAAAATTGGGGATTGGTCCTGCTTTGAGCAGGGGGTTGGACTAGATGACCTCCTCAGGTCCCTTCCAACCCTGATATTCTATGACTGCAAGCACTCAGCACCCTGCAAGGGCAGGACGTTAAGAGCAAAAGGATCAAGTCACTCCTGGTTTATACTCCCACACCCTTTTGTGCAAGCGGACGACTCCCCGGTTGCTAGTGTGTTCAGGCTCCTCTAGCTACTTCGCTCAGTAGAGAAAATCAAGCTCACCGATTTGCTTATTGAGCTAATTAGCACCAGTGCCATCCCCTTCTGTGTAATGCAGTCAGGATAATATCAAACCGGGGGCTGTCCCTTGCTCCCAGATCTTTCAGCCGCCCCATTGTCCAGGGGAGGGTGCTGTGACACAGAGAGGAGCTCCGTAGGGGCAGATCTCTGCACCTGCACTGAGCCCCACAGACTTCGGGATTGCACCCACGCTGAGCTCCCAGTCCGGCCAATGCCAGCACATGCCAAGGGAGGAAGGCGGGCACGAGCCTTGTGCTTAAGGCATGCCAGGGCTGTAGGTTCAATCCCCACCTCTGCCAGAGACAGAGCTCGGACAAGGGTCTCAGCTGTACGGCGGGGGGATCCTGCCACACAGAGGGAGGGTGAGGCCAGGAGCTTTAACAAGTGTGAGGTGCTCAGTGATAAGGGCCACAAAAGCAGCCGCACGAGAGAGCCCCTCGTGACTGGCTCCATCTGGCCAAGCACTGGCTGGGCTGCGGACACTGAGCCAGCCCAGTTGGGCACGGCAGAGGGACGCTAACCCTGCTGGTCCCCTGTCCTAGGGAGAGGCGGAGATGCTGCCCGTGGGTCACTAGCACTAAAATACCAGCCAGCAGGGCCTACCCCTGCTTCGCTGATGCTCCCTCTAGATCAGATCCTGGGCGGGCCCATAAGGAGAACGGCAGTGCGGGGTGTGGGTTCGAGTCCGACGGCAGCATGCTTTTATTTGATTCATTCTAATTCCTCCCAGAGATTGAAGACAATTTGGGGGGGGGCGGTGCTCTGCTCTCCCCGAGCTCAGGAAGCAGCTGATATGTGCCCCCTGCCGTGGGTGCTGGCGCTGCTCTCCCAGTGGACACACAGTGCTGTGATACAAGAGGCACCCAGATGGGAACCGCAGGGCAGCGGTGGGCATGCAGGGATCTCAAGGGGCGGGAGAGCCAGGATCGGGGGCCAGCAGAACCTCTGGGAGTGGTACCCGATGTGCTGCTGTATTGGCTCCCCTTGCTCCAGTGTTCCCATTACTGTGTCCCCAGCCAGGTGCCACCCCCACACCCAGGCTGGGGCCAAGCCCTGATGCGCCTTCCCCTTGACATTCCTGAAATCCGCCTGGCGAGCAAAGCGCTCATCTCCTGCGACCTCCTCCTCTCACTGCCTCCAGCCTTTTCCCCTCCAGCCCGGATCAACTCTCTGGCCGGGTGTTTGGGCCCTGGAGCCCCCCGGTCGTCCCAGCAGTCGTTTCACTGACTCTCTGCCATTAGCACTGGTATCCCAGTATCCCATAGCACCCAGGTCACCATTGCACCGGCTGCCGGATACATGCCTAGTGAGACCATCTCTGCCCACAACAGTCTAGGTCTAAACAGACCCAGCACTGCCAACCTCAAGAGAGCAAAAAATCATGAGTCAGACCCAAAAATCATGAGATTTTTGACACTCATTTTACAAAGGGGAAACTGAGGCATGGGGTGGTTAAGTGACTTACCCAAGGGCCTGCATCAAGCCTGTGGCAGAGCCGAGTGCTGAGCCACAAACACCTGAGCCCAAGTCTGGCATCTCACCCACAAGCCCGTGCAGTCTGTTCCCCCAATTCAAATGTCTTCTCCCAGTCTTCCAGAGTCTATGCTGGGCATCTTTCCTGCATCTCTGACCTGGTCTCCTGGTCACTCCCCCATCCTTGCTCCTGCCACTCTGCCTGTCCCCTGTCCCGCCAACCTCGATGCACCCTTGGCATCAGGCTCTAGGCAGCCAGGCCCGGTGGCTGGAGCCAGGGTCAAGAACAGGTACCATGGGGGGAGGGATAGCTCAGTGGTTTGAGCATTGGCCTGCTAAACCCAGGGTTGTGAGTTCAATCCTTGAGGGGGCCATTTAGGGATCTGGGGCAAAAATTGTGGATTGGTGCTGCTTTGAGCAGGGGGTTGGACTAGATGACCTCCTAAGGTCCCTTCCAACCCTGATATTCTATGATTCTATGGGTTGAAGCTAGCTGACAGGTCAAGCCCAAGCCCAGGGCAGTGCTAAACCTAGGGTCTGGGGACAGGCTGGAGGTCAGAGTTCATGGACAAGCCAAATCAGGGTCAGAATTGGAGACCAGATGCAGGCTGAATGTTGAGCAAGGGCCAAGGACGTCAGTAACACCACAAGGCCTCCTGGCCAGGTGCATATGCTAATTGCAGTTCTAACAGCCAGGATGAAACACCCGAGTCTGTGATCAGCTGATGCAGGCTCTGTCCAAGAATAGGCTGCAGCCATATGAGAACTGAATCCCTAAAGGCGCAAGGGAAACTGCACCAACAGTCCTGATCCAGGCCAGTCAGTCTCACCTCAGTCCCTGGAAAAATCATGGAACAGGTCCTCAAGGAATCAATTCTGAACCACTTAAAGGAGGGGAAAGTGATCAGGAACAGTCAGCATGGATTCACCAAGGGCAAGTCATGCCTGACTAACCTAATTGCCTTCTATGATGAGATAACCGGCTCTGTGGATGAGGGGAAAGCAGTGGATGTGCTATTTCTTGACTTTAGCAAAGCTTTTGATACAGTCTCCCACAGTGTTCTTGCCAGCAAGTTAAGGAAGTATGGGCTGGATGAATGCACGGTAAGGTGGATAGAAAACTGGCTGGATGGTCGTGCTCAACGGGTAGTGATCAATGGCTCCATGTCTAGTTGGCAGCCGGTATCAAGTGGAGTGCCCCAAGGGTCGGTGCTGGGGCCGGTTTTGTTCAATATCTTCATCAACGATCTGGAGGATGGTGTGGACTGCACCCTTAGCAAGTTTGCAGATGACACTAAACTGGGAGGAGTGGTTGATACGCTGGAGGGTAGGGACAGGATACAGAGGGACCTAGACAAATTAGAGGATTGGGCCAAAAGAAATCTGATGAGGTTCAACAAGGACAAGTGCAGAGTCCTGCACTTAGGACGCAAGAATCCCATGCACTGCTACAGACTAGGGACCGAATGGCTGGGCAGCAGTTCTGCAGAAAAGGACCTAGGGGTTACGGTGGACGAAAAGCTGAATATGAGTCAACAGTGTGCCCTTGTTGCCAAGAAGGCTAACGGCATTTTGGGCTGTATAAGTAGGGGCATTTCCAGCAGATCGAGGGACGTGATCATTCCCCTCTATTCGGCACTGGTGAGGCCTCATTTGGAGTACTGTGTCCAGTTTTGGGCCCCACGCTACAAGAAGGATGTGGATAAATTGGAAAGAGTCCAACGGAGGGCAACAAAAATGATTAGGGGGCTGGAGCACATGACTTATGAGGAGAGGCTGAGGGAACTGGGATTGTTTAGCCTGGAGAAGAGAAGAATGAGGGGGGATTTGATAGCTGCTTTCAACTACCTGAAAGGGGGTTCCAAAGAGGATGGATCTAGACTGTTCTCAGTGGTAGAAGATGACAGAACAAGGAGTAATGGTCTCAAGTTGCAGAGGGGGAGGTTTAGGTTGGATATTAGGAAAAACTTTTTCACTAGTAGGGTGGTGAAGCACTGGAATGGGTTACCTAGGGAGGTGGTGGAATCTCCTTCCTTAGATGTTTTTAAGGTCAGGCTTGACAAAGCCCTGGCTGGGATGATCTAATTGGGTTTGGTCCTGCTTTGAGCAGGGGGTTGGACTAGATGACCTCCTGAGGTCCCTTCCAACCCTGAGATTCTATGATTCTATGATCCAGCCATGACTCTATCTCACCCTCAATCTCCTCCAGAGACCTGGATCCCACAGCATCACCCACTCTGGGGACAGTTCATGTGTTGGTCAAACAATTTCCACCACAACCACTTTTGGACTGACAATTGGATATATGACAAATCAAGTCTTTCATGAAACCTGTCTGCTTGCCACGGAACATTTTGATTTTTCATCGAAAAACCAAACAACTGAAAACGAAAATATTTCAATTCTGAAATAGCACCATGTTGCCTCATGGGAGTTGTAGTTTGGGTCCCTCATGCCCTCATTCTCCTCCATGGGCTGGACTCCCCAGCTGGACTACATCTCCCATTAAGGCACCAAGTCCTTGTGACGGCGCTGATGCACTGTCTTACCTCATCAAGAAGGGACACTGTGGTGTATCATGGGACATGTAGTCCAACCAGGAAGCCCAATCTGTAGAGGAAAGTGGGAGCATGAAACACCTGAACTACAACTCCCATGAGGCACTGCGTTGGTTTTTCAAAATTGAGATATATGAGATTTTGATTTTTAACTGACAATTCAAAATTTTCCATGAGAAACAAAATTTTAAAGTCCCAGCTGCTGGAATCAAGTGATCCCATGAGAAACTCAGCTAAAAAAAAGATGTCTAGCTCTTAGGGTTGCCAACCATCCATGATTATCCTAGATCCTCCAGGATTTAAGAATTAATCTTTAATTAAAGATTATGTCATGTGATGAAACCTCCAGGAATACATCCAACCAAAACTGGCAACCCTGCTAGCTCCTGTGGTGAAGAGAAAAGTTGGAAAATGTGGTTTTTCTATCCCAGGGGCGTTAAGATGATCTCATTGTGTTTCAGGGCACGACTCAATAGTTTTGAGCACTTGGGGTCGACAATGCTGGAAACAGCCTCTCCCCACCCCGGCCCCCTTCTTTGCCACATTCTGATCACTCCTCCATACTCACTTCCTCCCAGATGTGCCCCTGGCTCAGTGAGTAGCTGGGGGAGTTGCCACACTTCTCCATCCCTGCAGCGCCCAGCACAGCGGGGCCTTGGCCTCGGCCAGAGCGGCGAGGTGCTAACGAGATACACGTACGGCTGTCACTACCGAAGAAGCAATGCAGGTTAAGATGGATCCAGCGCCGTTTGTGAGCGACCCGCGTGGCCCCGGAAGGCTGAGAGAGGAAACTAGAAGCCAGATGGGATTGTCTGGAGGTCTGAGCCCGTCTCACGGCCAATTCCCGTCACCTGGGGGGTCACGCGTTTCAAGGCCCGCAGGGACCACCACGAGCCTTTAATGTGGCTTCCTGCCGCTGCTTGACGTGGTCTGTAAAAAGTGTGTGTGTGGGGGGGTGTCTATCAGAGACATCACATCCATCTGAACCTGGTCCCCAGCCCCCATCAGTTCTGCCCCCCAGCCCCATCTCTGCTCCTGCTGCAGCTCCTGAGGCGCTTCACCCTCCTCTCCTAGGTCTGGGGGTGGGGGGAGGCTGCAGCAGGGTCTCCTCCTCCTTCCCAGGCTGGATGCTACGGTGGGGGGGGGGGTAAAGGGAGGAGCAGAGGAGCCGTCCTGCCCCCATTGCTCAAGGGAGAGGAGACTGAGCTGCTCGGCTCTTTGCTTTCTCCTCCCCTCTCCCCTCCTCTGAGAACAGTGTCCGCTCCTGAGGGGAGGGGGCTGCTTCCTGTGGGGAAGGCAGCCAATCAGAGGGGATCTCCCCCACCCGCCCCCAGGCAGGGCTGACACATACATCCCCAGCTGCGTCTATGACCTCTTATGACCAGGCACAGTTCAAGCCCTGCCTCCTGCACAGCAGAGGATTCCATCCCGTCATTCCTGCAGCCAGCCCATACCTTGTGAGTGAGCTAGCACGCGTCTTTGGAACCAGAGTAATTATTCTAGAATAAAATCACTTTTCTTTAGGAATAGAGTGTCTACATGGAGCATTATACTAGCCTAGCTAGAGCCGAACAATTAGCCTGCTTTAGCTATGCCAGTCCATTTCCCCATGTAGATAAGCCCTTAGTGCCAACTGAAATCTCCCAGTAGTCTTTCTTTCTTTCTTTCTTTCTTTCTTTCTTTCTTTCTTTCTTTCTTTCTTTCTTTCTAGCCCTGCTTTGCCCATGTAATCTGATCACTCTCTTCCTGGCCTCATTAAAAGATCTTCTGAAGACACAAACATACATTTAAAAATTAAGAAGACAACGAAAGACAAAATGGGGTGAGAGGAAACAGAGAGAGCCCTTGTGAACCCTCCATCCTAAACCAACCTGGGTTTGTTTTGCAAGCCGACGAGGGCAATGGAAAATGAGAGGAATTCCTCACCCCAAATGGATCTTGCTTTCCTGCCAGCTGGCACGGGGCATTTTGTATCAGCTGGCATGAGGAGATAAAAGGAGAGCAGTGAATCATCTTACCAAGCCCCACACGTTTCTGCAGCTTGCAGGAGATTAACACAAGGAGGGTGGCTTTTGTTCCGCTGTTGTGCTTCATCGGTCACCTCCCTGTTGTGATTGTTAGAGTAGCTACCATTAGTAACACCGAGCGTGTGGCCCCGCGGTGCTGGGTGCTGTACAAACACACAGGAGGAGACACCCTGGGCCACAGAGTTTGCAGTTTCAGTGGACAAAGGGAGAATAATTATCTTAATGTCTTAGATGGGTCACTGGCCCCAAGAGACTCAGGGACTTGCCTGAGATCAAAAAAGGAGTCTGTGGGGGAGCTGGGAATCTACTGTAGCTCGATGCACCAGCACACCTGATACAAACCCTCCACAGCCAGGAAATGAAGTTAAGCCACCCAGCCATACCTTCCCGCTGTCCCACAACACACACCTTGCCGCTATCACAGCGGGCATACACCAGGGGCTGCACACCACCCCCTTAACTCTGCTCCCTGCCAAAGCCACCTGGCCATCACCCCCCTTGACTTACCCTTCTGCGCCCAGCTCTTTACCAAGCTTCCCTCTCCCCACACAGCCAACTAGAACACCAACCAGCCACCACCATTAGTGCCAGGGAAAGAATCTTGCCAAGGGGGGAGGTGCAGATGGGTAAAAATGAGGGGCAGAGATGAGGCTGTGAGGCATGAGCTGTGGTATATGTTAGCACGGATTCTATTGACACAGAGTCTCGTAGCATATATAACTCTAAAGTGGGTGAGCCATCAGCAAAATGATTGGCCAGCATACCAGCAACTTCTCAAGGGATCTTCACCTTCACTGCACCCACTCCCTCTTTTCATCCATTGATCCCAGGCGGCCATGCGTCCTTTTGACCTGAACGGCTAACCAAAGTTGGGGGCCCTATGGGGTTCCAGTTGCAAGCAGAAATTGGCGGTAGCCAGGTATTTATTTGATGCCACCTTCTTTATTTACAAGGAATGGACAAAGTCCTGAGTCTCTGAACGCAAAAGAACCAAACACAAAAAGAACAGGTTCTTAGCTCTTTAGCCACCATCAGACCCACAATCTCGCTCTCTAGCTTTTTCCGGGGTCCCACTCTCTTACAGCTTCCTGCGCTGGTTGGCTTCCCTTGCCTCTCTTCCTCCTCCCACAGTCTGTTCCTTTCCTTTCTAGCTTCTTTCTGTGCCTTCTCTCGCATGCCCACGCCCACCTGGACACAAAACCCAGGTGAACCCTCTGCCCCCATGGTGCTGGTTTCTGGGCAGACTCCATCAGGCTTTGTGTTAGGTGTGGCCACTTTACAGTCTCTTAGGGCCAGTCTATGCTAGAAAATGAGATCAACCCACCTATGTGCTCAGGGGTGTGAAAATTCCACATGCCCGAGTGATGTAGTTAAACCACCCTAAGTCCTGGTGTAGACAGCGCGAGGTCAGTGGAAGAACCGGGTGTCGTGACGCTACATGCCGCAAAGACTGCGAGGTGCTTTGGGAGCTGGGATCATACGAGTGCCTAAGCTGGGCCGGTCACAGGGTGCACATTGACTACGGGAAGGAAAAGCAGCAGCCAAGAGTCCCCGCCCAGCGCAAGTGCACGGAATAGTCACACGAGCCCGAGCGGCACCTGTACAGTCGAAAAACTTGCCCCACATTTCGAGACAATTTACAAGCAGCGGTTCCCGGCCAGCTAAGATGCTTGTTACGAACCGTTCACCTGGATCCCTTGTCTATGGCTGCAGCCGGGAGCCAGCCTCCAGCCCGGGGAGGGAGACTCATGCAAGCAGAGCTAAAAATAGCAGCGTGGCTACTGCTGCCCCGGAGGAGGCTCGGGCCCGGGCAAGCCAGCTGAGCTCAGACCCAGGGGGCAGGAGGGTCCAAGCTCAGGGGCTAGTGCAGCCTCTGCCCCATGCCCCCATGATATTTCTAGTGCTCTAGCTCAAGCCCTGCTCGTGTTCCCGGGCTGCAGTGTAGCCGTACCTTGGCGACTAGACGTGGCGGCGGGGGCAGTGAGGAACCTGAGAGCATGTTCTGCGTGTTTTCCGTTTTCATGCGTATTCAACGTTTCTTTACATGTCGACCTGCCCGCTCCCCCTCCCCGCTGGAAAAAATCCACAAACATTTCACTGAATTTCTTCATGATTTTTTAAAAAAAATTGGTGACATTTCAAAGTCCAAAACAATTTCCTCCAGCTGTCGCAATCGGTCAGGACGGAGGCCTTGTGGTGCATCTCCGGACAATTGCCGGCGGTGGACCCACGTGCTACAGACGAGAGACTCAACAGCACGGATTCTACTTCAGTTCTTGTGGGGTCATTTACACCTGTGGGCGGAAAGGCTTCGAATCAGGATTCTGCACTCCCTCGCACGCTGTTTATACCTACACTGCACAGGTGCTAGGCAAGGGGGAATCCGGCTCAGTAAATCACACGTGCTCCTGAGAATGTTCTTCGGTGCTGAACCCACAGACCCCGCCACGTGAGCTACAGGAGACGGTCTCTAGGTAACAGCAGCAGTAGGGCTCTAGCCTCTCGGGGAGCAGCCACTAGGGGCCAGTATTGTATTCACACAAATCCAGTAGGTTGTAACAGCCTGATCTACAACACCTAAGGACTTGGCGCCACTTGACAGGGGGGAGGGATAGCTCAGTGGTTTGAACATTGGCCTGCTAAACCCAGGGTTGTGAGTTCAATCCTTGAGGGGGCCATTTAGGGATCTGGGGCAAAAATTGGGGATTGGTCCTGCTTTGAGCAGGGGGTTGGACTGGATGACCTCCTAAGGTCCCTTCTAACCCTCATATTCTATGATTCTATGACAGGCCACAGCAGAACTAGTGCTTCAGGGTTCCCCTGTGGCTGTAGTTAATTCACCTCCCCAAGAAGCAGTCACACTGTCTACACCGGGCGTTAGGTTGGCTTCACTCAGTCACTCAGGGATGTTGATCTTTCACTCAGGGATGTTGACCCAGCGACGTAGCTGGGTCAACTTAACTGCTGAGTGTAGACCCGGCTGTATTCTCAAGCTGGAGCACAATGAGAAGGTAACGTGAAGTCCTCTAGGGTCCTCGGCCTGGGCTACACTAAACAGGAAATATCCACACCCCTGAGTGGCGTGTTAAGCCAGCCCAATCCCCAGTGTAGACAGCGCTAGGCTGATGGAAGAATTCTTCCATCCACCTAGCTACCACATCTCAGGAAGGCCGATCACCTCCACGGATGGGAGACCCCCTCCTGTTGGCATAGGTAGAGTCTGCTCTGAAGTGTTTCAAGTGTAGACAAGCCCATAGTAACCTGCACATCTGGTGCACTTCAACCCTCTGTCATTGCTCCAGCATAACTCCTATGGGAAAAGGACAGCCAGGGCTTATGTTGTCAGTAACACCATGTCATAGAATCTCAGGGTTGGAAGGGACCTTAGGAGGTCATCTAGTCCAACCCCCTGCTCAAAGCAGGACCAATCGCCAATTTTTACCCCAGATCCCTAAATGGTCCCCTTAAGGATTAACCTCACAACCCTGCATTTAGCAGGCCAATGCTCAAACCCCTGAGCTATCCCTTCCCCCAATGACAGCTGGACATGGGTCATGTATCTCATCAACTCAGTGCATTCATTTCTAAGCCCTTAAACAGTCGGAGGAGGAACATTCAGCCAAACTCCACAGCCTGAGGACCTACATCCATTAATTCATAGCTTCATAGACTTTAAGGCCTGAATGTGCCACTGTGGTCATCTAATCCGACCTTCTGTGTAACACAGGCCAGAGAATTTCGCTCAGTTACTCCTGTATTGAGCCTGATAACTTGTATTTGACTAAAGCAGATCTTCCAGAAAGGCCTTAGTGTCAAACTGCAAGCTCCTTTATTACTTTTTCGAAAGGGGTGTGAAGAAAACATGAGACAGTCCAAAATATTTGGTCCCCAAGGTGCATTTTGCAATAATGATAATTAAAGTCAGATTCCCCCCCACCCCCGTCAAAATGCCCTAGAAAAATCCAGCCACTCCGCAGATCAAAAAAAGTGTTTCCAATTAATCCTCTAGCTGCAAGCTCTCAGCTTGTCGAGAACCTCCTCGCACTCTCTATTTAAAAATAGTTGATTCCAAATCTCGGAATGATCAGGAAATGCCGTAAGCATGTTGCAGGCATGAGCTGTGGGGGTGAATGGCGGTTCTGAGCACAGCAGTTGAAGTGGTTCTAGGTGGTCATATGCACTTGACAACAATTGATTAACCATCTATTAGGACATCTGTTGAGCTTTCATCAACTATTTTTTGAGAGGAGCATAAACAGGATGTGGGCCTGACAAATTTAGAGAGTATCAGGGTTGGAAGGGACCTTAGGAGGTCATTTAGTCCAACCCCTGCTCAAAGCAGGACCAATCCCCAATTTTTGCCCCAGATCCCTAAATGGCCCCCTCAAGGATTGAATTCACACCCCTGGGTTTAGCAGGCTAATGCTCAAACCACTGAGCTATCCCTTCTCTCCAAATTCAGCACCCGGTGCAAAACTGAAAAGTCTGGTTCCACCTTCGTTCCAATATCGCTGCTGCTCACCACAGGACAGACCTCTCCCGACGTGATGAGCGCGTGGTGGGGGCATGCAGAAAGCTGCCCACTGGCAGCACCCTCGATTCTCTTCCTTACTCCCCACTGCTAAACAGCATTCAAAGAAGCGAAAGTGGCAGGGACCGCTTGCCCGAGGAAGCACTTGCCGGAGTTGCCAAAGGGGGGCGCTGTGTGGCGGTGAAATGTTGCCCCCAAAAGGATATGTGTGGCCCATTCTGCTAAGATGTGTCCCACCCCGGGAACATGATGGCCAGCCCCAAACATTACCCAGAGTGCTCAGGCTTGAGCAGCATCTCCCCTGCTAAGGTGCTGCCCACTCTTGTCCAGCGAATGCCGGAGAGGCCCCTCGTTAGCGTTCTTGTTAGCGTCCTCGCTAAGAAGACAGAAATGAGGTCGTGCCCTGAAGGGCTTCCAAGGGGCTGCAGACGCCATCGAGGTGGGGAAATCCCCTGGCCGGAGAGGGGCTGGGGTGTGGGGGGGATGGATCAGCAAACTCCCTCCTCCCCCCGCAAAGTGAACAAATATGGAATTTCCACCCCGGGCTTCACAGCCCCCGAATCTCTGGTCTAAGGGAGCCTGCCCCGAACACCCTAATGCTGCGGGGCCAGGCCCTGAGCCGGAAGGCCTTTCCGCGGAGCGGAGTTACACCAGCGGAAGATCTGCCCCATGCGCCGCGTCCCATGAGAGGGGCAGAGCGACGCGATAGCGCGGGCAGCAGTGCTGGGATTCCTTAGCCAGGCTCAGAGCGCTCCAGCAGGGTGGGACCTTTCCCCCCATCTCTTCACCAGTGCCTCCCCCGCGCCCGTCTTTCTCTATTGCCCCAGGCTCTCTCCCCTCCGCCCACCCAAGGTACCTGACTCAAGGGGCAGGCGATCTGGTGCAGCAGGAGGTAACACAGCAGCCCCCCGATTCCGCCACCCTTGCCCAGGGACAGTCACGAGGGGCCCCACCAGGGAGAGGGGGCAGGTGGCGACTGTGCAGGGCTCCCAGGCATACGCGGTGGGTGCTGGCCCTGCCTCTGGGCTGGGGAGTTGCCTCCTCGTTGCAATCTGTCCTCCTTCCAGCCGCGGCCGTTGAAAGACCCCCGGGCCCAGGGCTGGCCGGGCCCGGGGGCTATTTTTAGCTGCGGACCCGGATTTGGGTGATAAGCGGCAGGCGCGGCGCAAGCTGATTTGATTGCTAAGCTGCAAAGCCAGGAGACAGGAGCTGGGGTGGCCGACGCCAGCCCAGCCCTAGAGGGAATTGCAGGGGTGGGAAGGCGAGAGGGGGAGAGCCAGGATGGCTGGGATGGGGAGACCCGGGATTTGTGCCGGTCACGCTTTGGAACGTACTAAGGGGGAGGCACAAGGGGGCATTTGAAGGGTTTATCTCCCCCACTCTAGCCTCTGTAAAGCATTTGGGGAGACGCAGTTGGAGGCAGCCTGGCTGGGTGTGGGGAGGGGCAATGCATGTTGGGGGGGCAGCATTCAAGGGTCCTCGTGGGTGCATGGAGTAGATGGGGTGCATGTGCTTCCCCAGGCTAGGTGACAAGGTGCATGCAGATGGTGCGGGAGACAGCCAGGTCCCGGGGGCAGAGCACCTCCAGTTTTCCCCCAGACGGGAGAAGTAGGGTGACCACGTGTCCGGTTTTTGACTGGAACGCCCAGTCGAAAAGGGACCCTGGCGGCTCCGGTCAGCACCGCCGACTGGGCTGTGAAAGTCCAGCCGGCGGTGCTGCCCAGCTAAGGCAGGCTCGTCGCTACCTGTCCTGGCTCCGCGCCGTGCCCTGGAAGCGGACAGCAGATCCAGCTCCTAGACGAGGGGGCCATGAGGCTCCACACGCTGACCCCACCGCGAGCACTGGCTCTGCACTCGGCCAATGGGAGCTGCAGGGACGGTGCCTGTGGGTGAGAGCAGCACGCAGAGCCTCCGGCCATGCCTCCGCCTAGGAGCCGGACCTGCTGGCCGCTTCTGTGGTGCAGTGCAGAGTCAGGAGAGGCAGGACGCCTGCCTTAGCCCCTCTGTTGCGCTGCTGACTGGGAGCCACTGGAGGTAAGCCCACGCCCCAGCCCTGAGCACCAACCCCCTGCCCCAGCCCTGAGCCCCCCCAAACCTGGAGCCCCCTCCTGCACCCCAAACCCCTCATCCCCAGCCCCACCCCAAAGCCTGCAACCCCAAATGGAGCCCTCACCTCCCCTGCACCCCAACCCCCTGGCCCAGTCCAGAGCCCCCTCCCACACCCTGAACCCCTCTGCCCCACCCCCAGCCTGGAGCCCCCTCCTGCACCCCAAACTGCTCATCTCTGGCTCCACCCCAGAGCCCACACCCCCAGATGGAGCCCTCACCTCCCCTGCACCCCAACCCCAACCCCCTGGCCCAGCCCAGAGCCACCTCCCACACCCTGAACCCCTCTGCCCCACCCCCACCCTGGAGCCCCCTCCTGCACCCCAAACCGCTCATGTCTGGCCCCATCCCAGAGCCCACACCCCCAGATGGAGCCCTCACCCCCTCCTGCACCCCAGCCCCCTGCCTCAGCCCAGTGAAAGTGAGTGAGGGTGGGGGCGAGCGAGCCACTGAGGGAGGGGGGATGTAGTGAGTGGGGGAAGGGGCGGGGCCTCGGGGAAGGGGCGGGGCTAGGGTGTTCGGTTTTGTGCGATTAGAAAGTTGGCAGCCCCAGGGAGAAGAAGCTCTTACTTCATGGCACCTCGCGGGCTCCATTTAAAATGTGTCTAAAGTGAGATGTATAGAAAAGCACACGGAGAAGCTGGCCAGCACCCTTCCCCAGCCTTTCCTTCCCCTGGCAGCCGGGACCATAGGCTGTAAAAATCACCGCGCGCGTTTCGGTCCTTCGCATTTTAGCCACACAACACGTTCACTCTGTGCCGGACTGGGCCGTTCTACTGGGAAGGAACCGCGCCCCCCCTCCACGCCAGCCAATCAGGGTCCCTCCCCAACATTGTGAGCCCCACGAGACACAGGGATGCAGGCTCTTTAAATCACCCGTGTGGGCCACAGAACTCCCAGGCGCGCCCGGCGTGGTACCGGCGGCAGTGAAGGTGGCCGGGCGGGCATGGGGAAGTCCTGGCTGTGCCGGAAGAGCACGTCCAGCAGCTCAGCTGGCAGCTTGCTTGGCACCAGCCAACCACCAGCTGGGCCCCAACCTTTCGAGGGGACCCATTGACTAGGATACAGCAAATCGGGGCAACCGCTCCAGGCCCCGCGCTTAGGGGGGGCCCCGTGGGCCAGCATGATTTGCCGGCGCGGTCAGTCCCGGAAGTGACAGGTCGGTCCTGGAAGTGACGGAATTTTTCCAGGTGCCCGATCGCCCCTGCCTCTGCGAGGGGCAGTGTTGTCTAGTGCAGCAGTTCTCAAACTGGAGTCCATGGGCCCCTGGGGGGTCCAGGAGGGTATTCCGGGGGTCCTCAAGTCATGTCCGGCTCCAGGGGGTCTGCGAGTCATGTCCGGGGCTGCCGGCCCTGGGGATCAACTCCACCCCCTCCCTCCCAGAGCCTCTTGCATGCCGCAGAACAGCTGTTCAGCGGCATGCAGGAGGCACTGGGAGGGAGGGGGAGGAGCGGGGACGGGGCACGCTCGGAGGAGGAGGTGAAAAGAGGCAGGGAAGAGACGGGGCAGGGATGGAGCGAGGGTGGGAAGAGGTGGGGTGAGGCCTTGGGGAAAGGGGTGAAGTGGGGGCATGGCCTGGGGGTATAGCCTGAAAATTAGAAGCTGGCTCAGGGGTCAGCAAAAGATTTGAAATCAAAATGGGGGTCTTCGGGTGGCTAAAGTTTGAGAACCGCTGGTCTAGTGGCTGGAGCAGCGGCCTGGGACTCCAGCAAACTGGACTCTATTCCTGCCTCTGCCACCGACCTCCTGCGTTTCCCTTTCCACCCATAGTCTACTGAGATTGTAAACTCTGCTGGGTAGGGACCATTTCACCATGTCTCCATGCAGCGCCTGGCACAATGGAGCCCGGATCCCAGCGGGGCCCGAGCGGGGTACTGCACTACCACACAGAATAACATCCGAGCAGGTCGCTGAGTGGAGAGCACGCCGGGTTTGCGGGGGTCTAGGGGGCCCATATCCCCCTCCCGCTCATCCCTTCTTACATGACCGGGGTTGAGGCGTCCCTACCTGCTTGGTGCTAAGACCCTGCGTCTGCTGCCTATAGTTCTGATGAGTCTGACTGAGAAACGGCGGGGCCCAATCTGCTGCCATGGCCGGAAAGTGGGGCAAGGGGCTGGGAAAGGCCCCAGCTGGAAGCCCAAGGGGCAGATCCGCACAGAAGGGTCCCTGGGTAGCAGAGAGCGCCGTTCCCTGCAAAGCCAATGCTCACACAAGGGAGAAACTGGGGGCTTGTTGACACCAGCGCAGGCATATTCCTGATGCCACCTCTGAGCCGTTCCACTGCGCCGAGTCACCTGCCCGAACCCGAGGGAGAGCTCTGCTTTGGGAACCCGGGCGCAGGGTGACAGACAGCACTGGCTAGAGAGGGGCAGGAAGCAGGTGCTGTAGAAGCTACTCCATTGCACCTCTGCTGATGCCCTCTTAGTCCTGGCCCCTCCACCCACAGCTCGGCTGATGCCCCTCAATCCTGACCTGCAGCCCCCTGCTTTTCTAACTGTGTCTCCCCTCGGTTCTACCACTGCCCCTCAGTCCAGACGTGCCTCCCCTGCTCTACTGCTGTCCTGGGCTCCCCCACATTGCTCTGCTGATGCTCCTCAATCCTGGCCCAATGCTCCCCTGCTTCTCCAGATCTGGGCACCCTTCAGCGCTGCCAATGTTCCCCAGTCCCGACCCTCAGGAGCCCAGCTTTTCCAGTCCTGGGCTCCCCTCCTGCCTCTCCAGCGTGCCCCGCAGCCCCCTGGTGTTCCGTCGCGGGGCCTCACCTGAGCAGAGCCTGCCAAATTTTGGCAAATTCACCCCGACTGGTTTGGGGAAGGGACCACATGGGGGAAAACTCATTGACCCTTATGACCTTAGCCAGGTTTGATCCCAGCCTGTCGAGAAGCAGCTGGATTGTGCCCATGAGCATCTCATCGCTCATCCAGTCCTGTGTCTCTTAATCCCGTTTGGAAGGAGATTAGGGGATAATCTGGACCTTAGACTGGGGAACAGAGGTGTTGAACTGAGTCACACACCCTGTCCAAATCTCCCCTTTCAACCCCTTTTCCTGTCGGCCACACACAGCTCTGCACCTCATTGTGTCAGAGCCTGGGAGCTCCCCGGGGCATTCAACTGCCCCCGAAATGCCAGTCGGCCTGGAACCATTGCTTCGGATTGCTTTGGCATCTTGCACCAGGCCCAGCTCCGTCCCTCCGGCACACGCCTGCCAGGGGGCCTTTTCACAAACCCACACTCCCTGGGCACAAAGCTGGCACTGGGCTTTGTATTATAAACCAGGGGTGGAGAGGACGGAGCGCGAAAGGACCTGCCTGACCCGCACCCTTCTTCAGCGTCTCAGAAGACAATGCAGGCGTGAAGTCTGTTCCTTCAGTGAAACGATTTGCTGTTTCCCAGACGGCTGATTTCTCGCCCTGACTAGCTCTTGTGAGCTTCTGGCCGCTACGCACAGAGCACCCCACAGCTGCAAAGAGAGGTGAACGCAGAGCAAGAGACAAATGGGAACAGGCAGCTCCTTGCCCCTACAGTATCTACCTATCTATCTATCTATCCCATACACTCCCTCTCTGTCTATCTATCTATCTATCTATCTATCTATCTATCTATCTATCTATCTATCTATCTATCTATCTATCTATCTATCTATCTATCTATCCCCATACACTCCCTCTCTCTCTCTCTCTCTCTCTCTCTCTCTCTCTCTCTCTCTCTCTAGCCCCATACACTCCCTCTCTCTCTCTCTCTCTCTCTCTCCCATACACCCCATCTATCTATCTATCTATCTACCCCATACACCCCATCTCTCTCTCTCTCTCTCTCTCTCTCCCATACACCCCATCTATCTATCTATCTATCTATCTATCTATCTATCTATCTATCCCATACACCCCATCTCTCTCTCTCTCTCTATCCCATACACCCCATCTATCTATCTATCTATCTATCTATCTATCTATCCCCCCACACCTCCTCTATCTATCCCTCACATTCAAACACTCGCCCTTTATAGAGTTGTTCATTCTAAGAATCTCAAAGCACTTTACAAACAAGACTTCCTTAAACTTCTTTACAGTCCCCATCCTTGCCACCAGCAAGAGAGGTTTGTGTTACAAGAATTCAACAGAGGGGGAAAGCGAGGCACAGAGTGGTGCAGTGACTTGCCCAAGGTCAGAGAGTGAGTCAGCGGCAGAGCCAGAAACAGCGCGTAGGATTCTTGACTCTGGCCCCACACTCTAACTCGTGCTAGGCAACACTGCCTTAAAGACAACGAGGGAGAGGGGAGAGAGACAAGCTTCCAGTGTGTTACGGAACCAGCGCACTCTGCCCCGGGCAAAGCTCCTTGTCTGCAGAAGAGGAGGATGGTGGGTATTTTGCTCCTGACCCACCACAGGTGGTATTGGCGATGGCTCCCCAGTGCCTCTTGGCTCCCAGGACTGGGTTTCAAAGGGTGGCGCGTTGGCCTCGGGTACAAACTGAGCCAGGGAACCAAGTGGGACAGATCAGCACCCAGCAGGTGATACACAAATCGCTTCGGAGACAAAGCGCGGATGCTCCGGCAGGAATTAAGGGCTTTGTGCCTCTGGCAAAAACAGGCCCTTTGGCAGCACAAATGGAGCTCCCCAATTCCGGGTGCAAGCTGCCATCTGCCCTGCTACCTGCCAGCCCCAGGCGGGCAGGCTTGGCATGGCACGGAGGGGGCCACACCAGCCAGCCTCATGAGCAGGGTGTCTCATGCCATGGCAGGGCATCTGTGCCAGGCAGTGTTAGAAGGGGTCAGCGATCCCAGCAGGATTTGGTGCAACGGCCCATAATCACAGCGCCTTCACCCGCCAGGCCCTCCTAACCCATTCCAGCACCACACTGCTTGCCGCGGCCGGCAGGCACAGAAAGAGGTGGGACTAGGAGATTACTAATGGAATCAGTTGGTTACTCCAAGGAACAGGCATGGCCAAACGCAGGGAGCAACAGGTGGGTAAGGTGAAGTATTGGCTGATAGAGACGGACCTGGGCAGGACACCTGGGTTCTCTTGCCAGCTCCCGCACTGGCTCTCTGGGTGAGTCACTGCAGTGTCAGAAACATGGGGAGATTTTTGGTATCTCAGAGAAGGGCAGGTACAAAACTGAAAAACTAAGGTACCTACCTGGCTCCAATTGCCATTGGCCCTGTGCCCCTCGCTGTATTTATCCTACAAACCAGGAGGGCAGGGCTGGGATCCCCATCTGTAAATGGGAAACTGAGGCACAGATCCTCAAACGTATTTAGGTCCCTAGCTCCCTGTGATCTCGAAAACATTCGCAGACCTGGGCTTATGGGACTTGTCAGACAGGAAGTCTGGGGCAGAGGAAGGAACAGAGCTTCCAACTCAGCCTAGCACCCGAGAGGCTGGGCCACCCTCCACACAGAGCCCCAGACTCCAGGGCCCGAAGGGTCCACCGTGTCTGACCCCATGTAGCACACAGGCCAGAGGTCTGCCCCCAGATCACTCCTCGGGCAGAACTTTTAGAGAAACCGCCGATCCGGATTTTAAAATGGTCGGTGATGGAGTGTGTCTCTGGGAAGCTGATGGGTCGGAAACGTAGTCGCAGGGAATATGATTGCTCTTGGCTTCTGAGCTAGCCTGGACCACTTTTCAAAAGTGTAAGGCCAGCCCAGGATCTGATCAGACAACTCCTGCCACGCAGCTCCATTCTGCAGAGGGAATGAATGAGGAACCAAGAATGTAAATTGCTTGCCAAAGGCCCCATAGGACATTTTTGGTGAAAGCCTGATTGACCTCTGGTGGGAGCCAGTCGCCTGGCTAAGCCACTGGACCCCAGTGCTATAAACCCCCGCCCCCCCCCACATTAGATTACATACACGACATTATTCTCAAGAAAGAGTAAAAATGTCCTTTAACAAAAATACCTGCTGTCAGTTGCTAAATACATTAACATTTCCCATTGAACCGTGTCCTTTCCAATGTAAATACTGACATCAAGAAAACAAAAATGATTCTTGCTTTAAGCAGGGGGTTGGACTAGATGATCTCCTGAGGTCCCTTCCAACCCTAATCTTCTATGATTCGATGATTCAATTGTTCCGAATCCACCCACACAACATGGGTCAGAGTTAAGGTTATTGTGCAGCGAGGAACATCCATCGCTGAAGACAATGCATTTGTTTGCTTTATTAGCAGCATCCAATTCACAAACGGCCTTCCCCACGAGTCTCCATGCTTTGATAGTGCTTGGGTTTGGCAACGTGTAAAGTACATTGCAGTCTCCTAGAAACCTGGACTGGTTTCAAACAAGTTTTCTTTATTTGTCTGTGGAATATAAAAGAAACTCACCAGGAAATGTATGAGCCAGACCAGGGTTCTTCCAAGGGCAAGGTCCCGTTCCTCTCGGAGACACAGCACCAGAACTTGGCCAAGTCCCTTCTAACTCTGCTGGCTTGGGACCAGACTTGGGGATTTAAGGCCAGTATCGAGTCAGGGAGGTGGGGAGTGGGTAGGGAAGCATCTCTCTGAATGGAAATCTTAGCAAGGGGTGGGGCTGAGGGTGCTGTCCCGGCATAGCTCTTTAGCAAAGAGGAATCCGCTTGTGTGGAGGGAGAACCTGTCCCGCTCCGTGGACCTGGCCAGGTGGGGAGAAGATATGATAGCGACTAGGGAGCGGGTTGCTGGATCTGATGCCATGGGAAGCAATGGCGAGTCCTTGCCCTCAGCAGGCCGGCTGTCCGACGAGGGGCACGTTAGCGAGGTGGGTTAGATGTGGTGGATGTTTGGGGTCCCTCCGTGAAACCCCTGAAGTATCTCAGTCTCATTTCTCATGGGCAGGGATCCACTTTATACAAACCACCCCTGCTGGGGACAGCCTCAGCACAGGGCCAACAAGCAAAGGGCCCTGGAGGGGTCAGTGTTGAGGGGTGGTGTTGGGGCCACTGCCCACCGTGGGTCCATTCGGGAGAGGACTTCAGTCTGCAGGGCTGGCAGCACGAGGAGGAGGAGGAAGATAAACCCTCCCATGTGCCAGCTCCACCCACTTCATTCTTGTGCTGTGCAGAGATGCAGGGCCAGATTCTCCTCCCCGGCCCTGATTACCCCTGATTTTCTCTAGGAAGGTTCTTACATCACCTGAGTATCTGAGCATGCTGCAGACGGGCGATAAGCAACATGACTGTCCCCAGTGGGTCAGCTGCCCCCCACCAGGGAATAGTCCATATATAGCCCCCGGCACCGGAGCATCTGAGCACTTCACCACCTTGAATGGCTTACCCCTTGTGAGGCAGGGCAGTGCTACTATCCCCATTGGACAGAAGCACAGGGGGACTGATTTGTAAAGGTAGTTAGGTGTCTAACTCCTATTGAAATCAATGAGAGGTGCCTAAATATCTGGCTCTAAGGGAATGTCTAAGCTGCAGTGTAAACCCAGGGTTCTGTCTACACACAAATCGTGCTCAGCGCCGGGGTCCCAGGACCCCACGGGGGCGGAGGGTCCGAGCCTGAGTCAAGCCAGGACCCAGGGTTCAAGCCCTGGCGCTTTGCAGATGTAGAAGCAACCCCGCTGGACTCCAGCACTGGGAGTCTGTCCCAATCCTACTGGCCGACTTTCTTTGTCCTCTGGACAGTCACGTTTTCCCACACTGCACCGCGAGCCAAGGGCTAACGCCACCGCATTCGGGGAGGGTGCTAAGACAGCTGGGAATCGGGCCTGTATAATGCCGTGGAGATGCCGGAGCCCCAGGTGGGGACCCGGGTTTCAACAACTCCTAATCTGGGGTTGCAAATAAGCAGGGCTGTGGGAACAATGTGGAGAGTGGGGGAGCTGAGAGCCATTGAACCAAACTGGAAACCCAGTGGATGATGGAACCACTTCCAGCCCGGGGGTGTGGCAGCCCCCCTGGTTCCAGCACCCCTGCAAATAAGTGCAGATGCTCAAGCCCTAGGTCAACAAACCCAGGGTCTGCTAACTTGAGTTCTACCACCCCAGGGCTTACACTGCGGCGTAGACAGACCGTCAGGGACTTACCCAAAGTCACACAGTTTGTGGCAAACCAAGGAGTTGAACTGAGATCTCCTAAGTCCCAGCATAATGCTCTAACCAGTAGGCAATGCTTCCTTTCTGGAGGGGTGTGTGATGGGACAGAAGGGGGAGTGACAAAGTGCCGCTCTGCTCCACCCAGCTGCCCTGTGGTCTGTTAGGGAGCACCGCCGACTGGGGTAAGTTAGAGCAGCCCCCAGACAGCTCCCGCTCATGCTGGGGCTGGAGCTGCTGCAGCACGGGAATCAGGGAGCCAGGACCACATCGCTGACAGCCCCACGCCTGTCCCTTGTGCTGAGCAAATTTGGGCAGGAGAAAAGAACCGTCCCTGTCACACGGACGCTGCTCGGTTCCCTCCCCCAGCCATGCCACTAAGCTCCCCAGATAACTTTGCTGCCCCGATGTGGTTAATGTCAAACGAACACATACAATGTGTTCAGAAACCACATTCGGGCGGGAGGAAGAAGGCAGGAGTTTATAAACAAACGCTGAAGGTGAATGGTAACCACAGGAAGTCAGTTATTAATTCAGGCAAGACATTTGCCCCTTTGATTTCCTGTAATAGCGAGTTTATGTAAAGGGGGGAAGGGTGGAGGCAGCTTGCCTTAGCAAGTGGGGGAGGGAGGTTAGCTGGGGAGCTTCAGGGGGGCTGGGTAAGAGCTAGGCCTGGCGCTGAGGTGAAATCACACTGAACCCTGCGCTGAGCGTTCAAACTGGAGGCTGGAGGCTTGTCTGGAAGACGCTTTAGCCAGGCACAAGTTATCGGGCTCCATCCGGGGTGAAACTGAGGGGCCTGGGCTGGACAAGTCGGCCTGGATGGTCTCCCGGTGCTTCTATTGAGCTGTGAAAACTGGGGCTCCATCCCTGCCCTACTTCCCACTGACTCCCAGCCTCGAACCTGAGCCCCGAACCCAGCCTCGCCCCGGCTGAGTCTCGCCCGAGCTGCCGTGGGGCATCCCGTGACCAGCGCGCTGGTCCCGGGGGGTTTCTCGCTCCCCCTCACCAGCCAGCGAGTAGGGGTGCCACCCTGGGATCACAGACTCCCTGTGTGACCTTGAGCTAATCTCTTAGTTGCTCCGTGCCTCAGTTTGCCCTCGGTGGAACACACCAACAGACGCTGCAGGGGGTGCGATGCGGGTGGCTGCACCCTCACGCCAGGCGTCTCCCTTCCCCTTTCTTACACTTAACCGATCCCCTCCTACCATCATGCACCCAAAATATTCCAGGCACTCTTATGCCATTTGCTGCCCTCATCCTGATGGGGTGTCCTCCCCCTACCCAGGGTCTAATCTATCTCATAGAACTGGAAGGACTTTGACAGTCATCGAGTCCAGTCCCCTGCCTTCACTAGCAGGACCAAGTCCTGTCCCCTGACAGATTTTTGCCCCAGATCCCTAAATGGCCCCCTCAAGGATTGAACTCACAACCCTGGGTTTAGCAGACCAATGCTCAAACCGCTGAGCTATCCCTCCACCCTGTTAGGATTGGATCTATGTAGATGGCAAGCTCTTTGAGGCAGGGTTTGTTGGTGCAGTGCCTAGCGCCAGGGCCCTGCCTACCCCCACTGAACCATCCTCAGCCTGTGTTGGCTCACAAGGGTTGTGCTCCAAGGCCCAGCACGCTTAGATTAGGGGCCATGGCTTGACGAGAGCAAGCAGGCTGCCCCATCTGTCACTCATACCTCCGACACGCCCATTTTGGGATCATTTTCTGTTTCTTCCTCCCCCCAGAAGCCTGGTTTTGCATGTTCAGATTTGCCTGGTTCACATGGTCAGAGCAGGAATCAGCTAAAATGGGGGCAACCCGTGGCACTCCCACAGCCCCGGCCCTGAGAGGGGAACAAAGCGCCTTCCAAATAGTCATCGGTAAAACCTCACCACAGCATTGCAAGGCAGATGGCCCTATTCCCACACTATAAGATGGGGAAACTGAGGCACGGGGAGGGAACTCCACGTGTCCAGGACCAGGCCGAGGGTCGGCAGGTCAGGATCAGAGCCTGGCTCAGCCCGCCAGTTCTGCCCCTAAGCAAGCCTGCGCTTGTCCCTGAGATGCAGCCGTTCAGCTCTCCGTTCTGCTGCACACATGAAAGGAGGCCGGTGTTCCCGTCACCCTCTCATTTGCCTGATGGTGGAAGCAGAGACGACGTGGCTCTGATACCCTGCCCCCTGCATCTGCTTGTGTGTACACGCGTAAGTAACTTTGTGTGTGCGTGCATCTGCATTGCACGTGTGTGCGTGCACTATGCACTATAGGGTGCAGGGTTAGACACAAGAGAAACTCAGAGCACCAGAGGAACCAGCCGAGCTCTCGTCACGTCCAAGTTTCCTTTCTCCGTGGTTGTTCCGGCTGCTCTTGACCAGTGAACATCAGCCCTCCCCGTCTGATCAGAGTCCCAGCCGGGTCCCGGCTGAGGCTGCATGGAGCTGCATGGGCCGGGTGTGTGGTCATTCCTCCTTGACCAGCCCTGAGCTCTTCCCCGCCAGGGGAAATGTTGCAATCAGGAGACGCTCTGACCCCTCCACTACCAGGCTGGGCCTGGAGGGGGAATGGTCTGGCCTGACCCTCGCTTTCAAGGCTGGTCTGGAAGCACTTCTTGGAAAAGCCCCGAGAAGGTGGAGTGCTCCAGAGCAGAGAGGGGCCGAGCCCCACCTCCCAGCCACTCCCCTGGCTGCAATTGGCTGGATGGTAAATAAATAAAAGGGAATTAAATAAACAGGCAAGTTGGTTTATATAATCACTGGTACAGTTTGTACTGGAACGCTGCACGGATTATAGAGCTGGCACCGGCCGCGGGTCATTAAACAGACGGGCTCAGCCCTCCCCATGTAGTGCGGCTGCAATGGAGCGAGGTCCCCTGGGCCACCTCTCCCATAGGCCCCGGCGGCTGCCCCCATAAAAGCTAGACAACTATTTATCTAGCCGGGTACTTTTTAACAAGCAACCTTGGGGAGGTGGGGGGGGGGGGCGCAGACTTCGCCCCAGTCACGCTCGTGTCCTGGCATGGGTGCCAGTCTGGGAGGGCCGGCCAGCACCCAGTGGCAATGGGGGAGGGAAGGGGGCAGCTGAGTGGCCAAGAGATGGGCCCAAACTGAAACCCCGGGTGCAAACAGCTCTAACCCCTGGGAGCTGGATCCACCTTCCCCAGGCAACCCGTCATGCCCCTTGGCGGTGAGAAGAGACAGCTAGGCTGGCACAAGGGGAGTCTGCACTGAGGCTGCTGGGCACAGCCAGACCGGGGGTTCAGCCACCAGCCCAGTGGCACCGCAGAGGGTCTCTCTACATCCCGGCCTGGATTCTGCAGCCAAGGAAGGGGCTGGGGGTGACCCCCACACAGTCCCCATCTCAGCAATGAACAGAGCCGGAGCCCTGCAGGCCAGATCAGGACTTCGGGGCAGGAAAATGCTTGGGAGCCCCCCACTTTCCCCGGGGCCAGGCCTGGGGCCAGCATGTGTCCCCTAGCAGAGCCGTGCTGACCCTGGAACGGGAGGAGCCCAGGCAGCGCTGGGGGGCAGGCCCAGGCAGGCCTGGCGGATAGACAGGGAGGCTAGCGGAGTATTCGGTCTCAGGTGGCACCTGGGCGCGTTGCAGGCAGGAGGCACGGGGGGGGAGGGGCGTGGTCGTTAGGAAAATAAAGGCAAAAATATTTTGCAGGGAGCCTTTTACTTCTAGCCGCAGCTCCGAGGAAAACCCACCTTGGAATTGCTTCCTGGCTGCGGCTCCGGCGCTGGCGCTCGGAAAGCAGAGCCGGAGCTGGGCACGGGCCGGGCGCCGTGTGACGCTGCCAGCTGCCCAATTTGGGGGTGGGGGTGGGGCAGGGCCCCACCCCCCCTTTCGCCAGCTGGCGACTGGAGGAGACACAGCCCAGGTAGCAGCGCTGTGTGTCTGGCAGCCGAGGGGGCCGTGAATCTGAGTTCTCGTGAGGAGCGGGGCTTAGCAGAGAGGCCAAGGGCTCGGAGACCGAGCTCCCCCCTCAGTCCTAGCTCCGAACCAAGGCCCCGGGAGTCGGGCGCCTGCCCTGGCACAGAGGAAGGGGCTAAGTAGCTTTGGGCCGCAGCCGGTGCCGGCTCCGAACCAGGAGGGTGTCTAGGCATCTGCTGCGCTCTGTGCAGCATCTAACTCTGGGGGTGGCACTGCCCCGATGCCAGGGCTGAGGAGCCCCGGGATTGTGCAGCCTGTGGGGAGCTCCGGGGCTCCGAGATCTTTCCTGGGTGGCCTGGCAGAGAGAGAGGCCCGCGCCTGCCAAGGCAGCAGGCTCCTGCATGTCACGGGTCTTTCGGGGCCAGTCCCCGGGGGTGGCTGGGGGGGCAGGAGGGGACACGGGCGCCAGGCGGGGCCTGCATCGGGGAGGCCTGCATCGGGGACGTATTTGTTCCCGTGTCTATTACTCAGCGCCGGGGATATGGCATAAAGGTCGCTTCCCGTGGGCGCCGCGGTCGGCCGCGAGCACGAGGAACATTTTCAAACGCCGACCCCTCCGAGATCGGGCCTAGGCCTCGGCAGCAGCCCCCTGCTGCCCCCTGCAGGCCGCCCGAGCCCCAGAGGACGGCGGGCCCTGGGCTGCAGGTGGCACCCGAAGGCCTTTGGGAGGCCCTGGCGCTCAGGCCCTGGGCCATGGGGACGCGTCGCGACGGCCGGCTTCTCGGCAGCATGGAGCACGCAGAGCGCCAGGGGAGGAGACTCTCTAGGCAGAACACGGGGCGGCTCTGGGCAGCTGGGGAGAAAGGCTGAGGTTGAATCGGGGCAGCACAGGAGGAAGTGGGCTCATGCCAAGCACTAGGGGATCGAGGATTTGGAAGTAAGGGGCTGGGGGGACCAGCATGCAAATGAGCTGCCCATTGATGAAACTGCTCCATAGCTTTACTCAACGCAGAATCTCCCTGTCCCGGGGAGTGGCTGGCTGGCTGGCTGCTTATTCCAGCAGTTTGTTACCATCCTGGGTCACCCCTCAATGAACAAACATCAACGCTGGCGCATTCCAAGGGCCCTCAGTCCCTAGGGCCCCCGGTCCCATAAGCAGCGGTGGGAAAAGGTTAGTGCCAGCAGGCGCAGACATCCTGAACAGTGTGTGGCTAATGCACGAGAATATTGGGTCAGCTGGATTCAGCATTGCGGTTGAAGGTACTGGGTCCTTTCTGGCTCCTCTCTGTACAGAGACCTCCTCTTTAGCATCCCAACTGTACATATCAAATCATAGAATCAGAGATGATTAGGGTTGGAAGGGACCTCAGGAGGTATCTACTCCAACCCCCTACTCAAGGCAGGACCAACCCCAACTAAATTATCCCAGCCAGGGCTTTGTCAAGCCAGGCCTTAAAAACCTCTAAGGAAGGAGATTCCACCATCTCCCTAGGTAACCCATTCCAGTGCTTCACCACCCTCCTAGTGAAATAGTTTTTCCTAATCTCCAACCTAGACCTCCCCCACTGCAACTTGAGACCATTGCTCCTTGTTCTGTCACCTGTCACCACTGAGAACAGCCGAGCTCCATCCCCTATGGAACCCCCCTTCAGGTAGTTGAAGGCTGCTATTAAATCCCCCCTGACTCTTCTCTTCTGCAGACTAAATAACCCCAGTTCCCTCAGCCTCTCCTCGTAAGTCATGTGCCCCAGCCCCCTAATCATTTTTGTTGCCCTCCGCTGGACTCTCTCCAATTTGTTCACATCCTTTCTGTAGTAGGGGGACCAAAACTGGACGCAATCATAGGCGCCGACTCCGTGGGTGCTCTGGGGCTGGAGCACCCACGGGGAAAAATTGGTGGGTGCAGAGCACCCACCGGCAGCTCCCCGCCAACCCCGGGGCCCGCGCCCAGCTCCCCGCCAGTCCCGGGACCCGCGGCAAGCTCACCTCAGCACTGGGAGATGTTGCGGGGCCCCGCCCCCGACGCTGGGTGACGTTGCGTTGGCATTGGGGGCGGGGCCCCGCCACGTCGCCTGGCGTCGGGGGCGGGGCCCGGCGTTGGGGCAGGGCCCCGCCCCTGACGCCAGCCGTCAGTCCCCACTGGCGCCACCGGAAGTTGGCGCCTGTGGACGCAATACTCCAGATGTGACCTCACCAGTGCCGAATAGAGGGGAATAATCACTTCCCTTGATCTGCTGGCAATGCTCCTGCTAATACAGCCCAATATGCCATTGGCCTTCTTGGCAACAAGGGCACAATGCTGACTCATATCCAGCTTCTCGTCCACTGTAATCCCCAGGACCTTTTCTGCAGAACTGCTGCTTAGCCAGTCGGTCCCTAGTCTGTAGCAGTGCATTGGATTCTTCCTTCCTAAGTGCAGGACTCTGCACTTGTCCTCGTTGAACCTCATCAGATTTCTTTTGGCCCAGTCCTCCAATTTGTCTAGGTCACTCTGGACCCTATCCCTACTCTCCATCATATCTATATCTACCTCTCCCCCCAGCGTAGTGTCACCTATGAACTTGCTGATGGGGTCTATCTTAGCTGTCACCACTCACGAAAGAGATCTTGGAGTCACTGTGGCTATTTCTCTGAAAACATAAACTCAATGTGCAGTCACAAAAGTGAACAGAATGGTGGGAATCATTAAGAAAGGGATAGATAAGAAGACAGACAATATCATTTTGCCTCTATATATATCCATGATACACCCACATCTTGAATATCGCGTGCAGATGTGGTCACCCCATCTCAAAAAAGATATATTGGAATTGGAAAAGGTACAGAAAAGGGCAACAAAAATTATATGGAAAATGGTATGAAACAGCTTCCGTATGAGGAGAGATTAATAAGACTGGGACTTTTCAGCTTGGAAAAGAGATGACTAAGGGGGGGGATATGATAGGAGGTCTATAAAATCATGACTGGTGTGGAGAAAGTAAATAAGGAAGTGTTATTTACTCCTTCTCATAACACAAGAACCAAGGGTCACCAAATGAAATTAATAGGCAGCAGGTTTAAAACAAACAAAAGGAAGTATTTCGTCACACAATGCACAGTCAACCTGTGGAACTCCTTGCCAGAGGATGTTGTGAGGGCCAAGACTATAACAGGATTCAAAGAGGAACTAGATAAATTCATGGAGGATAGGTCCATCAATGATGATTAGCCAGGATGAGCAGGAATGGTGTCCCTCGCCTCTGTTTGCCAGAAGCTGGGAATGGGCGATGGGATGGATCACTTGATGATTCCCTGTTCTGTTCATTCCCTCTGGGGCACCTGGCATTGGCCACTGTTGGAAACAGGACATTGGGCTAGATGGACCATTGGTCTGACCCAGTCTGGCCGTTCTGATGTTCATCAGGCGTATAGGGGAAGCAGTAGCTAATGGATGGCCGGCGTTCACTGTATTTGCTGCAATACATCGGCAGCAAAGCTGGAGTAAATTATACCCTGAAGCTCCAAGCCTGCCACTTAGCTACACAAGTAAAGCATCCATCAATGGGAAACACTCGCACAGCAGACAAACAGTGCAAGTGATGTTCCCTGCCGGGGAAGAGGAGGCTTGTGCCCCAGCAAAGCACCCGCTCGTTGCACCAACTCCAAACCCAGAAGTCAAGCGGGACCCACTCCTATGGGTCTGTATCTCCCGGGCTGGACAGCTTCCAGGACTGATGGGGGCAGGGTGGTGAGAGGAAGACATTACTGTGCACATACCGTGGGCAAACGCTCACTTGTGTCATCTGACCTGGCCCACAGACAACGCTGCAGCTGTTTCACTGAACTGTCCCTTCCACGGAACCGGCGCAGCTCCGGCCATGCGCTGGGGCTGCGCAGAAGCCTGTCGGTTGAGGCCTGATCGGAATTTTCCCACGCTCCCTATTGCCAGACAGGAGCTGTGAAATGGATCGGCTCAAGGTGGAATTCGCCAGCCAAACATCCACTGGCCCTGTGTTCACAAGCCCTGGCTCCTGGCGTGCGATTCACCTGTCTACAGGAGACGGGCACATTCCCACTGGGAAATCCCGCAGGGCAGCCGTGTGGGGGTGCCGGGCATGGGCGTCTTGCTAAAGGATCTGCTGTAAGATATGAGCTGCCGGCAGGAATCACTGGGCAAAGTTCCCTGGTCTGTGCTATGCCAGGTGGTCAGACTAGATGATCAGGCAGGTCCCTTCTGACCTTTAAATAAACCCTCTCAGCACGGTGTGCCAGGGTTCTCCACCCAATGGCCCTGTGGCACCCCTGCCTAGTGGGGGATGGCATTTCACGCCAAGGCTTCATCCCCGACTTGCCCAGCTCCTCAAACCAGGGCCCTGGCTCCCAAAATTCGGCCCCACCTTAGCCGGGCCGCAGTTTTGTGCATTCCTATGCTGCCACCTAGTGCCTGCCCAGTGCAACGTGGCATGCAGTGCCATCCCGCCCCCGAGCCCGGCCCGCAAACACCACTGAGGGTGGAGAAGGGGAATCCAGGAGCCACGGAGAGAATAATTATAACAGAAAACCCTGTCCAGCTGGGATCGCGGCTGGGGACAAGCAGGCCAGGTCGCCAGCGTACGACAAAGATACGGGGGAGATTTTCCTGCGGGCTTTTCACTGCTGGGTGCACCAAAGAAGCCGGTATGTACACACTCATCTCGGGCGATGCCCTTTGCCCAGTGCCAGTCCCCCAGGCTCAGCTCCATGCTGCACTAGCGCGTGCATTTCTCGGGAACCCCGTGCAAACGCTTCCAGCTAAGTGCTCTTAATAGCCCCTTGTTTGCCAAGTGGTTTTGCCGCCTTCCTGACTCTGAGAAAGTGCTTTTGTTTAAAACAAACGAAGAGGCTGCCTGGCCTTGCCCGCTGGCTCACTGGGTTTAGGTTTGGTACCAGCTCTGTGGGAAAGCTTTTGTGGGAGCCATTGTTAAAAGATGGGCATGTCCCTGAGCAAACGCCACGCTAGCATCTAGCTGTATCCCCAGCTGCTTTCCTCGGTCTCAGGTAACACGGGACTTCTGGTTTCCATTCCTGCTGGCTCTGCCCTGCTGATGCCTCTCCGGGTCTCAGCATCCCCAGCTGTGAAATGGGGAGAATGACACTGCTCACCTGTCCCATGGGAGTGGCTGAATGGGGAGCCCCTTGACATCCTTGGATCAAAGGTGCTAGCCACAGGGCCAAGGATTCTCTCTGCTAAATCAGCTGGCCAGGGCCCAGAGTTCACCCTGGGGGTGGTAGAAGCTCTGGCCCTGATTTTCAGTGCATGGGAGCTTGTCTCCCTCTGCCCTGCCCGAGCAATGCCAGCACCCTCACTGCCCAGAGACATGCTCCTTTAGCTCAGGCAACCAAATGCTGGGTTTTGGTGCTGAGTGTCCCAGGTTCAATCCTTGCTAATGACCCCATTGTGGTCTCTGTATGTACGCAGCCATGGTTTGTCCATGGATGCTGCAGGGGCTTAGCACCTTTGAGAATCAGGCATCCTGCCTCCCCTCCAGAAAGGATCGTGGATACTATCATCTTAACATCTTATTACGAGGGGTCTGCCAAATTCACGGCCGTGAAAATCACGTGAAATCTGGTCTCTGGCCACCCAGCTCTGAAGGCAGAGCGGAGAGCGGCGGCTGCTGGCTGGATGCCCAACTCTGAAGACAGCAGGGGTGACTCGGAGGGGGGGAGGGCTATAGCCTTCCCAAAATTTGCCTTAGCCCTCCCCCCCATAGCCACCCCTCCCAACACAAAGGTCACATGTTGCACAGATACTTTTCTGCTGCTGCTGGCGGCGGCGCTGCCTTCAGAGCTGGGCTCCCGGCCAGCAGCCGCTGCTCTCCAGATGCCCAGCTCTGAAGGCAGCGCCCGTCCTGTGTCCCTGCCCGCTGGGGCCCGCCGTCCAGGGCAGGTGGAGGGTCTGGGGCTCCCCGCAGCAGCATGGACTGAGCCGGGCTCCTGGGTCCCATCCCCCCACAGCTGCTGCTCACCGAGGGCCGCAAAGGGGCTGAGGAGCTGCTGCAGCCCCGAAGCCCCAAGCAAGAGGAGGAGGAGATCGAGGAGTATCTGAGCCGCGCCCACACCATGGCAACAGCCAGCACAGCAGCCGCCCTGCCTGGCTCCAGCTCCCGGCCTCCGACCTTACCACCGACACCTCACCCTGCCAGAGCAGAGTCCATCCCTAGATCCCAAAGCACTTTACATCTGACGTGGGGAAATCGAGGCAAAGGGGGAGGAGGGATTTGTACAGCAATTCAGGGCAGAGCAAGACGCGACTCAGGAGTCCTTCCCCACAGCTCCTGCCCTTTCCAAGCAGGCTACGTTCTGTTGCTTTCCTCTCCCAGGAGGGCCTAGTAAAAGAGGGGGGGGGGTGAGTGCAGACCCACGCTCAGGCTAGTCCAGTGCCCTGCCTCTGTCATATGAGCACAGATCAATGGGGGGAGGGATAGCTCAGTGGTTTGAGCATTGGCCTGCTAAACCCAGGGTTGTGAGTTCAATCCTTGAGGGGGCCATTTAGGGATCTGGGGCAAAAAATTGGGGATTGGTCCTGCTTTGAGCAGGGGGTTGGACTAGATGACCTCCTGAGGTCCCTTCTAACCATGATCTTCTATCTGCTCTGGCATCCTGCCTTCTCTGGCACCAGCATAGACCAATGGTCCATCTACGCCCCTCTCCTCCTGCTACCAGGGCTCAGTCAGCTGGTGCACCCAGCCCCTCTTGCTGCCAGCAGCATATTCTCCAGAATCTAAAGCTTTCATCTGAAAGCACAACACAGTCTCTAGGCTGTGACCACATGGAACAATGGCTGGGAGAGGTGTGAACCGGCCCCTTCATCTCCCTGGGGGCTGGGCCAGCCAGACCCACGCTGCCATTTAACTATTTCACTGCTCCTTATGGCAGTGAGCGAGGGGGCTTATGAGACACCCCCTCTCCCCCATTTCCCAGCCAAGGAGCCTTGCAGAGTTGGGCATATCTGAGACCCCTCAAAGTGGGGCTAACAGAACGGATCTGAAAATGCAGGGAGGGGGTTTGGAAAATGTTGACGTTCCATCCAACCCCAGAATATTTTCCAGACGAAGCCCCAAATGGGCGGGGCGGGGGGTTGTTTTTCGATGACAAGTCGGGATTGCTCCCAGGCGGCAGATGCCTGCTGCCAAAATTTAGTCGAAAACCCAATTTTCTGTCCTATAATTTTGACAGAAAAGTCACTGACCATCCACAGTCACCAGGTGAGCCCGGGGCATCTGGCCCAGCTAAGGGGGAGCCGAGCTCGGGGAGCCGGAGGAGGGGGGGGCACACAGCTCTGAAGGGGTCAGAGCTCATTCCACGGGCACAGCTCGGAAGCCCGGGGCCACGTTTGTTCCCAGTCTGACCCAGGCTGTTCATCGGGGCATTTGGCCTCTTGCCATTTCTTGCAGGTTGCTTGCGCCCAGCGATTCCATGAGCCTGCCTCGACCACGCGGGGTGAGACAGACGGCCAGGAACCCGGGCCTGCAGCAGAGCCGCTCTCCCAGGAGACTGACGGGTGCCCTGGTCTGTAGCCGCTGCCTGTTGGCTACACTGCCCGACTGGGCATTTACTGCAGTAGCTCCGGTGTCCGCTCACTCCCAGCCCTGCTCCTGGCTGGCCCCAGCTTTGCCTCACTCCAGGTAACCTGGCTCTGGCCCTCGGCTCCGATTCCTGAATTTGGCTCTGACCCTGGCCTCTGACTCCGGTTCTGACCCTCATAGAATCGTAGAATATCGGGGCTGGAAGGGATCTCAGGAGGTTCTAGTCCCACCCCCTGCTCAAAGCAGGACCAGTCCCAACTAAATCAAGAGCCTTCGGCTCTGGCACCTGCCCTCCGACTCCAGCTCTGACCCTGGGCTCATGTTCCCGGCTACCGATTCCTGCTCCAACCACTAGGCGCGACTGCCCGCGTACCGTCTCCGACACCTGTCTCTTTTCTCCAACTGTGGTCAGCAGCAGCTTCTTCTGGGAATGATGTAAAAGCCACCGCCGGGCTCCTAATTGTCCAAGACTCCTCTAGAGTGCACCATGTTATTAGCTAACATTTATATAGCTGTAGCACCTAAGATCACAACCAGGTTGGACCCATTGTGCTAGGCGCTGTACAGACATATCACGAAGGACGATGCCTGCACCATAGACCTTACAATAACGATGCCTTGCCCCCCTCCCCAGCTGCTGTACAGAAGACATTCCAGTAGGGGGCTCCACCACGCAGCCACAGCAAAGACCCGAGGGGCAACTTCACAAAAGCCCCGAACCACAGATTCTTTTCCTGATTGCAGCAGAGACAATCCCAACTGGGGGCATGAACATGGGGAGAACATAGAGACTCCATGTTCCAACCGATCCCAGAGGCCTCTGTCTGGTTCTGGGAGGTGACGGTGGAGGGTTGGACAGGATACGTTTTTCCCATCCCAGGAAAATTTCTGAGCTTTCGAGAAATTTCTCATCCCCAACCGGGACAAAAATCGAAATCTTGAAAATTTTCCCGAACCGAAAATCTGAAAACAATGTTGGTTTGGGCCAAAGCTGTTTTATTTCAATCACTGGGAAATCTTTCGTTTCGATATTGACCTTTTTATAGTTAAACATTTAACTGGAAATTAACCTACATTGAAAAACCCCAATTGTTTCGAACTGAAAAATGGAAAATGTTTTGAAACAGTCCCGTTTCGACAATTTTAAGACTTTTTTTTTTTTAGATTTGTATCCAAACGGGAAATTCGTCAAACCCAGCCCTTCCCCACCCAACGCATCAGCTTTGGCAAATCGGCAAAAACGTTTCATTGAAAACTTCCCGACCAGCTCTCCCAAGATGCTGCGTAGGAGAGGCCCATTGTGTGTGAGCAAAATCCCAGACCCAGCTGCCTTTCTCCCATCTCCCCGCTGTATCTTAAAGCCTTTTGATCGAGATTTAATTAGATGCCCGCAGAACTGGCTTCTTTAATGCAAAGTTGCTCAAAAACAAAGCTCAAAGGTTAAAAGTCCAAGCAGCCAGAAATCCTCTCATTTCCTCAGCCCTAAGCACCACCCTCTGGTGTCCTGGCAGCTGGGGACAGACTCTGTGACGAGGAGGCGCACAGGGCTGTATTTTGAGCAATGAAAGGCCCTCCAGGGTAGGGCCTATGGAGGGAGAAGAGTCCAGGCCTCCTGTCCTGCTGACCCACTCCCAGGCCCCAGGGCTGAATGGAGCCCTCGGAGTGGATGGAAAGAGAGAGATTCCTCCTGCCCTTGCTCACACCGACCTTTTCTCTCTCTGAGGCTCTGGGATGGGGCCATGGCCGACAGCGCCACTCCTCAGCCCCAGCAGATCTCTCTCCCATCAGGGGAAAGCTCTTCCGTGCGGGAGACACGGCGTCCGCAGGGGCCAGTTCCAGCCCGTGGAACAAACTCCCCCGGGAGCAGAGGACCATCCCAAACCTGCCCAGAGCCAGGCAGGCTCCTCCAACCAGCCTTCTCCAGCATCAAAAAAATAAAAATAAATAAATGGAGATATGCCAATCTCCTAGAACTGGAAGGACTTTTCAAGGTCATCAAGTCCAGTGCCCTGCTTTGACTAGCAGGACCAAGTACTGTCCCCTGACAGATTTTTTCCCCCCAGATCCCTAAATGGACCCCTCAAGGATTGAGCTTACAACCCTGGGTTTAGTAGGCCAATGCTCAAACCACAGAGCTATCCCTCACAGTGCAGCATGGCCATGTTACAAATGATAACATTTGTATGTTATCAAATGTATGCATCAAATGATGCATTTGATTCAGTACCACATGAGGAATTATCGGTTAAATTGGAAAAGATGGGGATCAATATGAAAATTGAGAGGTGGATAAGGAACTGGTTAAAGGGGAGACTACAGCGGGTCATACTGAAAGGTGAACTGTCAGGTTGGAGGGAGGTTACTAGTGGAGTTCCTCAAGGTTCAGTTTTGGGACCAATTTTATTTAATCTTTTTATTACTGACCTCGGCACCAAAAGTGGGAGTGTGCTAATAAAGTTTGCAGATGACACAAAGTTGGGAGGTATTGCCAATTCAGAAAAGGATCGGGATATCCTACAGGAAGATCTGGATGACCTTGTAAACTGGAGTAATAGTAATAGGATGACATTTAATAGTGAGAAGTGTAAGGTTATGCATTTAGGGATTAATAACAAGAATTTTAGTTATAAGCTGGGGACGCATCAGTTGGAAGTAACGGAAGAGGAGAAGGACCTCGGAGTCCTGGTTGATCACAGGATGACTATGAGTCGCCAATGTGATGTGGCCGTGAAAAAAGCTAATGCGGTCTTGGGATGCCTTAGGCGAGGTATTTCTAGTAGAGATAAGGAGGTGTTAGTACCGTTATACAAGGCATTGGTAAGACCTCATTTGGAATACTGTGTGCAGTTCTGGTCTCCCATGTTTAAGAAGGATGAATTCAAACTGGAACAGGTACAAAGAAGGGCCACTAGGATGATCCGAGGAATGGAAAACCTGTCGTATGAAAGGAGACTCAAGGAGCTTGGTTTGTTTACCCTAACCAAAAGAAGGCTGAGGGGAGATATGATTGCTCTCTTTAAATATATCAGAGGGATAAATACCAGGGAGGGAGAGGAATTATTTCAGCTCAGTACCAATGTGGACACAAGAACAAATGGATATAAACTGGCCATCAGGAAGTTTAGACTTGAAATTAGACAAAGGTTTCTAACCATCAGAGGAGTGAAGTTCTGGAACAGCCTTCCAAGGGAAGCAGTGGGGGCAAAAGACCTAACTGGCTTCAAGATTAAGCTAGATACGTTTATGGAGGGGATGGTTTGATGGGATAACATGATCTTAGTCAAGGGTCAATTAATTGCCATCAGTGGTAAATAGGACCAATGGTCAATGATGGGATGTTAGAAGTTACTACAGAGAACTTTTTCCTGGGTGTCTGGCTGGTGAGTCTTGCCCACATGCTCGGGGTTCAGCTGATCGCCATATTTGGGGTCGGGAAGGAATTTTCCTCCAGGGCAGATTGGCAGAGGCCCTGGAGGTTTTTTGCCTTCCTCTGCAGCATGGGGCACGGGTCACTTACCGGAGGATTCTCTGCATCTTGAAGTCTTTAAACCATGATTTGAGGACTTCAATAGCTGAGACATAGGTGAGAGGATTATTCCAGGAGTGGGTGGGTGAGATTCTGTGGCCTGCATTGTGCAGGAGGTCAGACTAGATGATCATAATGGTCCCTTCTGACCTTAAAGTCTATGAGTCTATGAGTCTATAACCCCTGGCTACATCCTCCTCCAGCGCACCCAGAGCAGATCTTGCTCCTTTCCCTGCCTGCCCCGAAGTAAGCTGGGTGGCTCCCTTTTAAACCCCGCCTCCAACTGCAGCATGCTCAGCCAGGGGGGCGGGGCCTCCTGAGTCCAGAGCTGTTTGCTAACCCTGTGCTGTCCAGTGAGGGGTTTATATCCCCATCACACTCCAGTTAACCCTTTGTTCACCTGTGTGGGGTAGACACCACATCACTAGGTCCTGGTGGAACCAGCTGAACACGAGCTCCCAGTGCAGTGCTGTGGCTACGGGGGCTAATGTGATACTTGTGAGTATAGGAAGGAAAATACTGAGTAGGTGCAGGGAGGTGACCTCTGTGGATAGCATGTGTAAGACTATTGCTGGAAGTCTGGGCCCAGTGCTGCTGTGCACACTTAAAAAGGAGGTTGAAAAATGGGAAAGGATTCAGAGCAGAGCTGCAAGAATGATTTGAGGTCTGGAACACCTGCCTTACAGCGAGAGACCGAAGACGTTCAATGCAATTCACTTATCCAAAAGAAGATGAAGAGGTGACTGAATCCTGGGGGCGATTAGTCCTTCTATGGGAAGGAAATTTCTCAGAGCAGAGAGTTCTTCAATCTAGCAGACAAAGGTGGAACAAGAACAAATAGCTGGAAGCCTAAGCTAGATGAAGTCAGCCTGGAAACAAGCTCCTGTCTTTTTAAAGTGTCTTGAATTAACGTTTGGAACAACATACCTGGGACGTGATGGATAGAGCTGGACGGACATTTTTTATTGAAATGATTTTTCAATGAAAAGTGCCATTTTAATCAAAAGCAAAACATCTAGAAAAACATGTCAAGTTCGACAACATTTCATTTGGGGGTGGGGGGGAAATGAAACAAAGTATTTTGATAATGTTGAAAAGTCCTGTTTTGACATTTTCAGAACAGACTGTTTTGTTTCAAAACTATTTTTGAAACACAATTCATTGATTTATATACTTAAAAAAAAGTTTTAAAAGGTTGAAAACAGAATGAGATGTTTCAAAAAATGCTTCGATTGACCCAAATGGAAATTTGTTTTGCAATTTCATTTTGCAAGAAATTTTGATTTTTTTGGGGTTTATTTTCATTCCCTTTCAGAATGGATTTTTTTTAATCATAGAATTTCCCACAAAATGGAAAATCCAAATTCTCCATCACTTGAACTCTTTAAAACAAATTGAATGACAAATATTCTCTAGCTCAACCACAAGATGTGGGCTTACTGAAGGAATGGCTGGGTGATAATGATCTGCCCTATGCTATGCTTGCAGGAGATCACAATGACCCCTTCTGGCTTTATAAACTATGAATCAATGAACATTTAAGCTGGTTGAATAATTCATCGCAAAAAATATTCATTGTAGATTCTGGCACTTTTACTATGGAATAATCTCAGCTTTGGCTGCCCTGTCCGAGTGACTGAGCTCGATTCATCTCAGTGAGTCCTTGTCAGTTAATTGTAGAATTGCTACTGTCAAGTTTGGATATTACCTGTCTGGAGAGCAGATTACACATCACGGAAGATGGTTGACAACTAAACAGCTATTTTAGTTTTTAAAAAAAATTCAAAATCTCTTCTTGAAAATTTTCTTGGGAATGGATCCATTTTTTAATGTTCTTCTAATGCTTTTTAAAAATGTTATCAAAATGGCTCTATCACCATTTCTGGCAAATGCAGAATTTCTATCACCATTTCAATCACCTGGATCACCTGGATCGATCGGACTTCAGCTGTCGTTAAGACTGCGCCGATCACAACACGTCTGCCATTCTTCTCGCACTCTTGCCTTTCTTCTCCACGTTCGTCCGAAACCATTTCAATAATGTTTTAAATATTTCGCATAAAGAAAAGAGGCATTTTTTGCTGAACACCAAAAAATAAATAAATAGATCAGCAGCACAGACAAGGTTTTCCAAATATTATTTTCAAAATATTGATAATTTTGTTTAGCAATGTTAACTAAACCATGAGACACCGGGTCAAACTGGAGTCGCTTTGCTTACCAGCACGTTTATGAGTCCAGGGACTCATCTACTTGCAGCACTGTGCCGGTTTCACGTGCAGTGTGATCTTAAACTGATTTAGTCAGATTGGTGGAAAAGGTTCCGTGTAAGTTGATTAGGAAGAGGTTTACGGCCGTACGACATACGCTGCTCTTTAATTAAACCAGCGCCAGGCAAGGCCTAAGAGAAGATGGCGGGATGTCCAACTGCCCATGTATTTAGCTCCTAATTATAGCTTTCTGTGGGTCTGAATTTCCAATCTGCGCGCCTATAAACGACACGCATGTTCCGCCGCTGGACGCTTGAACTAGCCCCCGGGCGCGTAGGAATGGGCATTTGCTCACCACAGCGCCGATCAGAGCTTCCACAAGCAGGCGCTGGGCACCTCATTCGCCTGGGCACGTTAAGGATGGTGGCTAGATTCTGATCACAGTTGTCTCGGGGTAAATCAGGAGTAACGCCACTGAAACTGATGGAGTGACTCCACCTCTACGCCGGTGTAACTGAGATCAGACGCCAGGCCTGGGCAAACACACACACAGCTGTGCCAGGCCTCCTGAGCAGAGTCTGTTGCAGGGCTACTGGCCTGGCACTTGATTTATCAGGGAGGTCTGTCCATCTAGCTCCCTCCTGCCCCCACTCACCCTTCCATCTGGCAGGGAAACGAGGCCCACTTCAAAACACCTCGCGATAAATAAACCACGCAGCCCCATGCGCCTCCCCTTCAAACAATCACTAACCCTCAAAGCAGAACCCGGGGGGAATAGCTCAGTGGTTTGAGCATTGGCCTGCTAAACCCAGGGTTGTGAGTTCAATCCTTGAGGGGGCCATTTGGGGATCTGGGGCAAAAATTGGGGGTTGGTCCTGCTTTGAGCAGGGGGTTGGACTAGATGACCTCCTAAGGTCCCTTCCAACCCTGAAATTCTATGATTCTATGAACCCCAGAGCTCCCCTTCTCCGCCTTTGGCTCCTCTCTGACTTGCTGCTGCTCCTTGCTCCAGAAAACCTGGCGGCTGGCAGCACCTTTAGCGCTTCTTCTGCCGCCAGGATCGAAACCCTGCTGCTGCGGCGGCTCTGGGGAGCAAGCTGGTTTGGAATGTCGTTGCACTGCACAAACCAGGGCGAGAGAGATCAAAGGAAAACAGCCCATCTCGGAAGAACTTCGGGAGCAAGCCAAGGGGGTTGCTAAGCAGCCGAGCGAGGGCTCCAGGTTTGTCTCTGCATGTGGGGATCCACGTATTTATTCAGTCAGGCCCAGCGTGTGCAGTTCAGCTCCAAAGCTGACTGGAGTCAGATGATGATTGGCACCACCCACACCCACTCGGCAGGGCATCCCTTGTAACGCTGCCCCCGGGGAATAGACCCTAGGACTCCCTGGGCCTCGAAGCCAGCGCTGCAGGGCCCCATCGGTGGCTGGATGCTCTCCGGGCCTGCTTCCCCCTCACCCACTGTCTATTTAGGCTGTAAGGTCTTTGGGGCAGGGCTTGTCTCTCTCTACGTGTGTGTGCAGCACCCAGCACAGTGGGCCCTTTGATTCCGAGATTCCTGCCTCGAGCCCGTAACTGCCGGCTGAGCGAGCGCATTGGTTTTAGACCCAGACGTTCAATCCTGATTTAAGGGCCCCAAGAGATGGAGAATCCACCGCTTCTTTTCCAACATCAGGCGCTAGGAAACGGCAACGAGCGTGTCCCCCAGCAGGGGGCGCTGACTTCACGAACGGGCTTCTCAGCTGATCTAGTTAAATCGTTCTAACTGTCTCAAGTCGACAAGGAGTCCAGTAGGTCCTACTGTAATGTGTAAATATCAGCGATAACGTGCAAGGTGACCCAGCTGGCCCCGTTCTGATCTCATTCACATAGGGTGACCAGACAGCAAGTATGAAAAATCGGGACAGGGGGTGCGGGGTAATAGGAACCTATATAAGAAAAAGACCCACAAATCGGGACTGTCCCTATAAAATTGGGACATTTGGTCACCCTACATTCACACTGTCCAGGGGAGTCACTCTGGATCCACAGCAGCGAACATCCCCCACTGGTCTAGAGACTGCAGCAGATCACCCATGCAGTGAAAGGGGGGAGGGATAGCTCAGTGGTTTGAGCATTGGCCTGCTAAACCCAGGGTTGTGAGTTCAATCCTTGAGGGGGCCATTTAGGGATCTGGGGCAAAAATTGGGGATTGGTCCTGCTTTGAGCAGGGGGTTGGACTAGATGACCTCCTAAGGTCCCTTCCAACCCTGATAGTCTATGAGAGACATGGGGATTAGCAGCTTATGCTGGAGTGGGGCAGTGGCGTTTTCTCCTTATCTTTCCTGGCATTCTGAATTGCTTCAAAACGGATAACTCCCCTGGACCATGGATAAGTGCGGACCCCTGCTTGTGGGCTAATATTGCCGGATGGGGCCAGCGCATCTCTTCACAGGGCATCTCCCATGTCACACGACTTTCTGGTTTGAAGAGCCAGTGACATATTCGGACTTGGATCCCCACTCACTGCATCGAAGAAAGGGAAATGAGCGACGCAGCCTCGCTGCGGTTTGGGATCCGGCTCCCTTCACCAGCTGCGGGAGCTTTGCTCTGGGGACGTCTTGTCATGAGACAACTCAGGAGTATTTTTAGCCTGGTAATTCATAGCTACCTACGGGATCATTAATTCTCTTCTCCATCAGGCAAGCCATCACTCACGGGATCGCTGGCAGAGCGATATGCCGCAGAAGCTGCACATAGTACTGGTGAATGATCCAAAAACCTAGTGCCAAGCGCTTCTGAACGCTGGGAGGCTGGACTCCAAACCTGACTTCTGATGCAGGTGGATTATTATTAATGCTGCGGTAGCACCTATGGGCCAGCGACTAGGGTGACCAGATAGCAAGTGTGAAAAATCAGGACAGGGGGTAGGGCTATTAGCCACCTATATAAGAAAAAGCCCCAAATATCGGGACTGTCCCTATAAAATCAGGACATAGAATATCAAGGTCCCTTCCAACCCTAGGAGATCATCTAGTCTAACCTCCTGCTCAAAGCAGGACCAACCCCAATTTTTGCCCCAGATCCCTAAATGGCTTACTCAAGGATTGAACTCACCACCCTGGGTTTAGCAGGCCAACGCTCAAACGACCACACTAACCCTCCCCCCTAGCGTGAGCTCCTTGTGCTAAGCACTGTAGAAGCACAGGGTACATCTGCACTGCAAGAAACACCCCATGGCACCGAGTCTCAGAGCTCGGGTCTGCTGACTTGGGCTCCCAGGCTCATGGGGCTCATGCTACAGACCCGGCTAAAAATAGCCCTGGAGACGTCGGGCTTGAGCCCAGCCCTCCTCGCTGGGTTTCCGAGCCCGGGCTGTGGCCCGATGGGGCATGTCTGCATGGCTATTTGTAGCCCCACAGCCCCAACCCCATGATTCCCCCCCACAGTTTTTTCTCTTCGTTTTTGGCCAGTTTGAGGGCTGAGAGCCGACGGCTGGGCTTGCAGCTAAGGCAAGCGGGGGCCTGATTCTGAACCCAGTTACTACAGCGTAAATCTGGAATAGGGCCATTGAAACGAACGGGATTAGGCCAGATTTACACCGGAGCCACTGAGCTGAAAAGATGGCCCAGGATGTCCCGGGTCAAGTCCCAGTCTGGAGACAGAATTCCTGCTGGAGTCTGAGCAAGGCTGAAAACGGTGGAGGGGTTAGAACGGGTTAGTGAGCAGGTTCTAACACCCGTTTACGTTAGAGGAGGTAAGACCTGGGAGGGGCAGGGGGGGGTGGACCCACCAGCGCGGGCTATCACACAGCTTTGTCCACTGGAGTCTTCGGAGACGCTGTTCAGCACACGCTCGCCAACTCTTTCTGCAAACCCCACCCTTTATCCCAGTCTCTGCATCCCCTTAGGCTCCCATTGTTCTCAGTGGTCTGGGGGAGGGGACAATTCACTATTGTTCTCAGGGGGGGAGGTGAGGACGCCCCTTTGTTTCCAGGGGGAGCTGCTGGTAGCAAAATTCTTTCAAAAATCTGACCGTCTCGTCATGCCTCAGTTTCCCACGGGTAACAGGGGAAATTGCCCCTGACGTCTCTCCTGCATATCTAAGGGTGGATTTCCACCCGTTCTCAGCGCTGGCCTGGCTCTGCTCCCAGTGACGCTTTCACTGATGCTCATCAAGCCCCGAGCGCTTCTGAAAATGGCTTCCTTCGGCCGCGTCTGCGCTACAAAGTTACGTCGCGCTCACTTAGGTCGGCGTACAGCCGCTGCAGTAATCACACCTCTTGGGGGTGTCTCCGCGCTGCTGCTTGTGTCAGCGGCGCCGTCAGGGCGGGGCAGTGCGGGAAGGCGCCAGTAACAGCCGACGTCAGCAATTCAGCGTCGACGCGGGCGCTGCGTCGACCGTGACTGCGCGGCTCCTGGGGGTGGAGTTATTCAGTTCCCTAGCTAGGTCCACGTACGCTGCCTTGCGTCGGCCTAACTATAGCGTAGAGCAGACCTCAGACTGTACGCTCTTCAGTGCCGGCTCTTGCACTGTGTTTGTACAGCGCCTAGCACCCGGGGCCCGGATCACGACGGGGGCCGCTAGTGCTGCTGTAGTTCCAGTAACGACCAGGAGTGTTTGTGTGTGTGAGTCGCAAAGGGAAGTGTCTATCCTGGAGCTCTGTGATGCTATTATGGGGGAGTTATAGACTTTCTAGAACTGGGGCCTGAGTCTTCCTCCTTTTACCCCGGCTTCATGCTGATGCAACACCCCTGATTTCAAGGGGTCAGGCCCCTTGTGACCAAACCAGGAAAAGGCTGGGTCTGGGGCATCTCAGGTCTTTCCAGCCTTCTAACAGCTTGCAAAGCACCATGGGACTCCCGCCTGTCCTGGAGTGAACCATTGTCCTCCTCTCTCAGCCCGGAAGGTCACTGCCACCCCCTAGCTCAGGCTGATGAATGAATTCCCTCCAGCAAAGGCCACCGGGAGAGGAAGCCCTGCTGGAGAGGTTGCGTGGGCTGGGTGAAAGGGCCGAGTTTTCTTGCTGTGAAATCCCTGCGCCGTGGCAGGCGTGGGCGTCGTCCAGAGAGCTGGCAGGCATCAGGCATTAGCTAATGGGCACCCATTGTTCCTAGTGGAGGCTGAGCGAGGGCAGAACAAGCCCCGTCTTGAAGGGGCTAATGTTAGCATCCACGCAAATCGCACTGCGGGCCAGGCAGCTGCGAAGAGGAAACAGAGCGGGGCCGGGGGAGGAGGCCAGCTGCAGTGTGTCTAGCTCCTCGGTCTCGCAGCCTGAGTTAGTATTAATTATTAGTTGTATTAGCTCAGGGGCCCCAGTCACAGTCCAGGACACACACCGATCCCGCAAACACGCCCTGCCCCAGAGAGATCACCAGGTAAGTTCCTCCCTCTGAGCAGGTACAGTCTTGGCTCTGTGCCTCCCCGGGGTCACATGCCTCATGCCTGCACCAGGGCCCGTTCATCCCTTGGCCTGAGACGGCTCCTGTCCTGTCGGCCCGGATGCTGTGGCCATCACATGGGCCCCTGGACTGAGACCAGCTGCCATTTCACAGTGGGGCTCACCCAACACTCAGGGCCAGTGCAAAGAAGTTTCGCGCCCTAGGCAGCTACCGCCCCCACCCACCAGCAGCAAACCACCTCCCCGCTCGCGGCAGCCTCCCCACCCACCCGCAGACCGCGGCGGGGGCGCTGGGCTCGGCTCCCTGCCCCCGCGGCGGGGGCGCTGGGCTCGGCTCGGCTTCCCGCCCACGGCAGCTCACCTCCACCGGCGGCAGGGGCCGCAGCTCCTCTCGGCAGCGTTTCGCATGCCAAATTGCCACCGGGAGTCGCTGCCCCCAAATCCTGGTGCCCTAGGCGACCGCCTAGGGACGCCTAATGGGAGTGCCGGCCCTGCCAACACTCGCTGGGTGGGAATGGCTTTCGGCCAGGCCGGATTTGAACCGACAGCCGACATTCAAGGCCCTTGGCTGGTGCACATCAGCCCAGCTCTGCTGACTCCAGGGAGGATCTGGCCCTGGGATATTAAAAGGCCCCTCAGCCATGACCATTCCTGGAGCCATTCTCCTCCTTCTCCTTCTAGGAACGTTAGACGCTTCCATTCATAGGTGTTAAGGCCAGAAGGGGCCGCTAGATTGTCTAGTCTGACGTCCTGTATAGCACAGACCAGAGAGTCAGACCCAATTAGCCCTGGACTGAGCCCAGTGATTTGTGTTTGGCTAAAGTGTCTGCCGGAAAAGCCGCCAGGCTGGGTGTGAAGAGACGGAGAATCTGCCCCCTCCCTCAGGAGTTTGTTCCAATGGCTCATCACCTGCCCTGTTCAAAATCTTGCCCTGTTTCTAATCTGAATTTAACTCCTTTTCTTTACTCAGCCTGAGAACAAACGAGGAACTCAGAGAGTTCCATTTGATTGTCGACGGCTGTGGCCAATTTCTGGTGCTCTGGGAGCTCTGGTTAGGTAGGAATGTTCTCAGATCGTTTTCCACACCGCATCCAGAGAGATTTCCTAGCTCCAGCGTATCGGCCAGCGACAGCCACGGTATCCCTGCGAGAAGGATCGGCAGCCAGGTACGTGTCTGGGAATTACCCGGCTTTCACAGCCATTGTAAAGTGACTTCCGGCAACACGCTCTGAGCCCTGGGCTTGACTCACAGCCCCCCAGTTTAAGGAGGGGATTCCCCAGATTGCAGCCCCAGATCCCATTTCCCTAAACCCGGGGAAGGGGGCAAACCCACCTCTGTTCTACAGGGCAACAGTTTCAAGGATCTAGAACAGGCTTGAATGAGAGGCGAGCCAAGGAGGGTTTCATTTCCAGCATGAAAGCACACAGCTGTGGCTTCCTTCAAGGCACCAGCTAAGGCTCTGGAGGGCTGGTTTCAAGCCTCAGCCTAGTCACGGGTTTCTTGCATGAGTTGCTTCATTTCACCCTGCACTTCAGTTCCCCATCTCTCAGCTGGCCCCTGCCTCCAGGGGATGAGGGGGCCAGGAGGGTAAAATCCATGAGGCATTGCAATCTAATCAGATACTGCCGGAGATCAATAGCTCGGCCACTGGTTGGATCATGGGCTGTTCATCCCTCCTCTCCTCGAAAACAGACACCGGCTTTGCTGCTGTGTTAGGGTGACCAGATAGCAAGTGTGAAAAATTGGGGGGGGGGGTGGCGGGTAATAGGAGCCTATATAACAAAAAGCCCCAAATATCGGGACTGTTCCTAGAAAATAGGGACATCTGGTCACCCTACACTGTGTGGAGCTGTGTACGGGCAGTTTCATACAAATAAATTTATTTAAAAAACCCCAAACAACGAGTTAAATTTCCAGGCGCTTTCCCAGCCCACGGACAATTCTTAACCCAGTCCCCTGGGCCAGGGACTTTTTTAAATTGTTTCTCAACATTTCATGTTTCCTTGGCCCTCCCTTCCCCCAGTGGAATCTGGTTCCCCCTCACCCCGCAGCTTGGGCTGTCAGTGCAAAGTGGATGTAAAACACGCAGAGATGCCCCAGAGGAAGGCGGACGACTCCGACGTTGGGTAGCCGGGGAGGAGGGATAGCTCAGTGGCCTGAGCATTGGCCTGCTAAACCCAGGGTTGTGAGTTCAGTCCTTGAGGGGGCCACTTAGGGATCTGGGGCAAAAATTGGGGATTGGGGAGGTTGGATTAGATGACCTCCTAAGGTCCCTTCCAACCCTGATATTCTAGACCTGGGATAACCTGCCCCCAGGGAGTCTCTTCCTAACACCAAGATCCTGCCCTATGCACAGACACCTGCACTACACCTACTCCGTGGGTCCACCTAGCGATGTCGCTCGGGGCGAGGGACAATTTCACTCCCTGTGGAATGTAGCAAGGTCAACCTAACCCCCACTGTAGACACTGCTAGTTCAACGGAAGGATTCTTCTGCCGACCCAGCTAGCACCCCTCAAGGGGATGGATTTACCAGAAAACCCCCTTTCTCGCTGGCGGCCATGTCCACACCACCGCGCTGCCGCTGGAGCGATTGTAGTGTCGACAGACTCCCCAAGGCTGTGTGCTCGCTGAAGAGCGAGGTGCCTGGAGAGAGCCGACTTGAAACAGTGCGTGGTGCAAAATCCTAGCGGATAAAAGCTCCTGGTGGTTTTATTTCCATGTAGCTAGGCAGGGTCACTCCTGGGTGGGGGGTATAATAGAGGTGACATTGACTAGCTACATCAAGGTGAAAATAACTGTGCTTTGTCTCCACTTAAGATTTTGCATCTGGAGCGCTATCTCCATGTAAAAACACACTCTAGTTAGCAGTGAATCCAAAGCCGAAATTGCACTGGTTTAACTGAGAGCTTGTCTGCATGGTGAAAGGAAGTGAAATAACTATGTTCACCCCCGTAGCTATTTTGGTTTATGTTTGCAGGTGAACGTTCTTATTTCGGTGCAAGCGTTGCCTCTATCTCAATCTAAACGGCTAAGGCGTTGACTTAACCGAGACTGAACTAGGACACACGGCGTGAAATAAAAGAGATCACACACAGGCTTACAGCGAAATCACCAAGAGGGGTGAATAGGGCGACCAGATAGAAAGTGTGAAAAATCGGGACGGGGGTGGGGGTAATAGGCACCCATATAAAAAAAAAGCCCCAAATATTGGGACTGTCCCTATAAAATCGGGACATCTGGTCACCGTAAGGGTGAATGACAACCCACAGAGTCAATTCACTTATATCGAGTGTGCTGACAAGCCCTTCACATGTGATTTTAGTTAAATCAGTGCAGCTTTGTGTGTGGACACTCTTATATCAGTTTCAACCTGGTTTATATTGGCGTCGGTCAACTTACAAATACAAGGCAAATGGAGAGGACCAGATTTAAACCAACCTAAGCTGTTTGCCCTGGTGGAAGGAAGGCCTGCTCTGGGAACTGGTATTGTTTTTTCAGTTTGAAGGGTGAGTTCTTACCTGGACACTTATAACAATACGCCAGTCCTGGTGTGGATGCCAGTATAAAGGTGCTAATACCCTGGATCGCTATTCCCATACGGGAAAGGGAATAAGAGGTCAGACTAGATGATCACATTGATCCTTCTAGCCTTATAATCTATGAATGAATCTATAAAGTACATTTAGACCCATGTAATGGCATCCACATTAGGGTACTGGTCTAACTACATCAGTAAAAGATCACTCCTTACCTAAATAGTGATACTGATACAAACTGTGCAGACTGGCTGCCCGCTACTCCAGCTCTGACCTCCTTATGACTGCAGAGCGGTACGGGGCCACACCAAGAATTCTTTCCTGCACGCAATCATCGGGGCAATGAACACCAGAGGCTGAACTGCAATTAACAACCCCCAACCCCTCGTGTATCAAATTGGGCAGCACCGCTCCCTGCCGCGCTGCAAAACGTCTTCGGAGCCGGGAAGCGAAACGGGGGCTTTCCAACCCAATGGCGCATTCGTGGGCAATAACGAGTTAAAATTCAAACAACAGCAACAAGAAATCAACCAACCAAAGAAGTAACCGGACGAGGGAGTCTGAGGCCAAAAGAAGCAGGGGAGGAGAAGAGAAGAGAGAGGAAAAGGGGATGGTGAAGAGAGAAATGGAAGGATGGGCAGAGATCTAGGACCTGATCCAAAGCCCAGTGGAGGCTAATTCACTCAGAGCACGGCCCAGGTAATAGAGAAAAGGCCAAAGACTTGTGTTTAGAAGGGGGGAGCTTTTCTCCCCATTATACGAACTAGAGAAATTGCAAATTTCCGTTCACCAAGGGCCTGGATCCTTTGCAGCACCAAATTCAGTCCCCGTCCCGCCTGGTTCTGAGCTCCTGTTGCCCCTGGGAGTTGGTCTAACTACATCAGTAAAAGATCTCTCCTTACCTAAATAGTCCAGGGATGGGCCGTGGCTAATACCTTACTGGCCCACCGCAGCGACGATGCCAACGCATACACAAATCCCCTCACCCCACACAAATTCTCTTTACACACATACACCTATAAGTGCGCGCACACGCGCACACACACACACACACACACACGCCCAAGGGAGTTAGGCGCCTAGCTCCTGTTAGGTTTTATTTGGGTGTCTAACTCCATTGGGGTACACACACACACACACACAGAGGGCAAGACACAAGGTAAAACCACTGTCTTGCAAGCAAAAGATTAGCAAACAATGGCTGAAGCAGAGGGCCACTAAAACGAAGTGGAAATGGTGGTGTGGCTAGTCCAGAAAAGCCCCATCCTGCCAGTGACAAGCACAGAGTAACCACCTAGAAAGATATGAGGGGATTTTCTGATGCACCCCAACCACCCCGGATTGTTCTCAGCCTCCTCCCTCTGGAATCGAGCAGTTCTTCTCCTGGCCCATACCGGTATGGCCCCAGTCCCCGTAAGCTTGGTTAGTTTTGAATGAATACGTCCCAACAGAATCCCGGTCCCAACTCACCATCCACCAGGTCTTCGCCGTTGTGTTGTAGCACAGTTGCCATTTCAAAGAGCTCTCGGCGGCGTTGCCGGCCATGGATGGGCCGGTGACCTCCATTGTGCGCCGGGGGAGATGGGACCAGAAGTGGGGCTACTCCAAAGGGCACCGGGGCTCCGGTTCCTTGCAGCCGGCACTGATTGGTCTGCTCCAATCGGCCTCGTCCAGTGCAAAAAATGTCCCCCCAAAAACAGACCTAAAAATTGAAATGTCTGTAAAAGCCGGGGGAGGGAAGTCAGCTGCCGTAGTAAACCTGATTAACTAATGAACCATGCCACTAAAATAATCAGACCATTACATTTTATCTCTGCCTCCCCCCGCAGTTCCCTTCCCCCTCCCCCCTAAAAAAATCCAAAGCAGAGAAATGCAGACAGATTGGCTGGATACGCTAATCCAATTCCCTCTAGTCCAGGCTGGGTTTGTGGGTGGTGACTGTGTCCAAAGAGGCCGTCCTAACATTATGGCCCAGTGTTTGTGTGGCTGAGGGGGTGTCCGGCGGGGTGGGGTGGAATCCATTGCAACATGCTCTCCACAACCAGGTTCTCATCCCTGCCATTCACGCCCCCCGCCTCCCTCATTTCTGAATGAAGAGAAGCGTATTTGTGACTGATTGACAGGATATATGAATGGGCGAATGCATGGGCTCCATTGTAGTGGTTTGTGGTTTCAAGGCTTTGCGGCTTCTTTTTTATTTATTTCTTTGGAGACTCTTGTTTCCTTTCAGTGCTGTGGGTGCCTTGCAGGTTTGGAACACACACACACACACACACACACACACACACACACACACACACACACACACACACACACACACACACACACACGCACCCCTTAGGTATATATGTGAACATATAAAATTATACGCACACAGAAGCATATATGATATATGTACATCTAGAAACAGACACACACACACAGGTTTATATGTACCTATATGTACACACATACATACACACACAGAGGTTTATATGTACACACATACACACAAACACACAGGATACATCTACACTACGTCTGGCAGAATGGTTCTCAGTTCAGATAGACGGATACACACTAGCTAGCTGGGGTAGCCCCCTGAGTATGAAACCAGGGGGTTCAGGTGAGGTTGTACTCCAGGGCTCCCAGTTGCAGGTAGATGTACCCACAGGGGCATATATGTAAACGTACAGACATATACGCCCCCAGAAACCTGCCTCAGATCTGTACTCAGATGGACATCCATTCACATCAAAGGTGCACGTATGTATGACTCTAACACACACACTCACAGACATACATAAAACACACATGCAAAAAAGCAGAGAAACAACCCCGGCCACAAAGCACACGCCTATACACCCGTCAATGCGCGCACACATCAACACAAACACACATGCGCCAGATGCAAGGAGAATGGCCAGGTGCGTCCCCAAATCACACAGGTAAGAAAAGCACAGCCGAAATGCCCATCAGGCGTGCACCGCCATGCAAACGCACACGGAGCGCATGCAGGCTGGGCCAAGACAGACACACAGGCCCTCACAAGCCCTACAGACACGAGCCGCGCCCCCGAACACACAACAGCAGGGTTGCCGGGCGCCATTCCCGGCTCTGCACTGTTATTCCAACCACCATTGGGGCGGCTTTGCCCGGTGGCTGCTTTTGTTTATTTCACACCCAGAAAGCCAGCCAAGGAAATGAGACCGAAATTAAAGCTGGGCCCAGCCAGCCCATGCTCCTCGCTTGTTTCCTTCTTCTAAAGCAATCTCTGTCACTGCACCCACCCCGCGCTGCCTACCCGACCACAGGGCCCTGCAGTGTGGACAAGGCTGTCTGCTTCCTCTCCAGCCCGACCCCACCCACTCTCTCCACTCTATGGGGCCCAGGCTGTCAGATCCCAACGGGCTCCCTTCCTCCCGCTGCATGGCAGCGAAGGGGGCTCCAGAGAAGGTCCCACAGAGGCGGCGGGTTTGAGCCGGCACAGAAAAGCCTCGTCCCCAAGGAGCTCGGAGACCCCTGTGGCACGTTCCTGCTGGGAGCAGGAGAGTTGTAGCATGAAACCTGGCCCACAGACCTGCTGGGCGGGCTGGGGCTGGAGCTGCTGGGAGCTCACCCTCAGCCGGCGCTCCTACCCCATGCCCTGCTGGAACCAGAATGCAGGCTCAGAACAAGCCCGCTTGGGCTCTGATCTGGATTCAAACTTGGCATCGCCGGTCCTCCTCTGACCCACCACAGGGACCCGGCTGCTCGCTGCCCTGTAACTGACCGCCTGGATTCTGTCTGCTCAACACGTGTTGCATGTCTGCCTCTTCTCTATTGTGGCTCAGGACTTTGGGGGCAAAAGCTCCCCCCTTCCCTGTGCAGCCATGGATCGCCCCTGAGGGCACCTTTCCTCCGAGAATCTCAAAGAACCCAGCAAAGGTGGCACCATATTTTACAGACGCGGGGGCACTGCACTGGCACAGGGAGGACCCGTGACTTGTCCAAGGTCAGCAGCAGGTTCAAGAGCTGAATCGCTAGTTCCTGCCTCCTCCAGCCCACTATCACCATTAGACCCACCCAGGCATTCAAAAGGCCTGTTCACTGCTGCTGGGAGTCTCACCTGTCGTTCTAGGGCACGGTGGGTGTTGCCAGGCCGACGGTCAGACAGCCAGGCTGTCCTCTGACTTCGCGGGTCACATGTTGCCTGGGGGCTCCTTTAATGACGTAAAGAGCAGGTGGGTTTAACAAGTGAGGGCTGTATCACTGACCTCCTGTGTTAGCTGGCAGATCTCTGCCTCTGTTTCCCCTCCTGCCCTGTGTGTCCACCTAGTGAGATTATACATTCTCTGGGGCGGGGCCCGGCTCTCTCGCTGCGTGCCTGGACAGCGTCTGGCACAATGAGACCCTGATTCCTGTTAGGTTTTATTTGTGTGATCCTACTGCCCGAGCTGGCCCTGGTCCAGGACCCCCATTGTGCCAGGCGCTGTACAAACACTGACCCACCCCGAGGAGCTGACAGCCTGGGCACTGAGGTGCTACTGCAATACAAAGGATAACTGTGGGAGGTGGCGAGAGAGACTCGGGGAGGGGAAGGCTAGGCGCTCATGGGGAGGCAGCGGGGTTATGGGTGCCAGGGAGGGGAAGGCTAGGCCCCATTGGTCTTATTTGCAGCGTGGCAATGCCTAAGGCCCCACCTGAGACCAGGAGTGCATTGTGCCGGGTGTGATACACACCTACACACACAGTCCCTGCCCTCCGGAGTTTACAAGTAGAGCGGGGTGAATTTATTTTTTTCAAATTCTGACATTTCAAAATTTGGGGAGGGGGCAGGAAATAGGAGCCCTTCACCTTCCCCCCGCCCCCCGCATACTCCCACCAGCTCTAGCAAAAACCAAAAGGTACATGAAGTATGATTTTCCCCATCACTGATGGGGAAATTGAGGCACGGGGTGATTAAATGACAGGGCCAAGGTCTTGCAGGGCATCTGTGGCAGAGCTGGGAATTAACCCCAGGTCTCCTGAGACCTGGGATAGTGTTTTAGCCACAAGACTGATCTCTTTCCATTGCTCTGTGCTACCTTTGGATGCAGAGCGATTGCTCAGTTGTGAATAAATCCGTATTTTTATAGCCGCTTGGGTGAAAAGCGCTTTACAAACATCAGGCTTTGGCAGCCCCTTCCAAGACAGGTCAATAAGAACAATCATCATACTAATTCATATGTGGCGCTTCTCAGCAGTAGATCTCAAAGTGCTTTACAGAGAGGGGCAGTGAACATAAGAACATAAGAATGGACACACTGGGTCAGACCAAAGGTCCATCTAGCCCAGTATTCTGTCTTCTGACAGTTGCCAGTGCCAGGTGCCCCAGAGGGAATGAACAGAACAGGTAATCCCTAAGTGATCCATCCACTGTCGCCCATTCTCAGCTTCTGGCAAACAGAGGCAAGGGACATCATTCCTGCCTGCCCTGGCTAATAGCCATTGATGGACCTACATAGCCTTCGTGAACTTATCTAGTTCTTTTTTGAACCCTGTTATACTCTTGGCCTTCACAACATCCTCTGGCAAGGAGTTCCACAGGTTGACTGTGTGTTGTGTGAAAAAATACTTCCTTTTGTTTGTCCCTGCTGCCTATTAATTTCATTTGGTGACCCCTAGTTCTTGTGTTATGAGAAGGAGTAAATAACACTTCCTTATTTGCTTTCTCCACACCAGTCATGATTTTATAGACTTCTATCATATCCCCCCTTAGTCGTCTCTTTTCCAAGCTGAAAAGTCCCAGTCTTATTAATCTTTCCTCATATGGCAGTCGTTCCATACCCCTAATCATTTTTGTTACCCTTTTCTGAATCTTTTCCAATTCCAGTATATCTTTTTTGGAGATGGGGCGACCACATCTGCACGCAGTATTCAAGATGTGGGTGTATCATGGATTTATATAGAGACAATATGATATTTTCAGTCTTATTATCTGTCCCTTTCTTAATGATTCCCAACATTCTCTTCGCTTTTTGACGGCCACTGCACATTGAGTGGATGTTTTCAGAGAACTATTCACGACTTCAAGATCTCTTTCTTGAGTGGTAACAGCTAACTTAAACACCAACATACAGTATGTATAGTTGGGATTATGTTTTCCAATGTGCATTACTTTGCATTTATCAACATTGAATTTCATGTGCCATTTTGTTGCCCAGTCACCCAGTTCTGAGAGATCCTTTTGTAGCTCTTCGCAGTCTGTCTGGGACTTAACTATCTTGAGCAATTTTGTATCATCTGCAAATGTTGCCACCTCACTGTTTACCCCTTTTTTCAGATCATTTACGAATATGTTGAATAGGCCTGGGCCCAGTACAGACCCCTGGCGGACACCAGTATTTACCTCTCTCCATTCTGAAAACTGACCATTTCTTCCTACCCTTTGTTTCCTACCTTTTCACCATTATCCCCATTGTACAGATGGGGAAACTGAGGTACAAAGAAGGGAAATGACTCTCCCAATGTCATAACAGATCATTGGCAAAGTGAGGAAGAGGAGCCAGGGCCTCTGATGCCCAGTTGTGTGCTACAGTTGCTGTCCCATGCTTCTGTTTCGCAGCGTGTTCCACCAGCGGCGGGTCAGGCTAAGGGTGCTGAGTAGCAATGCAGGTTCTCTGCAGGCTCTTCAGGGCAGGGGCCGTGCATTGGGTGCATCTGTGCAGTGCCTAGGCCCTGCCCCTAGCCAGGGACCCCTGGGTGCTACTGAGCTATTGCTGTGAATAGGAACTAAGGTGTCAGTCACAGGTAGCCCAGCTAAGGGACTGCAGGGACTGTCATTTTCCCTGACGGCCAACAGAGGGAGCTCCCACCCCACAGACCCGCCCAGCTCCTCTCCTGGGGGAGACCCAGCCAGGGCTGGCTAGGAATTAGCTACATTTCCAGCTAATGACCTGGGATCAGTGTTCGCGTCTGTCTGTCTGTCCTGCCAGGGCCCCACAGGACCCCGGCTTGAGGGTCGTCTCCCACGTTGCCGGGTGACGATGCGGCATTTCGCTGTCCTGCCCAAGTCCCCGCGAGGCAGCGGCCTGGCTGCGGGTCTGGGTCTGGGGGCTCCCGGGGAGGGCGCTGGGTCATCACATCCAGAAGCATCAAATTGTCTGAAACATTTTATTCATCCCCCAGCCCCACCGGTTTGGATTTTGTGCAGCCGGCCCCCTGGCCGCTCTGCTCCCTTGCAGCGGGGTGGGTCCCTCCCCACCCTGGGCCTCGACCGGGGTCCAGGTGGGGGCTGGGGACCCCTCCAGCTATAGGGCTGGGGAGGGCGCGGAGAACAGAGGCGAGGACAAGGGAGGGAAAGGAGGGAGAGAACAGGAGAATGGAGTGGGGGGTGGAAGTCAAAGGGATGTGCTGTGGGGTGCAGGGGGAAGGGGCAGATAGGGAGAGAAAGAGGCGGGTAGGAGAAGGACGGGCGGGGGGGTTTGGTGGTCAAGGCACTGGGCTGGCACTCAGGAGACCTGCATTCTGTTCCCAGCTGGGCCACTGAGCTGCAGTGAGACCTGGGAGCTTGGTGGGGCAGGGCCAGTTTCCCTCCCTCGGGGTCAAGCAGCATCGGGGGCCTGGGCCCAACTCATCCACGGCCTCATCGAAACAACCAACACCAGGAAGGGGAAGAATGCAGCGAGCTGGAGAGAGAAAACTCAAGTGACCCGCGGGTCCAAGTGAGAAATCTAAATGGACCATGAGGCAGCCTTGGGGGGCCTTCACCTGCCCGCATGTGGGGAGGGCAGGCCAGGAAAAGGCTAGAGAGGAGATGGAGGGGCAACAAGATCCCTTGTGTAACAATCTGATAACTAACTTTCCTGGGTAACACCGCATGGCAGGTCCCTGTGGTGATAGCCGAGATTCCAGTGTAACCCCGCACAGTGGGTCACCATGGCGATAGCCATGTTCCCTGTGTAACACTGCATGGCATGTCCCGGTAGTGATAACCAAGCTCCCTGGGTAAAACAGTATGGCGGGTCCCGGTGGGGATAACCAAGTTCCCTGTTTAGTACCACACAGAGGGTCCCCGAGATGATAACCAAGTTCCCTGGGTAACATCGCACGGCGGGTCCCCGTGGCGATAGCCGAGATCCCAGTGTAACCCCGCACGGCGGGTCCCCGTGGCGATAGCCAAGTTCCCTGTGTAACACCACACGGTGGGTCCCCGTGGCGATAGCCGAGATCCCAGTGTAACCCCGCACGGTGGGTCACCATGGCGATAGCCAAGTTCCCTGTGTAACACCGCACGGTGGGTCCCCGTGGCGACAGCCAAGATCCCAGTGTAACCCCGCACGGCGGGTCCCCGTGACGACAGCCAAGATCCCAGTGTAACCCCGCACGGCGGGTCCCCGTGGCGATAGCCAGGTTCCCTGTATAACTCTGCATGGTAGGTCCTGGTGGTGATAACCAAGAACCCTGTGTAACACTGCATGGTGGGTCTCGGTGGTGACAGCCAAATTCCCTTTATAACTCCGTATACCCAGTTCCCTGGGTAACACTGCACAGAGGGTCCCAAGTTACCTGTGTATCCCCACACTGCAGGTCTCCGTGGCGATAGCCAGGTTCCCCATGTAACACCACATTGCGAATCCCAGTGGTGATAACCAAGTTCCGTGTAACCCTACACAGTGGGTTCCCGTGGCGATAGCCAGGTTCCCTGGGTAACCCCACACGGTGGGTCTCCATGGCGATAGCCAGGTTCCCTGGGTAACCCCGCATGGCGGGTCCCCGTGGCTATATCCACTCGGCGCTGTGAGGGGGTCGGCTGACAGCAGTACCAGGCCCTGTGTGCCAAGGGCACGTCTCTAACGTTGGCTTGGGGCCTGCGGGGCGGCTCTCACCATGGAGCTGCGGGGAGCCACACCAATTCTATACAAGTCTGTTTTAAATTAAATGTCGAAGGTAATTTGATGTTCGTTACTGGGATGAACCGGCCCCCTACAAAAGCCGGGCATGGTGGAGGGGGCCCTGCGTGCTCTGCCCATACACTGCAGTGCTGGCCCACAGCACCCCCTGATATTCCATTCCTGATCTCCTTAACCCTCTGCCCCCTGCTGTCTCAGCCCTGGGCTCCCCTGTACCCACAGTTCGCTGACGCCCCTCAGTCCTGACCTGCGGCCCAATCTGTACTTGGGCAGGGGGGGTTCACCAAGCAACCTCCCTGGTGCAAGGGCGTCCTGGGGCAATGCTGGCTAGCGGCCAGGGGGTACAAGCACTCTGCGCACACCCCACGATGCAGTCCCCCGACACACCCCGACTCCACGCCCCCTCGCTTAGACACACAAGACATGGAACTACAGCGCAGCAGCCAGAGAGCAGCTGTGAGCACTTGGCTGACAAGTGCTGGCTGGTTTAACATGCTTTCAAAGGGACTTGATGGACAGGTTTGGCCTCAGCAGAACGAAACGCTCCATATGTCGCTGTCTTTAAAAAGCGGGGGGTGGGGTGGGGTGGGGGGTCCTTCCCGGTGAGGGACCTGGGAAAGTCTCCAGATCCTCACTTGGTGGAATTACTGTACTTCCGCTGAGCACAGCAGCCCGCCTTCTGCCGCAGAACCGGTCCAGAACAGTGCCCAGGGCTGGGTCGTCCTCATGGGCGGGGGCGGGTCCCTGCAGCCGTTCTTAGCTGTTCCCAGAGTGGGGCCCTTTGTCTGCCCCGTGCCATCAAGAAATGAGCCCTGCCCATGGCGCCCTTGGCCCCTGGATCGCGACCCCCAGAGCAGAGAAAGGCAAAGCCAAGCCGGCCCAGCGTCACGAGGGGTGAGGCTGTCTGCAAATCTCCAGGGGATCCTGGGACAGGATGACACAGAGGGTAGGGTGGTGAGCTGGGCTGTTCAGAGCCCCCAGCTCCTTGGCTCCAGGCTGCTGGTGCCCCAAGGGTGCTGTCTGGTGGGCTGCGAGTCGGCAGGTTACAGTCCTGCTCTAGGAGAAGAGTGCCCGCCTCTCAACTTGGCAGAGGGGTCAATGGCCAACATGCTCCCCGGTGCATGTGCCTGCCAACCCGGGCTGCAGGCCCAGCCTGTCTTGCCAGTGTTCAACTCCTGTAAGGAGGGAGACAGCATGGCCCTGGGATAGAGGCACTAGGCCAGGATCCAAGAGAACTGGGCTCTCGGTCCCAGCTCTGCCGGCGACCGTGGGCCATCACCCCCCCTCGGGGCCTCAGTTTCCCCTCCCGCTCTTTGTCTTGTCTAGTTGGATGATGAGCTCCTGGGAGCAGCGCCTGTCTCTCCCACTGTATCTGCGCAGCGCCTGGCATGACCCGGCTCTGAGCTCACTTGGAGCCTACAGCTGCCACTGCAGTAGAACCGATAATGAAAATGAATAGAGCTGAACAAGCCAACCCTGTCCCAGGCTTGGCCCGACTCCTCGGCATCAATTTGGTCTCTGCTCACAGGCGGAAGTTCTTGGAGTTGTTCCTCATGGAAGCTGAGTCACTGGCTTCTCCCCCAGCTGCTCCCAGGCTGGGTCTGTGCTGCAGAGTTACCCTGAGCGCGGGTGAACCCCCGGGTTATAACTCGAGTCCCGTCCGCACACAGCACCCCTCTGGCTGGGGCCGCCTGGCCCAGCCGGGGGTAAAGGCCGCAGCTGGCCGGGACGCGACTCACCAGCCGCTGCCACGCCCGCTCTTTGGTCCGCTCGCTCCAGGGTGCCGCACAGCTGGGCTGCGAGGCAGTTCGGACGCAGGTCGAGCTCTTGCTCAGGGAACCCTTCCACCCGCTGGCGACGGCCCCCGGCAAGGCCAGGCGACATTTCCTAGTGGGTCCGTCTGAAAACTTAACACCAGCTTCCTCCAGGAAACTAGATCTATCTCCCTGGGCGCCCTGGAGGGGCGATACCTCCCCGCTCGCTAGCACCGAGGCCGGAGCTTTAAAACAACAAGACCTTGGGGGCGGGGGGGGGAAAGCAACCAGCAGAGTGAACTTGAGCAAGGCAGCGATGAGCAAATGCACTTGGTAGCTGGGAGCCCTCACAACAGTCCCTCGGCGGCTTGGCCTAAGGCACCTCAGCTCCAGCTACCACCTCATAGCCACCTGCTGTCTTGAACATCCCTCCCCTCCTTCATCAGCGACTGTCTGCTCCCCAGAGCCGGGACCAGGCCTCCCGTCTCTCTGATCACCCACAGGCCGCCAGACGCTCTGCACAGGGAGCGCAGCGACGTGAGGCCCTCTTGCAGGTGGGGAAACTGAGGCACGGAGCAGCGCGGTGACGCCCCCAAGGGCCCCCAGCAGGTCAGTGTCAAAGCTCAGAGCTGAGCCCAGCTCTCTTGGCCCCTAGGCCAGGATGTCACAGTGCAGACCACCCGGCCTTTCCAGTGCCCGCCGGGGAGCACAGCCCCGGACACCTGGCGTAGCGGGTGGGGTGTGTGCTTAGGGCTACCTTGCTTGCAGTCACCCCACCCACCCGAGCAAATGAGCCCTGACCCTGGGGCCTCTGTGCTGGGAAAGCCCCATGTGCTTTGAAGCCCTGGCCGGCTTCCTCGAATCCAGCCGCTTTTCGAATCTCATTTCTCTGCACTGCCAGCCAGTTCTGAGCGATTCCCAGCCACGCCCCCTGCTCAGCCTCTCTGCCGCAGCTCCCTCCCCCCACCCCGTTCCCGGCAGGAGTGGCAGCACCGGGGGGAACCAGCCAGACTGGCAGAGTCCCCTGCATGCTTGTGTAGCACCGGGAACACAATGGTGTCCTGCCAAGGATCCTGATGCCCTCAGCCAGCCTGCCCATCAGTGATCTGTGATTTGCAGGGTGCTGGAAGGTGGGCAGTGGAGGCCTGGCACTGAAGGGAAGAGCTCTACAAACTCTTAGCAGTAGTTGGACTTTTATCTGCTCTTTTAGCTGGGGGGCTGCGGGGATTCATTCCCAGGGCCCCGACCCGAATGTGAGAGGAAGCCAAAGCGCCAAACACCAGCTAAAACTCAGCAGGATTAGAATGCAGGTGCCGTGGGTTTAGGCACATTAATAGCTAACCCCTGAGCTGGAGGAGATCTCTGCTAGTCAGCAGTGATAGTCATGAAGCTGTTCTCATCGGGAGATCTCCAAGCACTTTACCAAGCAGGTCAGCATTATTATCCCCATTTTATAGATGGGGAAACTGAGGCACAAGGCGGGGACGTGACTTGCCCAGGGCCACCCATCAGGCCAGTGGCAGACCCAGGAATAGAATCCGCGTCTCCGGAGTCCCAGTCCGGTGCCCTATCCACGAGAACGTGTCCTGTATGACCTGGCTGCGGAGCACAGTGAGGTCAGAGGGCAGCAGCCTCACACTAATGACATGTGCAAAGGGAGCCGGTTAACGTTGCCTAACGAACCCTGGTGGTCGCATCTCCTGGCTGTTTACTGCACCAGCCAGTTGCAGTGTGATGGCTGATAGTGGCCCATTGCTGGTCTCTGCTGGCTGGATTCTCTGACCGGCTCCAGGGCATGCGATCACGTCTCCTTCCAGTGGCTGGGAGTCCCCAGGGATCGAAGTCCTGCCCCTGGGAATGGCGATTCCCCTGTAGCTCAGGTCAGAGATGCCTTTTGCTTATGAGCCTAGGAGCTGAACGTGTGTATGGCCACAGCGTATTGGTGAGTACAGAGGCTGCAGTCAGCTAGGGGCAGCATGGTCTAGTGGGGGGAGCAGTAGGCTGACACTTTGCAAACCTGGATTCCGGTCCTGGCTCTGACGTGCTGCGTGACCCCTCACCCGGTTTATCCCAGCTGTCTGGCTAGGCTGGCAGCTCTCACTCTGTGGGTCTGCATCGCCCAGCACAATGGGGCCCTGATCTCTGCTGTGCCCTGGGCTACTGTAAGCCAGATAGTAACATCCTGGAGGCTGCCCGGCAGCCGCGCTCGCAGGATTGGCTCCTGCCCTTAGGGGATTAAATGCTGGGAATGGTAATGGGGAAGAGTAAATTTGCGAACTGCATGATTTATAACGTTCCATTGATAAAACCTAATTACTTCCTCCTCCGCCGTTTCTTCCGCTCGCCAACGGGCCTCGCTGCATCACCGTCGAAGTCTCATCCATCCATGACTCAGGTGGCCAGAGCAGACAGGTCCGGGCTGCTGATGCATGCAGCTTCCTCCGCGGGCACTGAACCAGATGCACAAGTTCTGACCTGCTCCGTCACCCGCAGGATGGGGGAATTTACAGGCTGCTTCCACGTCAGTGGGGTGTTTTCTGGGCAACTTCACCGGGACACAGGCGGTGGGGCGCTGGCTGCTGTCCAGATGGCATGGAACCCAGGGGACATTCCGGTTTCCCGATGACACAAAGCAATTACATTACGCGCTTCCCAAGAGGACTGGCAATTCAATTTGGGGTTTGTTAGCGCAGGCCAGATGAGAGCGGCGCTGGCTTTAATGGCTTTGCCGTTTGCGTTATGATCTCGTGGCGAGGGGGCACTGCTTTCGTGGTTTGGTCGCTGCCGTTCGCAAAAAGCTTTCCAGAGAGGCAGAGCATCTGAGCCAGAGACCATTCCTAACTCAGGGCTGGGTCCTGCAAGTTGGGGGGTGCCCAGCCCCGCTGGGCATGGAGCAGCACAGCCCCGGGAGGTGGAGGAGGAAAAGGGGCTGGATGCTTTGCACTGGGTGTCAGCTAGTGATCTGGGCTGGGGTCTCTCTCCTCCCCGTGTGCCACAGGACCCATCAGCGGTGGTTTGGCCACTAGGTGGTTCCCTGCAAGATCCAGTTGAAGCTTCATTTTGGACCCGGGCGTCTCCTCCGTGACTGCGCTGCAATTCCTCCCAAGGCATTTTCCAGCCACTGGGCAGAGCCACCTAGAACATCCCCTGTGTCCTACCCAGCCCCCATACACACTTGGGGGCGTTCCAGCACAGAGGCGTGATACTGGGGCCAGCTGCTCTTGGGTACTTCCATTAATGATTTCCTGCATCCCAGGGCCCCAGTCCCACCTGCACAGATTTCTGGGGAGGGAGTTTTGGGGGAGGGGCATCTTCCTAAATCTGGGGCTCCCGACCAAGGAGGATGGGGAAAGTCCCAAGAGGGGAGAGTGCCTCTGGATGGTATGATCCTGCCGCGGTCCACTACTGCTCTGGGTAGGTACCAATACAGCCAGCTGTATGATGCAGCATCGTCTAGAACCCCCACTAGCCATGGGGAAGGACAGTCCTGGTATTTCAGAGGCCCCCTCCTCTCTGTGGGTGGGTTTGGGGCACCTCCAAAGGCAGGCTCTGTGACCTGCGTGGCTGAGTCAGGTTCCAGCAGCGAGTGAGAAATTTCTAGCTGCACCTCCTGAGAGGGCATGAAACCAAATCACGTTCGTATCCCTTCCCATTTGCACCTCACTAAAATGTGGCACCCTAGGACTGAGCCTCGGAAGAGGACAGTGCACACAGCACCTGTTTGCCCTGGATTAAGTTTCACAAACCCTCGTCCCGGCCAGTGGGAGAAGGAGAGATTATCGCCATTTTACAGGTGGGGAAACTGAGGCACAGAAGCTAACTCCACTGCTAAACAGTGAGAGCTGGGAGCAGGACTCACAAGCCTGATTCCCTCACCTGTGTGTGAACCACTAGACCTGGGAGTAAGGCACCCAAAGGTCTCATGGTTCGTATGACCAGCTGATCAGTCCATGAGCTGCCAGAATTTGCTAGTGTTCTGAAGGGTTTGTGACTTGGGTGGGCGGGAAGGGAGCATAGCAGGGGGCGGGTAATAAACCACTGCGCTGCGGTGGATTCTCCATCACTGATAATTGGTAAATCAAGACCGGATGCTTTGCTCAAAGATCTGCTTCAGCTCACCCTGGAATTAACCCCGGGACGCCCCATGGCCAGGGCTGTGCCGGTCAGAGATGGGATGATCACAATGGTCCCGTCTGGCCTTGCAATCGACGAGGTTCCGGTTTACCAGGCCCAGGGCTCGGCGGCGGCGAGGTGCGTCGAAGGCCTGCGGGGCCTGAATCCGAGCTCGCAGGGTTGGGGAGCGGATGACTGCGGTGCAGGGAGCCAGGGTGAGTGGGTGGAGGGGTGCTAGAGAGGGCTGTGGGTCTCTCTGGTTTCATGAGTCGCTTCTCAGTAGCGGAGGAATTGGCGCTGGGTTCGAAGAGCGGGCCGTGGGAAATACCAAGGTCAGGTGCACAGCCAGACAGCCGGCAGAGCCCCCTTCTCCTGCGGTGAGCTCCCCTGATCTCCCCAGATGAGCAGGGAGAAGCTTAGCTAGTGCACGGAGCTGAGACCTGGGAGGAAAAGCCAGGTGTTGTGGGGGTGGGGTGAGCTGGCGCCTACTGCTCCTTCCCTGCTCCTGGAACTGTGATGTGGCGGGGCGTATAAACCCCACACTGGCAGTGACGGGTTTACAGGGAGCCAGAGACACCTCCAGGGGATTAGACCCAGCGGGGGAAAACCAGGCTGGGTGGCTCCTATATAAGGGGACTGCAGGGCCAATGGGAGAGGGGAATGGAGAGAGGAGACCTGGTATGGAGAGTATACCCCAGGCCTGGAAGGCGTGTTCCTGGGAAAGGTGCCTGCGGACAGGTGGATGTAGAAGCAGTCTGGGGACACAGTGGGGGCTTGTAGGGAGCAGATCTTAGCTGCTTAAACGCAGGGTCCCAGGGCTGGAAGCCAGAGGAGAGGGTGGGCCTGGGATCCGGGCTGGGTTCCTGGGCCATCCCCAGACAGATAGGAATGCCCTCCTGAGAAAGAAGAGGCAGGGACCATAGAGCCCACGTTGGGGCCGATGACCCGACGCAGGTTGTGGGACTTTTGGCCTGTGGACTCCTTGGCCCGAGAAGGGGAGAGATTATGAATGGCCTGGCCAGAGGGCTGGAGCTGGGAGAAGAGACTGACTGTCACTGCAGCGCCCTGCCCAGCTGTGAGGGGATGTGCCGGCTGGTGATTTGCTCCATTGCAGGACCCAGCGCCCCAGTGTGGCACTGAGGGTGCTGGTCCCCGAGGCGCTGCCTCCTCTTGTGACGAAGGGGGAATTTTCTGCAATGTTTTTATGAATCCCATGTGTGCCTCAGTTTCCCCTGTATTTCACATGGTACCCAGTGGGGGTGCGGGGAAGGACTGTTTGCTTTGAGGGCAGGCTAAGAGACATGGTATGAATGTCTCCTGGTAGTCTAAGCCAGGGTGGGCCAATAAAAAGGACGGGGGAAGGCCGACCCCGCATCAATGGAGGGTCTGAGAATACACTGGAAAACCCAGACCCACGACACTGAAACCCAGCAGCCAACGCCCCAGCATGAGATCAAAGGGGTGGGAAGGGGTGAGATGGAGGGACAGGTGCTGGCTGCTGGAAGGAGTCGGGGGGCTCTGACCTGGGAACCGACCAAACACAGAGCCTGAACAATGGGGTTCATTCCAGCTTGGCTGGGCTCTGGGATCCCCGGGACGATCTGTGCTTTGACCTTCCTTCCGCTGCGCCAGCCTAGGACTCCCCAGGCTGTGTTCCAGGTGACGAATCAACCTGATTGTTCTGACAGCGCTGTGTGTGCGTCACTGTCACTGCTTGGCGCGGGGCGGAAATCCCTGCAGAATGCACACGTCTCTACCAGGAGTCGCTGGTTCAGTGACACCCACGCTGGGTCAGACCATCCAGCCCAGTGTCTTGTCTCTGCCAGATGCTGCTGAGGGAATGAATAGAAATGGGCAGTTTAGCGTCTGATCCATCCCCTGTCATCCTGGTCCCAGGTTCTGGCACTCAGAGGAGTGGGAGCCCTTGGGGATCTGGCACACGGCAGAGATTCCTCCTAGAGACTGTTCCAATGCTGGGGGTGCAGCACCGATCTAGCTCCAGGTACTTCCAGCAGACTTCCTAATCCCTCATGGAGCATCTGCTGAACTGCTAGCAATTCCTGTGTGGCCGGGAGTGCCACCGCTGAGATTGTGCTAGAGCGAGACAGCCCCTGCCCCAGAGAATGACAAGCCGAATAGAGAAGGCAGCCACGGGGCTATGAAAAGAGCCGTTAACCACATTGTACAGCTGGGGAATTGAGGGACTTGGCCAAGATGCCCCAGGGAGTCAATGGCAGAGGAAGGATTTGACCCTATGTCTCCTAATGGTGGTTTATTGCCTTAGCCACAAGTCTATCCCCCCTCTCTGCTCTTGTCTCCGCTCAAGGGCCAGCCACATTCACTGGCCAACATAAATTACAGCCAGTAGCCCCCCGCCTCCCCTGCACTGCATCCCAGTACAGCTGAAATTGCCCCTTGGCATCCCTGGAAGGCATGTGGCCCTGGTTTGGGGGCTTGGTTTATAAACTCACATGGAGCCTTTAATGGAATTATAACAAGAAAACCTCGGCAGGGCTGGGAATTTCAAACAGATGCTGATTAGCTGAGCCTTTCCCACACTGTGTGGAAGGTTGAAGTCTGCTTTCTTAAAGGGACAGAGGCAAGGAAGGTTGGTTGAACATTTAGGACTTGGCTTGAAAATAAACTTTCATGTTAATAGGGAGGGTTTCATGGGTTTCCTCTAATTTCAATGTCCTTGCTAAACTCACCTGCTTTCATTATTCCCAGCACCACACAGAGGCGTCAGGTGAGAGCAGGAGGTCCCATTGTGCAGGGTGCTGTACATACCAACGGGTGAGAGCCAGTCCCTGCCCCCAAGACCCTGCAGTCTAAATAGCAGAGCTGGTCAAGGATGGGGGGCGGGGTATGTTCCTGCAGAAATTTCTGATGAAATAATATTTTTGTCTAAATTTTGCACCAAAAATGTCACCTGTTCGGCAGAGACAATGGGGGATGAGGTGAGATTGGTTATTGCCCCAACTTCCACTGGGGCAAGAGACAAACTTCCGAGCTCTGCAGGGCTCCTCCCGAAGTCCACTCCCTGCCTGCCCGAGCTCTGCACGGCTTCCGGGAGCGACCGCCTAGGGGCGGCCAGGGAGGCTCCCCCACCCTGAGGGCCAGCTCCAGAAACTCCCATTGGTCGGGAACCGCGCATGGAGCCTCCCTGGCCACCCATGCACCTAGGGGTTGCAGGGACCTGGCGGCCACTTCCTGAGAGCTGCGGTAAATGCCGCTGGGCTTCCGCACCCTGAACTCCCTGCCCCAGCCCAGAGTCCCCTCCTGCACCCAAACTCCCCCCTGCAACACCCCAACCCCCTGCCCCATCCCACTGCTGCACCCCAAAACCCTTCATCCTCAGCCCCACCCCCAGAGCCCACACCCCCAGCCAGAGCCCTCACCCCCCCAACTCCGCACCCCAGCCCCCTGCCCCAGCATGGAGCCCCTTCCTTCACCCCAAACCCCTCATCCCTGGCCCCACCCCAGAGCCTGCCCCCCACCCCTCACCTCCTCCTGAAGCCCAACCCCCTGCCCCAGCCCAGTGAAAGTGAGTGAGGGTGGGGGAGAGCGAGCCATGGAGGGAGAGGAGATGGAGTGAGCGGGGGCGGGGCCTCATGGAAGGGGAGGGTTAGGGGTGGGGCCTCGGGCGAGGGGCGGGGCGGGGGTGTTCAGTTTTGTGTGATTAGAAACTTGGCAGCCCTAGTTCAGCCTCGGGGCCTATTGTTACTTGCTTCGCACCTGGTCTAGTCATTTATACCTGTGCAAAGCGGGCGTGAAAGCTGCTATCCTGACCGGGTAGCATTTGACTCCCAGTGTGCCCTGCCCAGAGCGCAGGCCAATGGAGAATCCAGCTAAACAAAAACACCATTATACGAACAAAGGAGCCACTGACAGTCCCATTTGTTGATTTCCAATCAATCTTTCTTCCTGCACACGCTGAGGGAGAATGCATGTTAGAAGGATACCGCAATGTTCTTGGCTTCCCGTCGCCTGGCACTAAGACTGATCTGCAGTTGGGCAGATCAATACAGCCCGTAATGAGTTATGGATTGTCTGAGTTAACACGGTCAGGCGGGCGGGGTAGTTGGGGGTTTAAAAAAATACCGTTTCAATTTGAAAGTGGCTCCGAGATCTGCGCTGGGGCTTGCTGTGCTGGGCACTAAGACCAGGCTGGGCTAGACTGAGCCAGGACGTCATGGATTCTCCATCACTTGGAGCCTCGAGATCGTTATTAAAAGACACACTTCTAGCTCAACCACAAGGTATGGGCTGCAGGAGCCATTCTGTGGCATTCTCTGGCCTGTGCTATGCAGGAGATCAGCCTAGCTGATCAGAATGGTCCCTTCTGGCCTTAATATCTGGCCCAAGCCACTGGCCCGACCCCCAGGCAGGCCCAAGCCGCCCCTGGCCGGTGGCAGGCCCAAGCTCCAGGCTGCTGGCTGGAGCTGAGCCCCTACCGGCTTCAGGGGAGACGGGGAGGGAGAGCGGGGCCTTGGGGCGGAACACGGGCGGGGCCACAGGCTGGGTTAGGGGAGGCTTCGCCTGCCCTGGCCTTTGATACCCGCCGCCCATGTATATGACCTTCATTATCAAAGCATCTGAGCACCTCACACTTTCCCAACAGCCCTGGGAGACAGGCCAGGGCCGTCATCCCCATTGTACAGGTGGGAAACTGAGGCCCAACTCCTCAGATGTGTCTAGGCACCTAACTCCCATTGACTCCCCCAAGGAGACAGGGAGTCAGCAGCAGAATGCCTATGGAACACTGGTACCCAGGGCTCTGCCCATTGGGCCATCCTTGTGCTGCCATGGCGACCGGCTGCCCCTGGGTGTATAGGATGACACAAAGCAGTGAAAACTCAGGCCCTAGGTGTGTCTTTTGCTTTGGTTTCCTCCTAAGCATATTTCCAGCGGCTTCACATAAGCCAGCAGGTGGGTAGGAATTTTAAAGGGAATGAGACAGTGTTTTAAAAAAAAGGCTAGCTCATGAGATTTCCTCGTCAGCCTATTTCTGAAGCACCGCCCAGCGATGAGCTGGATGAAATCCCAATCTCTCTCCAGATCAGACTGTGAGGATACAAGGGGTAATGAGCTTTAGAGTCACTACCACTGAATTAACAATCAAAGATGCTGCATGCCATTGGTTATCATATATGTAATGAAGTGTCCAGTCTCAGCTGATTAGCTAGCAGTCAGGGCCTATGTTTTTCATAGAACATCAGGGTTGGAAAGTCATCTAGTCTAACCCCCTGCTCAAAGCAGGACCAATCCCCAATTTTTGCCCCATATCCCTAAGTGGCCCCCTCAAGGATTGAACTTACAAGCCTGGGTTTAGCAAGCCAATGCTCAAACCACTGAGCTATCCCTTCCCCCCCCCTTTTTAAAAGCAACTAGTGATTCTGGCTGCCTTAGTTCCTGGGTCCTCAACAGGCGATGCCTTAAAAGCACTGGATTTCCATCAGACGTGTGTTTGGCAGATCGGAAAATCAGCTCCTTTTTAAGGCATCTCAAGCTGAGCCCCCAAAATCCTGAGTCACTTCTGGAAATGTTTGTTGCCCCCAGGCTCCCATCAAGAAATACAGCTTCATGTTTGCACAGAGCTCAAGGATTGATCCAAACCAAAAGCAGAGGCCCCCGCCCCTTACCACAGTCTGGGTACGGTAGGGGAAGCTGCTCCCCACCCCATGCTGGATCTGTTCTGCGGATTTAATTTACCCAGGGTCACAGTGGCGTCTCCATCACTGGCGAGTTTTAAAGCCCGTGTAACAGACCTGTTCTAGGGGCGATTTGGGGAAGCTCTCAGGCCCGTGTTATACGGGAGCCGAGGCCAGGTGATCACAACGGTCCCTCTTGGCCTTGGAGACTGTGAACTCGAGACTTCAGTCCTCAGGGCTTTCCGCCACCTGGGGCCTGCCCTCAGCACAGCAGCCTTTCTGTCCTAGGGCCCCAAGGAGACCCCAAGGGGCCATTCTGGCATCTAGGAATTGCCAGGGTGCAGCAGTTCTCCAGCCATGTCCTCAGTCCCACTCCTATACCCTCCTGCCCAGCTACACTAGAGCCAGGGTTTCCCCGATGCCGGAGAATACCCAGGTGGTTGTGGGTATGTCAGCTTCACGGCTTCTTTGTGCTGCTGCCGTGGTGACTAGGGCCCAGATCACAACAGGGGATCGGGCTCCAGGTGTGTACCTGAGCCAGCATCAACACCTTGCCCAATGGAGGTCTCACAGCCACTCCATATACGGCCTTCAAGCCATCGCTGGGCAGTATGGGAACCTGCCAGAGGAGACCCCAAAAGCCGGCTCCCTGGTGCTCGCAGAGGTGGGGTGTGATGCCTTGTGGGTAAGGCACCAGTGGGACTCCAACTTCGTAGTGTCTCTTCTCTGTCTGGTAAATGAGGTTAATCACACTGACCCCCGGGCTTGGGGGGAAATTCATCCCTGTTTGGGAGATTCAGACACTGCAGCCTTGGGGGGCTTTGAATCAGGGAGACACGTGGTCAGGTCAGCAGCTGAGTAAGCCAGCCGTCTGATAGCCTCTTCAGGGGCTGAGCCCGGGCGACTCAGGAGCCGAATGTGGTGCTAAGGTGGATTGATGCAGCCGGTGAGGGGAAATCTGCCACCCCAAGCCACGCAATGGACTAGCCAGAGGGCTGGAAGGCTGAGCCACCATCGGGGGAGAGGGTGCAAGAGAACAATGCTACGAGGAGCCAGGGATTTTGGTTGGTTCCTAAGCTCCAGCTCTTTGCTGAAAAGTGCCACCGTTAAAATGGCACCGTACCCAGAGGAGCTGCTGTCAGGGTGGGAAATTCGCCCCCGGGCAGGGGGCCAGCAGAAGGGCCAGGCAGCTCTAAAGCCCATTCCGTTGAGCGTTGCCGGACCCCGTCTGGCCTGCGTCTCAGAATTGTCACGTGCCCTGCGGTGGCAGGGGAAGATGGGCCATGCAGAGAGGGGTGGGTCTGCCGTGAGCTGGCAGTAGCAGCGTTAGTAAGTGAGTGCTGCTCAGGAGCCCAGTGTGATTTTTATATCCATCCTTGCTGGGTCCGGGGCCCGCTGTGACCTCCCCCCATTGTATCCCCTGGCAGTGGGCTTTGCACAGGGGTTACTCGGGGCAGGATCGGGCCTGCAGAAACTGCGCTGGGGGTGAAAATGCACGGGGAGGGAAGCCGCAGCTGTGGCTGGTGTTTGGTTATTCTGGTTCGCTACGTGCGCTGCGGTACCACCCGGCAGCCCCAGATGCAGACCAGGGCCAAGTGCTGGACAAAGCGCCGGGCCCTGCCCGACAGAGCTTGTCACCCGAGGGACGCTTTGGCCATGTGCTGCTCCATTCTCACAGCCACGGGGGCAGGAGGTGTGATGAGGTCACGAGATAGCGCCGTGGGGTGGGGGGAGGGCCCAGGAAGAAGGAGGAAGGATGGTCTTGTGGTTAAGCATTTTGGAGACCTGCGATCCACTCCAAGAGCTGCTACAAATGGGTGTGACCTTGGACTAGTCCTGGTGCCTCAGTTTCTTTTCTGCCTAATGGGGATGATGCTAATAGCTGCCGCCCCAGCAGGGGCATTGGGAGGTGGATGCTTGTGAGCACCCATGTAGCGGGGTGCAGGGGGCCACAGAGACTCAGGGCCCCGGCAGATCCAGGCTGGTTTACATCAGCTGTGAATCTGGCCCTCGCCTCTTGGGGGCAGGGAGGGAGGGATCTTTCTACTCCTGAGCTGAGCCAGCCCCAGGAAGCCCAGCAAGTCATGCATCGGAGGGGGGAATAAGCGGGTTTCAGGAGAACAGGAGCCCGGCTGTGGGGAGGGGGGCGACCCGGTCCCAAAGCCGGGTACAGAAGGGTCGATGGGCCGCAGCCTGCGAGCGCTTCCGGCGCTGGCCAGCCAAGGGGACGCTATGGATGTGCCTTGTTCAGGCAGCCACTTCCACCGACAGCCAGCTAGGGTGCCTTTAAGAATAGACCCAACCCCAGCTCATCAGGTGCCCCCAGTCCCCCCCCCGCCTCCCGCCTCCCATCAGCTTGACGTCAGGAGCTGTCCATAGGCCTCGGGGCTGAAACAAAATGGCTGGCTGCTAGCGCCCAGAGAGAGGAGCCCCCCACACAGAGGCAGATGGAGCAGTATGCAATTTTCTAGCAAGCACACACCCTTTGCCAGGCAGGCACCCAGCTAACAGCGAACTCGGAAGCCCCCTGGAGCCGCTGTGGTAGCAGACAAGAGGCCGTAACATGTCTTTGCTCTGCGTTGGAGGTAAGGAAAGGACCAGACCGTGTGTCTATGTTTATATATCTGGGCACAGATTTGATGGCTCTGTGCAATACATACTGCTAGGCTGCTTAACAGCTGGGAGGAGACTTGTGTGTGTTGCAAGCTAGTGACTCTGTATGAGCACAGCTGATGTCTGCAGGAATAGAGCATTAGAAACAGACCCGAACAGAGGGAATTTGTCTGGGGTGTGTATGTGAAATGGGGCTATTTAATGTATGATCCACTCCGGCAGCTGAAAGACAATTTCCTTCTTTCCCACCTTCAGCACATGGCTAATTTGTGGATGTGCATGTGCCTGCCTTTAGGGTGCCTTTGTAATAATGGAGGAAATCGTTGCAAGACCCACAGATATTTTTTTTTTGCATTGAATGGCTCCTATCTGCCCCCCTGTAGTGACAGATCAGTGGGCTTTTTTTGGAAGCGATTATTGCGGGTGGATTGGGTTGGTATTTATTACACATTAGACTTTAACTATTGGGATTTAAAGAGGGCAGCTGAATGTGGGTTAATCCTAGAGCTGCTTTCTCTGCAATGATGGTTAATCCTGTGCAGAGCATTTGCACTGCTAATTTATACCAGAATTGATTTTCACTTTTTTTTGGCAAGCTATTTTTGTAGCGAGGCGTGATTTGCACCTTTTCTTTAATGCACTGGGGTTTTTTCTCTCTCCTTTTGAACCAGTGTTAATTCCAATCCCGTCTTTCTAATGCCATTTTATTCATTTTGAAGTCAGAGAGGCGAGAGGTGACATTTGGAAAGATCGCTTAGTTTATACTTGGCATTTTGAGGTGTGTGTGTGAGATTGTGGGGGGTTTTCCATGTACATCCATTGAATGTTAAACGTGTCGGTATTCGTGTTCTGATCCATTTCCAAAGAATTAGCAATGTCGTCATAAGGGATTGAGAATAAGCCGCTGGCTGGGGCTGAACTTTTAAGGATGTGGAGCATTGGATTTAGGAGCCTTTTTATGATTTTGCAAAGGCTCCCAGTGGCCCCGGCTGGGGAGGGAGGTGGCTGGCTGGTAGCACTATGCCTCGCAGATGCTAATCCTGCTTTGAAAGGACTCGGTGGAACAACCTCCAGGATTTAGACAGGTTTTCATTTGGCAAAGCTAGATTGTTTGTGGGGAGCAGTGATCCCCCCATGTGCTGGCTTCCCGGCTGAATATCCCACTGCGTGGAGCCCTTCTGAGATCCTGAGCCCTCAGCAGTGTGCGAGCTTTCTCCATGTCAGCTTCATTCACAAAACCCAGCCCAGTCTAGAACACCCAGCCAGCGTTTTCAGACAGTCTTTGCATATTTGGCAGGTGCATTGAAAGAAATCACATATGGGGGGGGGGAAGGGAGGGAGACGACACAAATGACGCCCTCTTATAGGGTGACCAGACAGCAAGTGTGAAAAATCGGGACGGGAGTGGGGGGTAATAGGAGCCTATATAAGAAAAAGACCCACAAATCAGGACTGTCCCTATAAAATCGGGACATCTGGTCACCCTACCCTCTTACCCGTGCTTGTCCCAGCAGAGATTTCAGGAGGCGATTGGCTTTTCATGAAAAGCCCCGTGTCTGCCTTTGGAGGAAACCCGCAGAAGTGTTAAGGAATAAAGCACCCCCTTTGCCCACCATGCCAGCCGGAGAGAGGCAGGCCCAGCCCACCCGATCCGATTACACCACTCTAGTTCTGTGTTCCATTGATCAGTCCCCCGAGCCCCGGGCATAAAATCTACGCGTGCAAATTAATAAAGAGCCTGCCATAAATGATTGGGGAAATAGCCTTTTGCTGCCTTGCGGCGCCCTGTGGATTGATGAGGGGGCGGGGTGTGCTGGGAAGGGGGTTGACTGTTATTATTAAAGGCTTCTCCTATAAATCACGGCGCAGATTGTTCGGTGCGCTCCAGCGACAGGCTTCGGCTGATATCAGTTTATGAATGAAATCACTACGGAGGAATGGCGGCCTGTGGTTTGCTGGTGCTGCAGCCTTCAGTTTCTGGCAGGCTCTGAGCGCCTTCCCTATATGGCACCGATGTCCCGCCTCGGGCCCCGGGATATTGGTTGGCAGCTCCGCCGTGGAGCCAGGAGCATGGGTGTGTATCTGGCGCGGTTCACAGGCTCCCCTGCCGCCTGCCTCTTCCCGCTCCCCCAGAACGGCTCATTGAGGTGTCAGCTGCACTTTGCCCCGCACCTCCTGGATTAGCGTCGGGGGACCGGAACGGGGGGGCCATGGGGTCATGGCCCATCCACTTTTCACCAGGGCCCCGGCCCCCTGCCCCTCCTCTTCCCCCGAGGCCCTGCCCCCCAGGCCAGGCCAGAAGCTGGCACCCAGCCCGGGGATCCTGGACAGCTGTGAGGAACCATGGTGCCTCCACCTGCCTGGGGTGGGGGGGGTCCCAAAAGCAGCCCCCGGTCTGTGTCCCCACCCCCAGCCCCCCTCTCAGGGCAGTTGGAGGGTCTGCAGCTCCCCACCGCTGCTCACGCTGCTCTTATCATGGCCCAGCTTCGGCTCTTCGCCCCCCGAGCCCCCCACACCCCCAGCCAGGCCAGAAACCAAAGCCAGGTCGGGGTAAGAGCTCTGGGGAGCCCCGGACCCTCCACCTGCCCTGGGCGGGGACACAGGCCAGGGGCTGGTCTCGGTGGAGGGGCCTGGGCTCCTCTGCTCGGCTCCGGCTTGGCCAGGGAAAAGCAGTGGGGAGGGGGCGGAGACTCGTACCCCGCCCCCCCCCCACCCTTTTAAGAAGAATCTGTCACCCCTATTAACGTACACCCCATCCGTGGCCCCACAAAGTCGTGAGATCTCCTCGTCAACCTCCTCCTGGTGCTGGCCAAGGCAGCCAGCCCTCACTCCAGGAAGAGGAAGCTGGATGGGGGGTGGCTCTGTGGGCCTGTTCCCAGTCCCTTGTCCGATGACGCCTCCAAGCAGGGTTCCTCTGGGCGGCGTCCACTGACTCCTCAGACCCCCCTGAGCGCTAAGGGCCGCCGTCCGGGGCTCTCTGGGCTCAGCGATTCCTCCCCCTCAGTCGAGAGGGGGACCCACCTGTCCCCCTCCCCACAATAGGTATCCAGCACGCATGGCTGCCCGTTGCACCTGGCTCTTGGGTTTGCCCTGGTTTCTCCCTGCCTTTCCCTTTCTTTTCCGGGCGGTTTGCAAGTTCCCCTGGCAGGCGCGTTAAAGAACCGTAAGTCTGGAAGCTTCGGAAATCAAGCCCAGCCTTTGCTAAAATAATCACCTTTGCCACGGGCCTTTTAATTTCACTGTCAAACCATCAGGGGAAAGTAGGGCAAGAAATCCAACGGCACATATTTATTTTCCTGCTTTGGGCCGGAGGATTTAAATAACAGCTCATGAGACACACCCCCGCCTGCTTTTCTGACAGCTCTGAACATCTTTCGTTAACGAGCACAGCTTCCAGGGGGCGGGCAAATCGGCGTCAATATCGTTTATTTCAGAGCCCTTCGCAGGCACTGTAGCTCCAGGGCGGAAGAAGTTGGACTGTTTGAATGCACAAGCTTAATTAAGGACGGGCTCACGGGGGTTCGCCTCACAGGTTTTTCTGGGCCGGCTTCTGGGTGGAAAAGTATCAAGGCCAGATTCTCGGCTGGGTTAAATCGATGGCGTCTCACTGGTGCCCCAAATCTTTAAGCGGCTCCAGATGCACTTGCGGCAACTTTGGCAAGTAACATCACTCCAGTCCTCCCATTTTTGAGTCTATTTTTGCTTCTATGTCTGATAGATTCAGTTCACGCTTGCCCACGCCTCCCTGCTCTGACTTAAATCTTCTCCTCGAATCCTGAACCAGAGCTCTACACAGATTCCCCCAGAAATCCCAGCAGAGGACTATCTTCTGCTTGCCATTGTGGGTCCTACAATGAACGACAGCACAATATAGCCTAGAGCAGTATTAGAGACTGCCTCTAATAGCCAGGGCTGCAAACTGCAAACGGGGTGTCGCGTGACCTCTATGAATTCAGGGGACACAAAAAACCCAGGCCAGTGATCTAGGCTGAAGAACATAAGAACAGCCATACTGGGTCAGCCCAGTGGGCCAGCTAGCCCAGTATCCTGTCCTCCGAAGGTGGCCAATGCCAGGTGCTTCAGAGGGAATGAAGAGAACAGGGCAATTATTGAGTGATCTATCCCCTATCATCCAGCCCCAGCTTCCGACTGTCAGAGTTTCAGGGACATCCAGAACGTGGGGTTGCATCCCTGACCATCTTGGCTAACAGCCATTGATGGACCAATCCTCCATGAACTGATCTAATTCTTTTTTGAACCCAGTTATTGTTTTGGCCGTCACAGCATCCCCTGGCAATGAGTTCCACAGGTTCACTGTGCGTTGTGTAAAGAAATACTTCATTATGTTGATTTTAAACCTGCTGTCTATTCATTTCATTGGGTGACCCCTGGTTCTTGTGTTTATGTGACGGGGTAAATATCACTTCTCTACTCATTTTCTCCACACCAGTCATGAGTTTATAGACCCCTGTCATATCCCCTCTCAGCCATCTCTTTTCTAAGCTGACCGGTCCCAGTCTTTTAATTTCTCCTCATGTGGAACTCTTCGATCCCCCTAATCGTTTTTGTTGTCCTTCTCTGTGCTTTTCCCAATTCTAATATCTCTTTTGAGATGGGGTGACCAGCACTGCACTCGGTATTCAAGGTGTGAGCGTACCATGGATTTATAGCATGACATTATGATATTTTCAGTCTTATTAGCGATCCCTTTCCTAATGGTTCCTAACATTCTCTTTGGTTTTTTGACTGCCGCTGCACATTGAATGGATGTTTTCAGAGAACTCTCCACAATGACTCCAAGATCTCTCTTGGGTGGCCACAGCTAATTTAGACCCCATCATGTTATATGTATAGTTGGGATGATGTTTTCCAATGGGCATCACTTTGCATTTCTCAACATTTAATTTCATCTGCCATTTTCTTGCCCAGTCACCCAGTTTTGGAAGATCCGCCTGTCCTTTCCACTGCCCTTTAAATCAAGGAAGACAACTCCTCAGCTGGTGTCAATTGGCACAGTCGCTTTGAACCTGTCAGTTCACACCCGCCAAGTATTTGGCCCTAGGTATCTGAAATAAATAGAGCAGTAAGAAATCCCTCTTTCACACAGGGTCGGCCTGATTCTGTTTCCTTTCCTCCCACTGGGTGAAATCCAGCTGCCGCATGTAACACCGACAGATGGGATCGAACCTGGGACCAATGGAGCTTACTGCATGAGCCTCACTGCATCAGCTAAAAGCGAAGGCTGTAGAGCAGACTCATTTAACTCTCTCTCTTTCTCTAAGTGGTCTCGGTGCCACTAGATGGGACAGAACACCACACCCATGAGGTGTGTTGGTTACACACACACAGCCTGTGTGGGCCCTCTGCACATGAATGAATTCCACCCCCCCAGAGTAGCCTTTCCTTGGTGAGTCTCTTACCCACCCAGCTGCACAATGCAATGTCTATTTGCTCACCAAGGCGCTGATCCTTCAGTCTCCACCCACTCGTCAAACGAGGCCCCTGGTATGGGCCACGATGCAGGATCGGGGGCCCCCTCCGGGAACGGGGCTGTTAATTGCCAGCCTGACACAGTGACAGCTCTTGGGAATATATTTAGCACCAGCACGACGCTGGAGTCATTTCTTTGTGGATTCTAGCTTCCTATAAATAGGAACTTGGGCGGTGGCGGTTTCTTGACATTATTAAAGCGCCTCCCTGAAGCGTCTGTAATATTAGGACACCGCAAGATGTTGGTTCAAAGCCCTCGTTTTGAGAGGCTTAAAGCAACTTCGAGTGGGTCAATTAAACATCCGGATTTAGCGTCGCAGCAGGGTTTGGGTGGGGGAGTCTGGAGGGGCTGTTACCCGGGTGGGTTAAAAGACTCCCTGGGCCACCCCTTTGCAAAATGCAATTAACAACCAACCCTCCCCAAGCAGGCTGAGCGGGGATTTGTGGCATGTCATGGCCACGGGGACAGGCCGAAAAGGAGAAGGACGTTTCTGAACCCAGCTGCCTCCCAGCGTCTCTGCGTCTGGCACGGGGCCGCGCTCTCGGGAGGCCGTTCAGCCCGTCTCTGCCCTGTGTCATTAGTTATGCCTGCCCCCAAACTCTCCCCGTTCGCATTGGGCAGCATCTTACCCCCTTTGCTCTGCGCCCTGGATACCAAGCGCTGCCCGGCGGTGGAGACGTGGCTTATGGGTCCCAGTATCAATAGCACAAATTTGGGGAGCTAATTCCTCAGCTGATGCAAACTCTCGGCCTTTGATTGACACCGGCTGAGGAAGCAGCTGCTGCTCTCTCTCTCTCTCTCTCACACACACACACACACACACACACACACACACACACACACACACACACACACACACACACACACACACACACACACACACACACACACACACACACACACACACACACACACACACACCCCAGACGGGGTCAGAGCAAGGGCCCATCTAGCTCAGTGTCCTGTCCTCTGACAGTGGCCAGTGCCAGGTGCCCCAGAGGGAATGAACAGAACAGGGAATCACCAAGTGATCCATCCCATCGCCCATTCCCTGCTCCTGGCAAACTGAGGCTAGGGACACCATCTCTGCCCACCCTGGCTAATCGCCGTTGATGGACCTAGACTGTAAACTGGCTTCCATGGAGTTACTCCTGATTTACACCAGAGAGAGAGAGGAGAACCGGGCCCTGGCTTGCTCCGTAGCTCTAGCAACACCCCCAGTGACTCCAGTAAAACAGGATTCAGGATTTGACCCCACGACTGTGGTCTCTGAGTGGCTTTACAAGGCTTAAGAGACTCGAGCTCAGTAAAAGAGAACAAGGCCCAGAGTCTTCACAGTAGCACCACAGACCCACTGAAATCAATAGGAGTTAAGCACCTAAATAGAACGGAAGCTCTAGGACCAAGTCCCCTGCTGCTTGTACCAGGCGCCGAGGCGATGAGAATCCGATCACTGGAGAGGGCCTGGGCAGACCATGCCGCTCGTATTCACAGTCACTGGGTTCCCGCTCCGTTGTATTTCTGCAGGCGAGTGAATTCTCTGGTGGGTTCCCTTACACGTCCTTTCTAGGCCCAATGCTTAGCTTGCCAGGGAGCGCTGGGTGCGGGAAGCCTGGGGCGCTGGCCCTGGAAGGTACGGAGCGTGCAGATAAAGGCAGGTGCAGGGAACGCCGGGACTCAGGAATGTCCTTGTTAGCCTGGCTGCTCCTGCAGAGGCATTAAACATGCCCCGAGTTAGCCGCTGTCAGCGGAGAACAAAATAATCATCCGAAACGTGCTAAGCAAGGAGCGAATAATGGCGAGCGTGGTGAGGTTCTTAGCATTGTGCTGTACGCCAGGGCCACGCAATGACGCTCTCTGAGGCATTCCTCAATGCTAGCTGGGCTCTGGATGGCTCTGGTGAACGGGCGAGGGGGTACGGGCCCTTCCAGCGATTGGTCACCAGAGTCAGTGGGAGTTGGGCGCCCATCTCCCTTTGCAGATCGCAGCCTGAGGGCGGGTTGAGATGCTAAAGGAGATGGTGGTCTCCATCCATTCCCTAGTTGACTGGGGTCCCCAGCCCAAGCTGCCATCCGGCACCAGCTGGGCTCTACCTTTGTGATCTGAGCGGGGCAGTCAAGAGATGAACGAGGCTGTAGCGTGAATTGTCTCTGCTGGAGGCCGTCAGGATGGAGGTGCGTTGTTGGGGAAGGGTGGAGGGGACCATCCACTGCCCACACTGGAGATGGTCTCTCATTGCCACTGTGGTTAATATAGAAACCTTCACCACCATTCAATTGACTCAAAGGGTGGAGTCCAACCTGCACTTCATCAGACTTCAAGAGCAGAACCACGGCCCGATGTACACCCGGGGGTGCCCCTGCCGGACAAAGCTGATCAGGACTACGGTTCTCACCTTCCCCAGTGGTTCTGCAGGGCGGGGCAGGGAGGGAGAAAGGTGGGTGAAGAAGGAGGTGGAGGTGCAGAGACAGTGGGCAGGAGCAAACCAGCAATCAGCAGAGGAAGTCCAGTCAACCGCATGGTCCTCTAGCATCCGTCTGCACATGGACCCCCATCCCCACCACCCAGCGAGCGCGGGTCCCAGCTCTCAGCACAGAGGTGGTGATTCTCGTGCCAAAGACTCCTCCGGCGGGGAGGGGAGGGGATGAAGGTGGGACTGACCTCTTTTCAGGCTCGCTATTTATTAACACAGGTTGGCACAACTTATTGCTGTGTTTGCTCCAGCCGGGACACATGGTTCCTCTCCCATCACCGGCGCTGGGCGGGTTTCTCTCTCGGTTGCCTTCTCCCGGCATGGATTGTGCTTTTGGAAAAAATGATTTCCCCTCCTTTTAATAGTATAATTACCGGGCCCCTCCCCTCTGCGCTGCAGCTTGTCCCTCTGGGCATTGAGGGAAGGCGTTGAGCAAAGCACAGAGAGAGAGAGAAATGCTTCAGTCTGACACCACGGCTTAGAAGAAGGGAGCTGGGCTTGCATCTGTTTCAAGTGCTCTTTGGGTGGCTGGGAAGAGCTCCTAGGAGCTCCCGGGGAATCAGGAATCCTCAATGGTCGCTTGTACCTCTTAACCCCCCGGCGCAAGTTCAAACCCCGAAATTGACTCCCACAGCGGGGTCTGTGGAGCAAGTCCCATGCTGCGGATCCCGGAGCGGAGGGGCCCATCAGCTCAGGAATTGGTCAAGTGCTCGATTTCCTCCAGAATGAGCCCTCAGAGCCGTGTTTCCCAACAGAAAATGAGCCGGCCACATAATCAGAAGGAACAAGCCAGGGCTGAATGTCGGCAGGAGAGTTCTAGCGTGGCTGTATGGCCCGGAGTCGATTCCCGGTTCTACCACCCATGCCAGCTCTCTGGGACAGGGACGGCCTCTTTGTACAGCCCCCAGCACGGGGGCGGGGCGGTGGGGGAGCTCAGTGCAAATCATTAACAGCACAGACTGGCTCGACCCCCCCCTTGCATTTATCCTCAGGGCCTTGTCTATCACCCTGTCAGTGTAAGGGGGCCATAAAGGGGGCAGGAATGGCCCTCTGTGAATGCTCCCCCCCTGCCGGCAAGCAAGCCCTGCTCCCAGCCCTTTGCATAAGGAGCAAGATCTGGGGTGTGGCCACAGCACAGTGCACCATGGCCATTCCCTGGCCCCCCAGGGGACCATACAGAGGAAGAGCGTAGATTAGAGCAGCCCTGAGGCTGTTCTAACTTACTCCAGAATTCAGGGAGTGCTGGGGAAGCTTAAAGCCCCTCGGTCCATACCTGCCTCTCCAGGGCTGGCACAGCACTTGGCTTATGAAGACAGCCCCAGACGCGCCCCGACCGCAAGGCAGGCTTGCAATCCCCCTACTCATTAAATTCCTTTGGTGAGCACATATGGTGTGTCCTGCCCCCTCCCCCGCCTTACCCCTGGCCGAGCTATTTATGTCACTGCAAAGCAGGCCTGACTCTCCCAAGCACTAGGCCTGATGTCTGCTCCCCCTGACTCCTGGGAGAACCCCAGCTAGTATACAGCCACTTAAGCAGCTCCTCTACCGGTCCCACCTCCAGTGTAGAGGGCGTGGTCTGGGGAAAGGGGCGTGGCTAGGGCTCCCAGCATCCATTTGGTCTCCAGTTGCTGGAACAGCCTCTGGGGATGGTTGGGAGGTGACCCAAAACAGAGCAGCCTTAAGGCTGCTCTACTCTGCCCGGGAGACCAGGCAGGTTGGGATCAGGGCGACACGAAAGCTGTCTTTTGAGACGTGCGCAGCACTTTCGCGCTCCTTGTTTTCAGCTCGAGCTGCGGGTGCTCAGCAAGTCTGGAACCCCAGCTCCAGGAGAGCTCAGCGACTACAGCACCCAGAATCGATAGCCGCCTTTGCAAATGCAGCTGTAAGAGTATATGCCTCGGCATTTGGGAATTAGCAGGGGTGTGTGTGTCACAAACCTGTGCAGTGGGTGCCCTTCGTGGCTCAGTTATCCTACCCTGATGCCCCTCTCGCACCGAAAAAGATGTGATCTCTGTATTGCAGGTGGGGAAACTGAGGCACAGCAAAATGACTCCTCTGTGAGTCAGCGACAGAGGTGGGAACAGAACCCAGGAGTCACTGGCTCCTGCGCTGCTGCTCACGCCCCCAGCTTGGGCCTTAGTCTAGTGTCATCCTTGCCCCCCGCAGCACTGGAGCCTCTGACCCTCTGGCGAGAGGAGAAGGGGCAACTGCATCAGGTCCCCTGTGTGCCATGGGCAGCTGGGTGGATCCCATGGGGCGCATCATGGGCTGGGGGAAATAGTCCTTGTGATGACCCATGGGGGGGGGGGTGCATCTGGGAGAGATGCACCTGGCCTTTAGCTCTCTGTGTGCAACGGGTGACTGGAAACATGGCGTGTGGGATGACAGACCAGCGGGTGAGGAGACACACTCGGGGATGCTGCTTGCAGTCAGGCCACTGCCATGTGGAGACACTGAATGGGTGACCCACCAGGATCTGCCAGATCCAAAGCTGGGAAACTCTCCCAGCTGGGGATCGGGGCTTAGTGCCCCGCGCCCCCCCATGCGGGAGGTTTTGCCCTTGTCATCCTCCAACAGAACCCCTCTGCCTGGATTGGGGTGAGCAGCTGAGCTCCCACCAGCAGGCAGGTGGGCAGGAGCAGTGAGTCTGACTGTGGCTCGGGAAATCCTGGAAAGCAAGGAACACACGGATCTGGGGCGTGTTTGCACCCGTGGTTCTGTATTTAACAGGGTGGTTGTTTGGGGGGTGACTTTTTATTAATGGGCTGGAAGGAGAATGAAAGAAGGCCCTGACATATCATGTAAACCATGGACCCGGTGAGACGGGAGGAGACGCAGCTGAGGTCTGAGCCACGCCCCTCCGGTGTGCTCAGCTCCGCTCTGACATCGACTCACTGGGTCCCAGGCTGCTGGTTTTGAGCACCTCGGTATTTGGGGGTTGAGCCTGAGACACATGGGGCCTGTTTCTCAGAGGGGCAGAGCACCCCCAGGGCTGACTGACAGCCATGGGAGCTCAGCACCTCTGAAAACCAGCTCCCCAAAGAGCACACCAAAATAGGGGGGCATTGGCTAATGCAGGTCTATGCGTGCCTCGGTTTCCCATCGATAACGTGGCAGAGGGACGTGGTTTGAGACTGGCTGAGGGAGCTGGAAAGTGCTTTGGGGACAAGGGGGTGCCTGTCCTGAGGAGACGAGAGCTGCTGAGGGAGGCGCTGGCTGAATCAAGGAGTTGCTGGAGTTTTAAGACCCTTCCTCGGGACACCCCGTGACATTCTAGCTCTGCCCCATCTCCGCAGGGCTGTGGTGAGGGTCCAGTGGCCGGTGTTCGCAAAGTGTTTTTGTGGAAACTAAGGCTTGAATTTCCCCCAGTTCGTGTGCATGCTGGCCTCTGCCTGGCTGGATTGCAGGTGGGCTGTATTGTATGTCAGGTTCATAAGGCTGCTCTCAGAAAGGGCTGATTCTGCAGAATTCCTGCCAAACCTTCCCCTTCCCTTACGGTGGCCTTGCAAGAACCCGACAACAGCCAGAAATTGCCATTGTCTCCCACCCTGTTCGTCACCACTGGCAGCTGTAGGGATAAAGGCACAAGGTCCGTCCAGCAGACCTAACGGAGAATCTCTCAGCAGTCAAGTGCCCATGACATGGAGCGGTGCAGTTCCGATTCCATCCAGGAGAGGGCAGGGGCACAGGCCTCTGAAGATCATTGGTGATTACAATTCACACCTGCAGCCCCATAAATGTGCACCGGGTTTTGCAAAGGCCTGTTCCTCGGCTGGGTAAAACAAGCGCCGTCGTCGGCCCAAGCAGGGTCTGATGTGGACAGCTGCCCACCAGCGCTGACAGGTGTGGGGCTGTGTGGTGGGGAAGTGGGGTGCATAGGGGGGCCTTGCAAAGGGCTTGCCCCCTGTTCACTCAGGCCTGAAATACAATCTCTGTCATGAGAATGCTGGAATGGGGAGAGAGAGACACGCACCCTGGCAAGTCTGTTAATTAAAACAGCTCCTTAAATACAGCTCCGGCCGGAGAACAATGGCCCATTGCAGCCAGTGCTCTCTGACGGTGGCTGATAGCAGACGCTTCAGAGGATGCGCTACAATCAACAAGCATCAAGGCATAAACCGAGGCTGCCTAAGTGCACCTAATTATGTACTTAATTGGGCAGCATGGCAGGACCCCTCTTGCGCTGGTAGAAGGCAGCCTGGCTCTGTTGAGTTCAATGCTGGGTACAGATGTAGGATCTGGCCCCATCTCCCTTTCCTCCTCTCCCGCCAGGCAGTAGCAGCTGTGGGCCCGAAGCGTGTTCATTTTAGTACGTCTGGCTTCTCTGAGATGGCCTCTACTGAGATCCAGAGTGTGCACGCACACATACACACACATACACGTGCGCACACCCATACACATACGCGTGCACACACTTGTGCACACACCCATACACATATGTGTGCACACACTTGTGCATGCGCACACATCTGCATGCACATGTACACATGGGTGCACACACAGACACATACGCACACACATAGGCATCATCTCCTCCAGCTCTTTAGCTGGCCTGGTTCACGGGATAAAGTGGGCAGGGCTAGAAGGCCCTAGAGGCTCACCGGGACATGTGCGGCATAGCCGGGAGTCCTAGCTAGCCCCGGTACCTAGAGGGCGCTGGTCAGCAGCACAGGGGGACGCAGGCTCCAGGCTTCCGGGGAGGGGTGCCGGGGCGGTGTGGTGGAAGCAATGGGGGAAGGGGTGACTTGGCTGCACCCCCGCTCTGGCTAAGGAGGGAGCAGGACCAGACAGCTCATGCTGAGGAGGTTCCAGTTGCCATTCCCACGGAGGGCCCAGCAGAGCCCGGCAGCTGCAGAGCAGCTCCAGCCCACCGTCAGCGAGCGAGGGGCTCCTGGGGCAGGGTGGCGGCGAGGCGCCAGCATTTCCCCCTGACCATGTGCAGTGGGTGAGAGGTAGCCAGGCTCCAGCCTCGTTCGGGGCCCTGCGCTTTGAGATCCCGATGCCAGTGCTGGAGTGGGACGCGGACAGGATAAACCGGGGTCCGGCAGATTGCTGGGGGAGGGGATAACGCCCCGTGGGGGAGAGCCAGCCAGAGACCCCCCCAGTCCCTCCCTCCTCCCTGCACCTTTGCTAACCCGGGCCGGAGCATGCAAGGCCCAGCGCCCGCGGCAGCGGACGGACAGACTCCCACGGACTACAGTGGAGCTGGGCCTTGTTGAACTCAATTGTTTTCCACTTTCGCCCCATCTCCGCAATTCCGGCTTCAGAGCCCGGGCAGCAAATCTCTCGGGCTGCATTTACTGAGAGCAGAACCAGGCCCAGCTGGGTCCAGACCGACCCCTCCCCACAAGGGCACCTCGTCCCCTGGTCTTCCCAGCCTGGATCCAGGGGCCGGGAGAAGCGGCTAGGAAGGGCGGGGGCGTGCTATCCATCCCAAAGCACAATGCTGGCCGGCCCTAGCTGTAGGGAACCCCAGTTGGCAGCAGTAAGGGGGGGCTGTGTCTAGACCCGAAGTGACACAGCCCCCCCTTACTGTGACACAGCACCTGCTGCGGGACCCTACCGCTGGCTTCCTCCTGTCTCTGCATTGCTGGCATTGGGGGAGGGGGGGGTTAGACCCCATCTGAATCTGTGTGCAAATGCTCCATGTCGCCTCCTGCTACACTAAGAGCTGGGCCAAGCGCGGCCTTCACCAGCTACCGGCAGCTCCGGGCCTAGGATTTACAGGCCTGTGTCCGTGTGTGTGTGTTGGGGGTCCCAGCCAGCCTTCCAGCGGGGAGCAGGGTGGCTTCAGGACCCAAGGGGGGCTAGGGAGAGGATCTTGGCCCCTGGGGTCGCTCCTAACCCTAGGAGTCTGTAGTAGTGAGTCCGCCGGCGAGATCCCTGCTCGTGCAGAAGGAGGCGTCTCCAAATGCAGGTCTGCACTGCACACAGCTAGTGCCCGGCCTGGCTGTTCACACCTGTGCCAGTTTTGTGGAGGTTAGTGATGCCTCCAGCCAGGAGACCACAGCCTGGGGGGGGAGGGGTCGAATCAAAGTGCGGGGGTGGGGGGGGGGCAAGGAAGGTGGGTCGCGTGTCCTCAGCCCTCCGAAGCTGGTCGATTTCATTCTTCTCGCTCCCCCGGGGCCGGGTCCCGGAAGAGCTCCCGGCATGAATGATGCGCCGGGCGGAATGAATGAAAAGTGCTGTCGGTGGCTGTTCTGCTGGATCCGGCGGCAACACGTGGCGAATACCAAGTGAGCGGCACAACCGGGGTGTGGGGGGGAGGGGAAAGAAATGACAGCGGCGTGGGGGGCAGGGGCGGGGGCTGGCGTGTATGAAGCCGAGGGAGTGGGAGGGGATGGCTGGAAATTTCCAGTGCAGCCAGAGGGGAGCCGGGCTTTCGTCTCACCCAACCCCGGCGCCGCTCAGAGCCCAGGGGCTGATCCTCCTCTCACGCCAGCGCGAATCGGGAGTCAGGGGAATGAGCCTGCTGGGACCGAGAGGGGAACTGGGCCAGCTCAGAGCACGACTCCCCTTCCAGCCTCTGTGGCCTGAACTCCGGAGGCGCCGCGCCCCAGTGATCCCCAGAGGTGGGGGTTCCCTGGGCTGGCCCGGGCCAGAAGCTCTGGGGTTCGCTGGGTCCATCCCCTCCTGCCTAGGATGGTTGTTGGTCTATAAGGCCCCTTTCCCATGGAGCTAGTGCTGCAAGACACCGACACCAAACAGCTCTGCAAAGACACACAGTAATGGAGCGAAAAATATCAGGGGGGTGATTTAAGGTGTGCTTTGGCTATAGGGGAGCTGTGCAAGGGATTCTGGGAGCTGAGGGACAGGTGCGCACAAGGCATGTAGGCGGGGGTAGTGATGGTAAAGGGCCAGATCCTGAGAGCTCCCTCCCCCCCAGTGCCCAGTGGAAGCTGAGGATGTGCGAGACATCTTGCAGGATTGGGCCCCGAATGAGCAAGGAGTCGAGCAGAGATGTGGAGGAACTGGGCTGGGATGCGAACTAGGCTCTGGAAATCGGCGGGGACTCACGTCTGGGGGTGCTCTGGCTGGATCTCTGGAGTCCGGGCATCTAGCCCCTGCTCGGCCTTGGCATTGCTCTTTAACTCTTGGCAAGTCACCGCCCCTCTCCACGACTCAGTTTCTCCATCTGTAAATCTGCAATAGGGACCCGCTGTTGGAAAGCCGTTGGAGATCTCTGGGGGAGAAGTGAAAAACCAGCTGCCGCCAGGGCCCGGCTGCCCCTGCTCTGGCTGTGTTGCACAGGGATGCTGACATACTTCTGCCATGGTGGGCCTGTGCCAGGATCAGGAGCAGACGTAATCTGTGCCCCAAGGAGCGACGCAGCCAGAGGGTGGGTGCCAGACCTCCCCAGCTGGGCAGGTCTGTACCAGGGTGTGACGAACTAGGACTGTTGTTAAGGTTTCCCTGAGTACTGTGTGGGTGCCTCGGTTTCCCCTATGCAGGGCTTGAGTATCTAGGTGGTGGGACAATGGTGCATGATTGTTACAAAGCCCTAGAAGGCAGGGGTGGGCAGAGGCCTGGGCACAGAGAATGGCCCTGTCTCCTGGCAACAGATGGCCCCGGCCCCTCCCCTGCAAAGGTGAGAGATGAAGGTGTTGGAACAAAGGGATCAGGTGACCTCCTGGCCCGGGAAGGAGACAAAGGGGGAGGAGGGGCTGGAGAGTTTCAGTTTGGAACTGGCTGGAGAGGAGGGGAGAGAGGCAGACAGGGTCTGGCTTCCCTGCCTCCGTTTGGAGCTGTGGGGTGAAATGCAGGGAGCCCCGAGCTGGGGTCTAAGCTCCCTGCCCCCCGGAAGGGCCCGGCTGAGGGGTCCTGGTTGTACTGACAAGCTCTGTTTGGACTGTGTTCCTGGCATCTCTAATAAACCTTCTGTTCTACTGGCTGGCTGAGACTCCCAGTGAATCCGGGGAAGAGGGGTGCAGGGCCGGACTCCCCCACACTCCGTGACACAGGGCCGGCTGGCGGCACCAGGGGGGGCAGGAGTTGCCATCTTATCCTGTGGTTCCAAATCCGGCAACTATTTTCTTCCACAGTGGTTGGAGGAGCAGCTTGAGGACCCCAGGAAAAGAGTGAGTATGGGGGCATTGTAATGAGGGCACCCCAGGAGACACAGAGGTGAGAGGGGAGCCAAGCGATTGGAAGGCGTTGGCTGGCTGGCTGAAGGAGCACAGCTGTGCACATGTGGCCTTTGGCTAAGGATCCAACCATGGGCCGCAGGACTCCTTGGACGCCCTGTGCCCACGTAGCAGAGTCACTGGTCCCTGTCTGCAAAGTGGGGGTAGTTCCCCACAACCTCTTGACGGGGCTGGGAGGGCTAAAATCCATTGGAGGTGCTCCGAAGCGTGGTGATGAGCCCCTGATGCGTACCAGGTCCCAGCTGTGGCCTGGATTTATGTTACCGTGATTGTTATTTTAACCATGGCCGTGATCCTGCTGCCGTCTGCATCAATGGAAGATTTTGTCCTTTCATTTCACTGGAATAGGGATCTGGCTCATTTCCTTTCCCCCCACTCCCGCTCCAGCAGAAGGGAAATGGGCGGGGGCGCTGTCCTTGGTCCTGATACTGCTCCTTCCCTATCAGCCGCTATTTCCAGCGCTGAATACTGCAGTGACACCGCCTGCAAGTCAGCCCATGAGAGCTGTTAAGTATAGGGCCTGGAATAACACGCGAGGCGGTGAAGGGAGCTCGGAGGAGAATAAATAGCCCGATGCGTTTAAAATAACCCACTGTCCACACCAGGAAAGCCACGTTTTGGGGCAGAAATACAGTTCCACTTGGGCAGATCCTCTGGAAGGCAGCCTGGCTTATTTGTTTTCATTGCAACCTATTTCCTGCCTGCTGCCAGGGCATGGGAATGACCTCAACCAGGACATGGGCAAGACCTCAACCAGGTCTTGGATCTGTGCAGAGAACTTCCCACCTGGACTGGCTTTAAGGCCCAGGCCCTTGAGCCATTCAGAAGCTATTGATTGACGGTGGCTTAACCCCACTGGGTTTTCCTCCTCAGAAGCAGTTTCACATCCACTTTAGCTGTCTCGCTAATTTCACAGAGGTTCCTATGGAAAGAAAGCCCCTCACAGCTCACACACTTCCCCTGACAACCTGAGCTTGGCAGGAGGCCCCAGGCGAGGGGAGCATTAACTGATGGGGTTATTCTAGCCAGGCCCACCGCCGTTAAGGGTCCGTTGGTATTTCCTTCCCAAGCCCTCATTTCAAAGGTTTATTACAACTTGTCCCAGATTGGAAATAGGTATAAAATGGTCTCGCTCCAGGAGGAAATTTTGCCTTTGGTATGTTTGCTTTGAAATCAGCCTGAGAATTTTTAAGTGGAATGGGTCAAATTTCTGAGCAAAGGGAGGCTTATATCAAAAGTATGTGATTTTTGTATTTTATTGTAGACATCTGGTCCAATATCTTGCACAAAGCCCAGGGCTGGGGTGTGTTTGTGGGGGAGGGGGTGCAAAAAACAAGACAACAAAGGAACAAAACATGTGGCTTTCTATGCCCCTGCTTTAGCATGGTCACCCCAGGAAATTGTTTGGTTTTGAGGGTTTTTTCTCAGCTCCTCCCCACTTTTATCCCTCGTGGAAATGGACGAGCATAGGGTCTCCAAATACTCAGCAATGTGAAGATTCAGAGGGGAAATGATAGGGCATTTCTCAGGACAGAGGGACTTTCCAACGGAGCTAGCACAATGGGGTCCCGATCACTCCGGCCCAGACTTTCCGAGGTATTAAGGCACCGTGACAAAGTCAGGCCGGACAGCTGCAGGAGGGGCAGGGAAAACAGGTATGTTAGTTCTAGAATGCTAAAGGCCCTTTGTCCTACAAGCCGGGTAGGGGTTACTAGGGACACCTGATAAAGGTAGGGTGATCAGACGGCACATGTGAAAAATTGGGACAGGGGGTAGGAGGTAATAGGAGCCTATATAAGAAAAAGACCCCAAAATTGGGACTGTCCCGATAAAATCTGGACATCTGGTCACCCTATTAAGGGCTGCCTGAAACCTGTTAAAATATCTCTCCCAGTGAGCTAGAGGTGGGAGAGAGACAAAGGGCTGCAAGCAGCAGGGAGACAGGTTTCTCCAGTGTGAGAGAGTGTGCCCCTCCCCATAGGGGAGACGCCCAAAACCCAGTGCCTGTTTAGGGGAAGGACTGACATCCCGGGGCCAGTGACGGGACAACACCTGCCCCAGTGTGGGGGCCAGGGAAAGGTACCCCCTTGTGTTGTCTCCCTTTGTTTGGCAGAGGAGCACTCCCCAGGCCTGAGAAACAAACCCCGAAGAGGAAAGACACACACGCTCCGGGGGGGCCCTGGCCCTGGCCCTGCCAGAGGAGGGAGGCTAAGTCCATTGAGGCAGAAGGGGTGCTTTGCCACAGCACCTCAATACCTTTCCAAATCGTGCCTAGCGTGAGGGAGCCCCTAAGTGCGACTGTAATAAAATAAATAACAATCTGGGCAAACAGCGTCTCTGAATTGCTGATTTAACATGAGATCCTTTCATCCGAGATTTCCATGACTCCTCAGGGGTCCCTCGGAGATCTTTGTTTAAAGACCCACTTTCCACCCTCCCCCTTCCTGTCTGATCCTGATAGAGGCATCAGGAGACCTGACTTTGTGTTGCCACATTCCTTTTCCATGGCAACAGACTGTGAGATCACAAACGAAGGATTCTGACTTCTGGCAGGAGAGGAGGACGCAGCTAATGTAGTGGGTCCAGGGTAAGACAGGAGGCCAGTGACGCTGGCTGGACTCTACGCCAGGGATGCATTGCCTGGCACTGAACTAGTCACTGTTCTTTCTGTGCCTCGGTTTCCCCTGCTATATCATAGTCCCGCCGAGGGGCATGAGATGGTCAGTGCATCCCCCTCTGCAGAGTGCTTTGAGATCCCTGCGTGACAGGCCCTGTAGATGTAAATTCTGGTTTATAAATCCCATTGCAGCCGCTTGGCTCCTGAAGGAGCAGTGCATGCTGGGAGCTGCAGTCTGCACGGGGTGCACCTCTGTATGGAAGATGGGAGCAACTGAGAACAGCCTCTGAGGTAGGAGGCGCTGCGGGGAGCAGGGCACTCGCTTATTTAGGTGCCTAGGCAAGGAGTTAGGGCTGGTCCCTCTAAATCCTTTTGGGGATTTTCAAAGGCGCGTATGGGAGTTTGGTTTCCAAATGGCACTGACAGCCAATGGGATCTGTGTGCCGAACTTTCTAGGTTGCCTTGAAAACTCCAGCCTCGGAGCCTCACTTTAGGTGCTGGTTGCTGACTCTCTGACCTATAGATTCCAAGAGGGCGTTCTCTCTGCCATGGCATCAGGTTTAGCCCAGCAAAAGGAAACGGGCAGAGCCAATGCTGGGGCCGAGCGAGCAGCTAACGCCCCTTCCCTTCCTTCCTGGGACCTGCCAGGTAACGGCGCTGCATTTGACAAAGCAGCGGCCATACGCTAGCTGTGAAAGCTAGACCAGGGTGCAGAATCGCGGCTCCAGACGGCTGCAGAAACATGTCTCCTATTGACAGAGAGAACAGGCCAGACTAGACATGTTCTCTGGATAATTGTTGCCCTCAGCTTGGTTCTTTTCTTTTCTTTTCTTTTCTTTTCTTTTCTTTTCTTTTCTTTTCTTGGGCTTAGGAGGAAAAGTAGCTACTCTCTGTTCCTGCCTCTGGAGCACAAAGGAAGGAGGGTTTGCCCTCCCAAGCCCTGGGGCGGCATGGCCGTGCGGTCACTCCCATTGTACAGCTGGGGGGCAGAGGTAGGGAGACTAGGGTGACCAAAGGAGCGGCCCTTTCGGGCAAGGCGGGCAGGGACTGGCCACGGTGTTTGCAGGGGCGGGGGCAGGTATATTTTTCCTCAGTGGCTCAGGAACTCAAATGAGGGTCCAGTTATATGGTTATAAACAGACTTTTGAGCTGCGTGAGCCATCTGTGTCTGACTCCAGCGTCCTGCATGTGCAGCGTTGATGGGTGGATTCCGGTCGCTCAGACAATCCCCGGCAGGAGCTCTGCACCCAGATGGGGAGTGTTTTGCTTTCATATACCTCTGTTCCACTCCCATTCCACCAAGGAGAGAGGAAATGAATTTCCAGCCAGGCTCTGTAGCCATTTTACCACCATGAAGGCTCACTTGGATTATCTGTCTCTTAATAAGCTAAAGGGATGCCGTCGAGATAAAACCCCTCCTCCCTTAGAAAAAGGATCTCTACCCCTGTGGCTAATGGCCCAATCCTGTCAGCAGATGTCAGCAGAGTCGGGTCGAAGTCCATGGAGACATGCAGGCTTCCAGCTGCACAGATCTGCACAGGCATCCAGCTGCAGGATCAGGACCTAGATGGTTAACCTGGAAGGATTTTTCAAAATGCAACTGGCTTCTCACTGTTTCTGCTGTTTGTTTACTTCTTGCACGTCACTCAGCCTGGAGGGGGAAACTTGCCTGGTCTGTTTCACTTTTGCATATAGTCAGTTTCACTCTCTGGTTCTCTTGTGCTGGCCCTTGACTTTGGTGGGTGGATTCAGGTCACGGCAGGGAAATGTTGGCCAGTCTATTGGGTGGATTTTTAACTACCTCTTTGATTACCTCTACATTACACTGTCCTTCCTCAGCTAAAAGCGAAGGCTGGCTTCCAGGAATTTACCCGTCAGCCTGGCACTGGGGCAGCCTGTTCAGGGTAGGCTGGTTTCAGGGAGATTCACACCCTCCCCTCAGCCACGCAGAGTTTGGTGAATAACTTGAAGGTGAGACAGGGTGGCCTAGTGGTTAGAACCAAGGGCTGGCACTGAGAGTCCTGACTTTGCTTCCCAGCTGTGTGGCTGGGGGGCACACCAAGGAGTGGCTCAAGTGCTCTATGCCTCAGTTTACCCATCAGTAAAATGGGTGAATGTAACCATAATAATCCATCCTTCCCTCCGCCAGGGTGGAGCAGATGTTTTTGAAGTGCCTTGAGATCCTCAGACAAAACTCAGTCTGGGAAGGGCGACAGAGAGACTTCTGCCTGGTGTGCAGTACTCCTGATCCTCCGGGGGCCCTGGGCTTAGGACACTTCGGAGTCCATCTAGCGTCTGCCCAGCTGCTCCCACACAGCAGGACCAGGGCTGCTGAAGGCGACTGATTAGCGAAGCAGCCCTATTCGCTCTGTTGCTGCCCCCCTCCCAGGCTGGCAGGCAGCGATAAGCCGTGCCGGCTTTGAAATGAAATTCCCTTTGCGATTGCAAAGGGCTATTTTAGGCCCGTTCTCGTCACCTTGGTTTGCTTTTCAGATCACAAAGGTCCCTGCCCCTCCCTTCATTCTTTTGTCCTTTGCCAGCTGCAAACCCTGTCGGGGGCCCTTTCCCTGAGCTGAGTTACAGAACCGCGAGCAGGCACCTGGCCCAGCCTGAGACCGTCGAGATCAGGGCAAAGATGACTCCCCCCCGCCCCGGGGTTGAATGGCACGTTTTGTGCAGCGAGTTTGGGCCCCCCCCTGCAGCAGAGGGGAAGGCGCAAGCCGCAGGCTCTAATCTGAGGTCTCCCCAGGGTCTCTGAGCACTCGGGGGCCAAGGCCCTGCCTGGGTGACAGCTGGCAGAGGTTGGGCGAGGTCACTCCGGGCAGAGCCGGGAATCGGAGCCGGGTCTCTGATGTGACAGACAAACCACATCTGCTTTGCCCACTGCCGCTCAGGAGAAACGACTCTATTATGGGGGGCGGGGTCTCTCTCCGGTGACCAGGGTAAACATAAGGGTTTGGTGAGTCTGCTGCTGCCTCCGTGCTGGCCAGGACGCCTGCTCCGATGTGTAGATCCAGGGATCCCAGCTTCAAGGTGTCATGGAGTGTGGGGGAGTCGGGGTCCTGCACCCCCACTTCCTGCAATTCACTGTGACTCTCAGCCAGATGATAAAACAGAAGGTTTATTAGACGACAGGAACATGGTCTAAACCAGAGCTTGTAGGTACAGGAAACAGGACCCCTCAGTCAGGTCCTGCCTGGGCTGGGCCTCCCTCCATGTCCCCCGCCAGCTCCAAACTGACCCTCTCTCTAGCCCCTTCTTTGCCTTTGTCTCCTTCCTGGGCCAGGAGGTCACCTGATCCCTTTGTTCTCCAACACCTTCAGTCTGCATCTCCTGGCAGAGAAGGGGCCCGGCCATTAGTTGCCAGGAGACAGGGTGTCGGCCAGTCTCTGTCATCACCCTGACCATCTAGGGCTCTGCAATCACACACCTTTATCCCACCACCTAGAGACTTAAGAAATGCATTGGGGAAACTGAGGCACACACAGTATTCAGAGGAACCATTAAGAACAGGAGACGCAGACAGGGACACTGTCTGTGCTGTTTCTAACCCCCAGACCGTCCCGGGATGGCTCGGGAGGCCGGAGGAAGCTGCACTTACTGCTCAGTTTGCCTATGGGGCTGGTGGGGAGAGCTGGGAGGGTCCTGGGGGGAGGGAGAAAGAGAGTGTGGGGAGAGAAAGGAGGGGGCTGGGAGGGGTGAGGATGGGGGGCCCAGAGGGGGGTGAGGCTGGGAGGCTTGGGGGGTTGGCAGGGGTGAGGATGGGAGGATGTTTGGGTCTGAGAGGGAAAGCCTGTGGTCGGGGGGTGAGGGGGGCTGGCAGGGGTGAGGCTGGGGGGTCTGTGAGGGGAGAGACTGGGTGGGGTCCAGAATGAGGCGAGCCTTGGGAGAAGGTACAGAGCGCAGTAGCTGAGAGGAGGGGCAGCATGGGGGTCTGGAGGGGGCAGGGGGAGCCAGCAAGCAGCGAGCAGATGCTGTGGGGGTTAGCAAGGCCTCGCTCTCTGGAGGCTGCAGTGGCCAATGGCAGGAGCTCAGGAGAGAGGCTGGAGGCCAGGGGGAGCTGGGGCCTGGGGAAGGGACAAGGGGAGCCAGTTGGGGAATGCAATGAAGGGGGCTGGGCTTGTGGGGCTGCAGGGGCACGTCTCTGCCCCCCTCCCCCAACACCTCCCAGCTCCCATCGTACGCAGATGCCCAGCGTGCTCTGGGCCAGCACCGACCAGGCCTGGTGCGTTACCTGGCGAGTCCAAAGTGCTGGCCTGGAAGATGGAGGGGCCTTCCCGCGACGTTACACTGCGCAGTGTGCAGGGGTCTGTCTGCATCACAGGGGCCACCTCCGGTCCCCTTCGGCCAGTGGGCAACTGAGCCAGAGACGGCGCCAGCCCCATGCTGGGCCTCCATCCAAGCAGCCCGAGATTTGACCCCTCCCTCTCCAGCAGGTTGACTTGTCTCTTGCACATCTGGGCCTTTTGCAGAGTGCTTTGGATTGTGCAGCGAATTATTTCTTCCCAAGCAGGAGGCTCATGAAAATGCATCACTTTCCAGGAAACGAAGGCACTTGCAAAAACTGGCGTCACCTCCGAGAGAGCCTCGCAGCCATCCGAGAAGGGCTGGCTCCGCCGGTTAACGAGATCCTGGCAGATCAGATCTGGCCGCAGCTTTCGCCTTTGTAAAAATAAACGTCGGCAGGAACTAAGCTCTCTAGAAATGGCTCTGGGGTCATTTTAAATTCCAGTGGAAAAGGAGTCGAGTCTATAAGGAGCTCCCCACAGTTAAGCCTCCTGTGACAGACCCAGACAAGTGGGGTACAGAAGTCTGATAGAAGGCAAATATACTGGCCATTGGATGAATAGTTTTCTGTTCCCTGAGTGACCAGAGCAGGGGCTGCACTAGAACAAGCAGGAACTTTCTGGAACCAATTTAAGGCAGGCAGGCTAATTAGGACACCTGGAGCCAATTCAGAAGAACCTGCTAGAATCAATTAAGACAGGCAGGCTAATCAGGGCACCTGGGTTTAAAAAGGAGCTCCCTTCAGTTTGTGGGGTTGCGTGTGAGGAGCTGGGAGCAAGAGGCCCTAGGAGCTGAGAGTGAGAGGGCGTACTGCTAGAAGATCCTGTGGTGAGGATAAAGAAGGTGTTGGGAGGAGTCCATGGGGAAGTAGCCCAGGGAGTTGTAGCTGTCGTGCAGTTGTTCCAGGAGGCACTCTAAACAGCTGCAGTCCACCGGGCCCTGGGCTGGAACCCGGAGTAGAGGGCGGGCCCGGGTTCCCCCCAAACCTCCCAACTCCTGATCAGACACAGGAGGAATTTGACTGTGGGTTCTACCAGAGGGGAAGATCTCTGAGGCGATCAAAATCCGCCAATAAGCGCAGGACTCACCAAGGTAGAGGAGGAACTTTGTCACACTCCCCCTGTGGCATTTGCAACCCAACCGCTGCGGCCTTGTGCTGATGCCCGAGAAGCCGAAATCGAGACTAGCTCGAAACCCCAAACGAGCTCAAAGCTCACGGGGTTCGAAGCCTGCCCTGGGCATGTATTTGGCAGAGGAGCGATCAAGAGCGAACCCTCTTCCGTGTGGGTAACGTGGCTTTGAGTGTATTTTGCTGGCCAGAGGGCGGTGGCTTCCTAAAAATTCTGGGTAACATTTTCCAAAGCACTGAAGTGAGCCAAGCTCCATTGAAAGTCGGCGTAAGTCCTTACGGGGTGGTTTTTGTGCTGATGACGGCTTGGACCGAGAGCCCTGGAGACGGACTCCTTGGAGCGGGTACGGTGATGCCCCAGTGTGCATGGCGAGGGACCCGCCTCTAGGGCACTTCGGTCTCTGGAGTCTTCTCAGCAGAAGCTGCCAACAAAGGGACCAATCGATGCCGGCTCAGACTCACCATCTCCTCTCGCATAGGACACAGTCCCCAGGGGCTGCCTGTCTTTCTCCACCCTCCCCACCCACCCCCTGAATCTGACTGAGTCATCTTGACACAGCCAGGGGTATTGGGCTCCTATTCCCCACCCCCGGGACTGCTTTTCTGAGGCCAATACACAGGGCGAGCTTTTGCAGATGGTCAGTGCTTGTCTGCATGGCCCCGCAGTTCGGCCTGGGGGGTGTGACCGGCGGCGTGTCGTGCTGGACCTGCCCCGTGTGAACGCAGCCGGTGCAAACTAAAAGGCACCTAGTTCACGTTAACTAGTCCTGTCTCAGAGAGCCTCCGCTCCATGAGCATTCCCATGGCTAATGCCGGTCAGGACATTTTCATCCAGTTTTGCATCAGAAAATGCCATTTGGACTCAGCCAGGTTTTTTCACAGCATCGTGTGGATTTTGATGAAATTTCCCTGAAATGGGAATTCCAATATTCGACCAGCTCTGGCCACGACAAACTCTGGTTTTTAAAAGGTTGGTAAAGTGGCAGGTTACAATAATTCATCTGAGGCTGAAATTCACTCCCTGGGCCTTGCCTCCCCGCCCCCAGGGGTTGGGGTTTGGACGACGTTTAGAAGAACGTGCTTTGGCCGATTGCTTAAGCCCTGTGCATTAGAAAGAAACCGATTAACCAGTTTGGGAGAGAGGGTGTGTGTGTGTGTGTGAGAGAGAGAGAGAGAGAGAAACAAATGACAACTTGGCCATGGTCCAATCTGTAATAGGGTCTAATTGCTTTAGGAGCTTTGCAAAAGAAGGACAAAGCCACCTGGATCCTAAGCCTTAAAATTTAGCTGCTGAGCCTGGGGCTGTAACTTTCCTACCAACTTTTCCCAGCGTGCTGCGTTACTGATCTCCAAGGCACAGAAAAGAACCAAGGCGTGTTTACAAGAGAGGAAGAATGGTCTTGTGGTTTACAGCAATGCTTAGCCACTAGCGCTTATCCATAGAGCTCAAAGCACTTTACAAAGGAGGTCTGAATTATCCCCATTTCACAGACGGGGACACTGGGAGGGTAAGTGACATGCCCAATGCCACCCAGCAAATCAGTGGCAGAGCAGGGAATTGAACCCAGCTCTCAGTCAGGTGCTCTCCTCATGAGGCCACAGTGCCTCCCTGGAGGAAGTAGATCGGGACTCAGGAGAACTGTATTCCAGCCTCAGCTCTGCCGCAGACTCAGCACATGACCTTTGGCAAGAGACTAAGGGCCGGGTTTTCCACAGTGCTCAGCACCTGGGTGCTCTTTGGAGAACCTGGCCCTGGTTGGGGGCGCTGAGCCCCTGAAAGTCTGGCCCCCGGAGATCTGGCAAAACTGTGGCCCCACAAATGTGACCCGATTTTGAAACGTCTCAGCACCCAGCGTGGCATCTGATGTTCAGGAAATTTGACCCCAAATTTGCCCCTCTGTAAACAGCCCGTCCCTTCTCCGTGTTGTCTATTTCACTTGTAAGCCCGTCTCGCTCACCCTGGTGGAACTCCATGGGATCCAGTGGAGTTATTCCTGATTTACACCCAGTGTAACTGTGATCAGACTGCTGGCAGGGAGCAGAGAGCCGAACCCTGTGTAAGCTGCCCGGAACCCCTGGTCCAAATCCGCCTGGACTGTGAAGGGTTTGAAATACAGATGCAGGTCGAGAGCTGATATTTGGTCTTAGCTTTGTTTCCCTTGGCCCAGCTGCCCCCGTACAAAACCCTCGTGCAGGCGCACTATGTTGGTGCGAGCTCTTCTTACACCGTGGCAAACCCCAGCGCAGACAAGACCCTCGTGCAAATTCTTGAACCGACTGAATAGTTCGCTCGACTCTCCATGCGCTTGGGAGATGGGCGGATCCTCAGTGACTCCGGCTGCTTTTCCTTGTGGGCAGGGGATGCGGGCAGCTGGGCAGCTCCCCGGCCGGAGGAACTGCAGAGGTGTTTAGCAGCTATATACCTTGGCCAGCTTCCCCAGAGGGTAATTGCATTCTGCAGCCCTGCAGCTCCCCCCTTTCACTGCCGCAGGACATGTTGTTCGGCTCTTTCCCTGCTGGGTGGCAGAGCGGGGACAGTATCTGGGTGGAGCGTGGCTGCCATGTGTCCACCCCAGAAGTGGCTGCATGTTGGCGATGGAGGATAGTGATGTTTGTACATGTGCTAGGCCTGATTCTGATCCGACTCACCTCCGGGTGCAAATCAGGAGTAAGTCAGTGGGCGTACACCAGGGGCTGGTCTGCTCCGGGAACTTGCGTCGGCCTGGCTACAGCCTCCCAGGGCAGCGGATCGCCTACAGCAATGGGAGAACCCCCTCCAGTAGCATCTACATTGAAGCTGGGGCACTGTTGGGCCCAATTCTGATCTGCGTTACCCTGGTGTAAATCAGGAGTAACTCCACTCCAGACAGAGGCGGTTGTCACACTGGTAAACTCCACTCCAGACAGAGGTGTTCACACTGGTATACGGCTGATGTGACAGCAGAATCCATCCCCGTGTGTCGAGGGAAGTTTTGCTCATTGTTTAGGCTCGGGCAGTCGTGCCCCTCGGGGGTGGGGGTGGGGGGGGTGACATACCCACGCCCCTGCTGATGTGCTTTTCAGACACAAACCCCAGTGTAGATGCAGCTATGGTGATGGAAGAGGGGTTCTGACACCGGTCGGGAAGGTGGCGTTCCTACACGTCTGTGGGTGTGTGCTGCTTCGGCACCAGGATGGGGCATAGGCTGGGTAGTGTAGATCTACCTTTAATGGGCCCTTCATCTTAGTTATGGAGAGGCCTTGGAGTCTGACCGTCCTTTCACTCCACTTTTACAGCAGTGTCGCTCCCCTATTGTCACTGAGGCTACTCCTGCTGTATCTTAGCTCAAACTCAGACACTTCTGAGCACTGCAGGTTCAAAGCCCCGTGCAGTGGACTGTGTTAAAGCCAGGAAGGGCCTCCCAGCTTAGTGTGTGGAGGCCGTTTCAGATGAGACCTCACCCCTGTAGGTCTTGTATGCTCTGCACGGACGTTAAAGAGCCCCCAGACCTCCATGAGAGCTTGGTTTCACAGCTGGGACTCTCACTCGGTGCTGAGAACTAGATGTCCACCCCAGAGACAGTTGCATTTCAGCAGTGGGTGAAGTGACTCGTAAAGTGGTTTGGAAGGGTCCTTGGGGCTGGGCCATATACCGTGGTAGGGCCTGAAACAACGTGCCAGGCCTGCTGGAAGCCAGCAGACTCTGAGGAATTCAGGGTCGGTGAGAAGCGTCTGACCCGCCTCTCATGGGCGTTCTGCACTCTGGTATCATTGGGCAGAATCGGGCCCTCACATCCGAGGGCACATCCTGAGCGGGTGTAAAACCGGAGTAAATCCACTGACTGGAAAGGAGCTACCCTGGCATCACACCAGAGAGCACAGAGCTCCGGGAGTGATTTGTGTCTCACCAACCCCGATGTAAAGCAGGAGTAATGCCACTGAAATCTCTCATGTAAATTGGTGTGAGAGCAGAATTAGGCCCCTGATCTCTAAACCTGCCCTTTGTAAAACAGGGACCATGGTATCAGGAAGCAGAAAAGGTTGGTTTCGTGGACTGAAGCTGACTGCAGACAGTGGGCCAGATCTGTGGCTGGTGTAAAGTGGCGTCACTCTGGTGACTTCACTGGATCTGGCCCAGAGGTTCCCAGCCACAGAAAGGAGGGAGGTGGGGAGACTGTCAGTGACAAACAGTTCCTCAATGAATTGATTTTCCCTTTGAAAGCAGCGGAAGGAGCCGTGTCTCGGGGATTTAGCTCCCGAGCGGTGATGGCTCAAAACTGGGTCAGTGGTTTTTCCGGGGGTGGAACGTGCTGCCTGGAGAACGAGATTGAACCCTCGCTCCCAGCCGGGCCAGAACTGGGCCACCGATTTCACAGCAGCTCCTGCGTGCCCTGGGGGCGGCCGCGGGTGAGGAGAGGCTGATGCGGCTCCCGGCACACATCCGGGCGTGAGGCTGTGGGCTGAGCGGATCCACGGGGCCTTGTGCCACCTCTCGCTTGCCCTCCCCTCGGGCTCCTCCAATTTACACCAGGGTGAGAGAGGAGACTCGCTCTGATCTCCAGTGTCGCTCCACTGAGGCACAGTGGGGGATCTCAGCCCAGTGCAGCCAGCCTCAGCATCCTCTCCTAGGCAGCCCTGTGGGGGCTAAAGGCCAGTTGGGCTCGGGCCGGGGGAGCCTGCGTCCATCAGGAATAGCTCCTGGAGTTACCAGGGCTCCGGCTCACCTCTGAAGAGGGGCGCGTCCGCCCTGGAGGCTCACCCAGCCCTGCTCTTCCAATCACACCATCGTCTGGCTGGGGAGGGATCCCTGGGACACGGGGGTGGCATGCAGAAGGAGTGCGCTGTCTCTGGAGTGCCAGCCCTGCCCCCTGGCGCTGCGGCTCCCATCTCCCTCCCTTCACCCTGCCAGCCTCCTGCTGGGTTACGTGTCTCCCGGTGGAGGGGAGGCCAGGCTCCCCCAGATGGCTGCACTGCACGGCGAGCCAGCAAGGGCGGGGGCCCGGCCCATCGTACGAGGATGTGATGTGTCCCCAGGCGGAGTGGATCCGCTGTGACAGGCCCTGGGGGACCTCAGCAAGTGGAAGCGCCTGGTGCTGGCGGCAGGTCTCGTCCCCTCGCAGGGATCTCTCTTGCACGAGGACTCCCCCTCCTCCCCGCCCCCAGGGAGTTCACCAGGGATGGGTCCAGGCGGCAGCTCTGTGTACACGCCGGGTGAGTGTCGCCTGCGTCCCCAAACCCGCTCTCTGGAACCTCCAGGGGCCCCCTTTCAGGTCCCACGGGAATGAGACCGACCCGGATGCCTGGGTTCTTAGACCCAGCTCTGCTGCCCAGTCACGGTCCCGCTCTGTGCCTCAGTTTCCCTGATTTTAAACTAGGTGTGATAAACTCTTTGTTCCCTCTCATGGCTCTCAGGGGACAGTAGGAGCTCTAGACACCCCCTACCCACCCACCCACCCACCCAGAAGTGTAAAATCTCCCTGTTTCTCTTCCGGTATTTCCCCAGCGGCAGGAGCGTTACAGCCGAGCCCTTACGGGGCACTGTGGGAGTCGGCTGACTGGCCCCCCAGCCCCCCTCATTTAAACCTCGTTTGAATGCAGTGAGGTTTCAGCCCCACATGACTAACACGGCGCTTGCCTCCAAGTTCCTGTAGTGTCCGCGACCGAGCTGGTTAGATGCTGCCGCTTTAAAGGGAGTGAAGGGCTAGGGCTGGGGAGGGCCAGGAGCCAGTGGGGGCCAGGGGCCAGACAGGACAGCTACATGGCTGGGTTTGGGGACAGGGTAAGAGGTGAGCTATTGACGAGCTGAGCTGAGCGCTGCGCTCGCTCCAGACAGCTCAGCCCCACGCAGGGGCGGTTCCTCCCTGCTGCCTGGGCTGTCTTGTCGTTCCAGGATCTGGACCGTGGGCTCAGACTGAGAAAGAACTGGGGGAATGGGGGCAGCGTTCTCCGGTCTTGTCTGTCCTGCCCCTGTTTGTCTGCAGACTTGTAGCTGTGTCTGTCCCAGGGTGGTGGAGCAACAAGGTGGGTGAGGGAATAGCTGTAGATGGGCCAAGACAGGATATTACCTCACCCCCCACCCGCCCCACTACTTAGCTTTCAAGTGGCGCTCTTCAGCCATGGATATCAAAGCACTTTAACCCCATTTTAGAGATGGAGAAACTGAGGCACAGAGAGGAGAAGTGACTGGCCCAAGGTCACCCAGCAGGTGAGCGGTAGAGCTGGGAGCAGACCTGGGAGCAGAGCCCTGGCTGCCTCCTCAAGGCCATCACTCCGATGGGTGTGGCTAGCGTTCCAACAGCCACATCACCCAGCCCTGATCCAGGCAGGGTCAAACGACAGTGGTCCATGCCCAGGCATCCGCGCTCCAGCACACATCCCCTGCACTCTAGCCACTGCTGACTCTGTCTGACCCGAGCGCTTAGCCAACATTCAGGTGCCTGGGGTCTGTTTCTGGGAGGAGGAGAAACTGATGAGGAAGTCAGGCATTTCTTGGATGCAAGCCGGGTTCTGCACCAAGAACGTACAAAGTCTGATTCCCTGAAGACAGCAGGATTCGAACAGTGAGAGATGGCTTCTTTGCTCACAACCCCACGCCCCCTTCAGCCAGCACTTTGCCCAAAAGTTCTCCCTGTTAGCTTTTTCTCAGGGCCACACTCCCAGGGTTTCTGTGGCGGGTGCTTCTCTGCCGCCTTCTTTGCTCTGCCTCTCTTCTACCCACACGTCAGCCTTCCTGAAACAATGCCCAGCAAAGCTCCTCCCACGTGGATCTGTGCTTTGGGTAGGGGGCTGCTGTTGTTTCCGCTACCTGGTTCCGCACAGGAGCTTAATTGTTTCTTCCGTTGATCCCAGATGAGGGACGGCTTTTGCCACCCAACTGTTTCAACGAAGTTTCAGCCCATAACACCCATAACAGCATGTGCCCATCCCACCATTCCAAGCCACCCCTCTGCACTGAACAGCGGCTGTTGTAATAAAACCGTGGGCCACACCTGAGCTGCATGGCTGTCTCCGCCGCGCGGCGGCGAGGTCTGTTCCCGGCACTGCACACGTAGTGCCGGGATGGGCTGCCCATCAGGCGGTTGGGCTGGGGGCTGCCCCCCAGCTTTGCCGGGGTGTGGGGGCAGACAGAGACGGGGGCCTGGCCACTGGGTGTTAACGACGGAGGCAGCCCGCAGTGCAGGGGAGTGGAGGGCTCGGAATGGCTGCAGCGTGACTCGGCTGGGGAGAGGCTGCGTCGGTTTGTCTCCCCGCGAAGGAGAGGGGTCAGAGCGTCTGCTCAGACAGCCGAGCCCTCCCTGCCAGGCCCCGCTGCGAGCGTCTCTCTCATTGCACAAGCTGCTGAGGCCAGTATCCTCCCTGGGCTCCCTCCAGCTGAGTCCCTGGCCTGCCATCGGGCCTTTGGGAGCCCATCCTGCTGCCCAGGGATCTCCCAGCCGCTGCCGGCTAATCCTGGCCCTGTCTCGTGGCTGTCTGGCTCACGGCACTCGGCTTCCCCCACCCCTGAGCAGCTAGTCTCGTGTCGGGAGGCCGATAGGAGCATTTCTGACATGTTTCAACTCCTGCTTTCGCTCGCTGGCTTCAAAGCTGCTCCGACTGCCCAGACGGGGGCTGCTCCGTGGCCAGACTCCAGCCATGGTCCCGTGACCCGGGCTGGTCAGCGACCTGAGAGGCAGAGCTTCCTCTAGCACAAAGGATCTCATGAAAATCCCAGCTGGAAAGGTGCCAGCCGGCCACCCCGCCCCCTCTGAGTGATCCTTGGCCAGCGTGGCCTTAAAATGCCTCAGATCAAGGGACTTCCCCTCTGCTCCTTAGGAGGCTCCTCCCCAGACTGGCTCTTCCCCGCTGGACGTGCTCCTAACTCTCACTCCGGTCTCGGGGCCCGACTCTCCTCTCTCTCGCTCTGCTGCAGATCAGCAGCAGCGCCACAGAAGACCAGGGGAGTTTGGGCCGAGTACCTGATTTCGTTAGCGGAATTATTCCCCGTTGCATACAAATCTCCGCTTGCGCTGGCGCAAATCCATGACCGTCGCCCGACTCGCTCCCTAGACCAGGCGACGGATCCAGGATCTGTTGCATTCTGGGAACAACGGGAGCTCCACGTCCTGTTGGAAGCCGTGATGGGAAAGCAAGACTCGGTCGTGCCCTTTAAGGTTTATTGAAGGAAACAAGCGGGTGGTGGGTGGGAATGAACCAGTTCCACTTGAACCCTGCACCCCCCTGCCAGGGAGCAGAAAGTCGGCCTGTTACAGCCGGACTCAGCCTCGACTGCTGAGACACTACACTGGCTTATCCCAAATTCTGGGGAATATTTGCACCCGCCTTTCTTTACAACACAAACAGCATTTTCAGCAGGCCTAACCTAGGGCAGCTCTCTAAGGGGTCCTCAGGAGCGACTGTGGGGAAATACTGGCCCAAGGAAGGACTCTGAGAGAGAGCACGGTGGGTGTGTCTCGCCTGGTACAATCTGCATGGAGCTGAATGCACAAAGCTGACTCCAGCAGACTCCTAGAACTGTAAAGGGGGGTGGGTGGGGTGGGAAGTGGTTTGTCCCATCCCATGTGGGGATGAAACCAAGAGCCGTCAAAGTTTTTCATTAAAAATGGGGGTAGGGAGAGGAGAGGAGAAAGTGCCCTAGGTCAGCAGTCAAGGGCTCATCTGGAAGTGAGACTTGAACCTTGGCCATCTGGGCTAGTCTGTGGTGGGGTTCTGCCCCGGTGGAGTGAGTCTACTGTGTGTAACTACTTAACTATTCATTATGGCAGCGCATGAGAGAGACACGGACTCTGCGGCCCAGTGCTCGGGGCCCTGACCTCAGATGTGAAAGGCCCATGTTCCAATCCCTGTTTCTTCAACCTGGGTCCCTGCCCCCTCCAGGGAGGGCCCTTGCTCCCAGGTTATTCTGGGGTCTCTCTTCCCTTCGGGACAGGACCTGCACAGAGTCTCATCAAACCCAGCCCTTTCCCATGACAAGTTTTGTCCATTTCATCAAGACACCCGCGACCGGTGCTGCGGCGGGGCCCGTAAAGGGAAATCGCTCGCTAAACAGTGACATGTGCCGCAGAGCATCCAGTGAGGCACTGGCGTTTCCTGAACCAGGAGGATCTGTTTCCTTTGATCTCCAGAGTAGCCGCATTAAAACCCGGCCTTTATTTAACGAGACGCAGGCAGCGTGAGCAGCACCAATGCTGTCAGTTTAGTATCTAGAATCTGGAGTCGTCCGGTCGTTATCGGGGCAGGGAGTGCTTGTGAGCGTGTGTGTACGTGGTGGAGCCTCTAGTGCCACTCCATAATAATACCTTCACTAAGTGACCTGTATAATGGGCGCAATAACACTCACCTTTGCTAAGTGACCTGTATAATGGGCGCAATAACACTCACCGATCTCACAGAGCTTTTGCAAAGTTTAATTAGCATCTCTCCGGCGCTTTGCTGTCTGTGGCTGACGGGCACTATTCCGGAGAGAGGAGGAGGAATTACTGACCCCGTCTATCCAGTAGAGTGCAGTGATCCTCGTGCATCCTAGCCAGCGAGATGCGAGAATAGGTCTCGTGACGAGATCACAGCTTCCACTTGACGCAGGCCTAGTGAGACAGGTCCTTTGTAGCTCCCCAGTGCTCCCTGGCACCAGGCGACACCTGACGCTCCTCCCAGGACTCTGCTGCTGTTCTCATGCAAAGAGAACCTCCCAAAGCACGGCTGAGAACCCCCCGGCCCAGCCCCGCCCTGTGGCCAGAGTGCAGCGTGACCCATATTTGAAGACCCCGGGTGGGTTTCCACCGCACTGTTTCTCTGGGGCTGGCAGACAGCGCTTTTCAGGGCGAGTCGCTCATGTCGCGCATTCACGGCTGGACACGAAGGCAGTGGGTGGGGAACGCCTGCGACTGGCCCGAGGCTGAGAGGGGGCCAGGACACACAGGGGCCAGCCCTTTCCCGGAGGCGTTTGCTAGCGGGAGGGTGTTACTTGTCTCATTTTGAGATAGGGATGGGGCCCAAGTCTGGATCCAGGCCCGATTTCCAGGGGGCTCGGATCCAGGGGGTGGTTACACTCGGGACACTGGGATCCCCACCTTTCAGGGTTGTAGGACAAGGGGTGACTGCACCCCAAAAGTCTCAAAGCCACAGGAGGGTCCTGACCTGGGCCCGAGCTGCCAGCCCGCATTGCAGTGGGCGTTAGGACCTCCGGAGCGGACGGGAGAATGAGGCCCCTGGTTTCTTGCAGAGAGGGGATTCTCCAGCGGGTCTCGGCCTGGCTCGCTAGGCGTGGGGGCAAGACAGGGCCATTAGCACTTCCCAGGCGGCTCTCTGGACCTGGAGACTAAAACATTTTATTCTCTCTCTCTTTGCAGTTAAAAAAGCCAAGTTTGACGGGGCCCAAGGTAAGTCACTCCCTCCACCCCTGGTCACATGGGTGACGCGGATGCCTGGGGCAGGAGCCTCTTCCCAGCCCCCCCGTCCGCACTGGAGGAGGAGGCCGGGCTTCCGCAGGGGGCAGCCGGGCTTCCAGTGGGGGTCTGACTTTAAAAAGCAGAGTGGGCTGCTGAGACCAAGGGTCATTTGGGGCCCCTGGGTGAGCAGCTTGGGTTTGCTGGGGAGAAAGGCACAGATGAGCCGCTAGGCCTGAGGCAGGGGAGCCTGTATCCACGAGCCGGCCTCACTCTAAGGACTCATGGTGGGGCCCATCCCAGCTCCCCAAGGCTTTACCGAAAAGGATCAGCCGATACAAAGGCCAAAATAGAGAGGAAGTGGGGTCCAGTGGTTAGAGCAGGGGAGTTATCGTCAGGACTCCTGGGTTCTATCCCTGGCTCTGGGAGGGGAGTGGGGTCCAGGGATTAGAGGAGGGGAGCTGGCGTCAGGACTCCTGGGTTCTATCCCTGGCTCTGGGAGGGGAGTGGGGGTCCAGTGGTTAGAGCTGACCATGCCCCTAGCTGGCGACAAACTCTGCAGAAAGTTCTCGCGTGAGCTGGTCCCGGTGCTGAGATGGTCAGAAAGAGTTGCGGTGGGGGGCGGGAGTTGGTGCTGGAGGAGTGGGAGCTGGGCCGGTCCCAGTGCTCAGATGGTCGGGGAGTCCAGGGCGGGGTTTGTGCTGGAGCGGCTGGCGCTGGCCTCAGGGAGAACCTCCCTTGTGTTGGCTGCAGACTCCGCGTGGGGACGGGGAGGCCCCTGGGCGATGGGAAGAGCCGGCGGGTGGCCTTTGAGGCTGGGGGTGGGGAGCAGGTCTGATCCGCCCAGGGGGCTCGCAAGGCCTGGGACAGGGGCTGCTCCGGGCCCAGGGCTCCACCCTCTGCTCCCTTCCCTGCAGAGAAGTTCAACACCTACGTGACACTGAAGGTGCAGAATGTCAAGAGCACGACCATCGCGGTGCGGGGGAACCTGCCCTGCTGGGAGCAGGACTTCATGTTGTGAGTGCTCCCCTCGGGTGGGGGTGGGGGCTCTGGGGGCCTCCCGCTCTTGGGGGGCTGGAGTCAGATAAACCCCACGTGCTGCATGAGCCCCACAAATCCTCAAAATCAGGCGTGCGCCGGATAAACCGGGGTGTCGGGGGCTCGGATGCAGGATCCCCGGTCACGCCGCCGTCGATGGGCGGCCTGGAGAAACTCCCAGCCCCTCGGCAGCCTCCCGGCCACTGCAATCGGGTGGAGGGGAAGGGGAGGCGTCTCTTGGCGCACCCAGGGCTGCTGGTCCTGCCGGACCCCCGGGTGGGTGCCGGATCCCGGCTCTCTGCCTGGGCAGGATGCCCGAGGCACTGGACACACAGGTGGAGAGCTAGAGAGAGCGGCATTCTGCAGAGGGGGCCTGGGGACCAGGAATTCCCTCCCTGTCAGCAGTGTAAACACCTGCCGGGTCACCGAGAGGGGCACTGGGCACTGGGCATGCCAGCTAGGCTCAGAGCCTGGGGCTGCTAGGAACACGGCAGCTGTTAACCCCCAAGACGAGGCAGACCCTGGGGGGACCCCAGCAGAAGGGAGAGGCCGGCGCTGAGAACCGGGCCGCTCCACATGGCAGGAAACCGCCTCTCCCCTTTGCTCCCTCATTCTGTATCCATCTGCTTAAAGTGTCCAACACGGGTGCGTCCCAGACCCGGGGTCGGGGGCCTGCAGGACGGGCCGCTGCAGACCCAGCTGTGACTCACCAAAGGGCCCTAATTACCGTCACTCGAACGATGCTCCCGTCTCCGGCCACACATAAGCATGTTGGCGTGTGTTAAACTCATGCCTCGGATGCTGGCAAATTCAACCCCCCCCCCCCCGCAGTTTTGTAGGACCTACCAGAGAAAAAAAGTGCCCCCCCCCCCCCCCCAGCCCCTCCACAGTTAACTCACAGACACAATTTCCGGAGCTGAGCTGTGTCGAGATGACAAGTCACGGCTAGTGCAATCTTGGGAGCTGGCGCTGTCTCTCCAACCTCCCTATGCCGTGTTCCAGCGCTGGCTCGGGGGGGCTCCCAGCTCCTGGCTCCCCCAGTCCCAGCCTCTCCCAGCAGGGGGCGCTGTAGGGCATGGGGCAGGAGCACTGTCTCGGCGGGGGGCTCCCAGCTCCCCCAGTCCCAGCCTGTCCCAGCGGGGGGGTGCTGTGGGGCATGGGGCAGGAGCACTGTCTGGGGGGGAGCACCCAGCTCCCCCAGTCCCAGCCTCTCCCAGCGGGGGGCGCTGGGGGGTATGGGGGCAGGAGCGCTGTCTGAGGGGGGAGCACCCAGCTCCCCCAGTCCCAGCCTCTCCCAGCGGGGGGCGCTGGGGGGCATGGGGGCAGGAGCGCTGTCTGAGGGGGGAGCACCCAGCTCCCCCAGTCCCAGCCTCTCCCAGCGGGGGGCACTGTGGGGCATGGGGCAGGAGCGCTGACTCCCAGCCACTGCAGTAAGTGGCCCTGTGGCATGAGCTCACTCGTATGTGGGGCCCGATGGGGCCGGGGGGGGCCAGGCTGCCCAGGGCCTCAGGGCCAGAGCGGATGGGCACATGGCGGCTTTGCGTCCCTTGCAGTGAGATTAACCGGCTGGACCTGGGGCTGACGGTGGAGGTGTGGAACAAGGGGCTGATCTGGGACACCATGGTGGGGACTGTGTGGATCCCGCTGCAGACCATCCGGCAGTCCAACGAGGTAGGCACAGCAGGGCCCAGACAGCAGCCGCTCCCAGACCTTCCTGACTCCCGGCCCTTGGGAGCCCGGCCAGGACTGGGCATCGCCACCTGCCGGCCTTCTAGGGGGTGGGGCGAGGGGAGGGTCTGTGTCTGGGGGGAGGAGGGACCCAGTGTCCCCTGGACCCCCAAGTCCCCTTCCTGTGCCAAGGCTCAGCCTCCTCCTAACCCCCAGGGCACATCCCGGTGGAGACAGACGGGGAAGGGCAGGTGTCCACCTGCTTGCGGTGGGGAGGGTCAGCCTGGGGGATTTGGGATTCTCTTCCAGCAGCTGGCAGGAAAGCAAGGCTGGGGGGGGGGGGGCGGAGAAGTCTCCAGGGTGCAAAGGGTTAATGACGAGCCTGTGTCCCAAGCCCTAAGGCGCCACGGGGCAGGCTGGGGATTTAGCGTCCCTGCCCTCATACTGCTCCTGCCGGCGGGGAGGAGCACCATGACCTGGCCCTGCCACAAATTGTCCTCCCCTGAAGGGGGGCTCAAGGCGGGGGTGCGGGTGGAGGGGACGTGGCTGCCCAGACAGCCCAGCTCTTCGCTGTGGCTGCTAGCAGGAGGCGGAGCAGGGGTCTGGGACTCAGGACTCCTGGGTTCTATTCCTGGCTCGTGAAATTGCTGCCCCCCCCTTTGTGCCTCAGTTTCCCCACCTCAGTAACAGACCCTCCCCTGGCACACAGAGCTGTGAGGCTTGGCCCCATGAAAGGGCCAGAGCAGGGGAGCATGGCTGGGTTATTTGCCAGGCTGGGAGAGTCTAAGCAGGGCTTCGTTCCCCTGGCGTCTGTCCTGACCCCCCAGTTCTCTCCCCTAGGAGGGCCCCGGGGAATGGCTCACCCTCGACTCCCAGGTCATCATGACCGACAACGAGATCTCTGGCACCAAGGACCCCACCTTCCACCGCATCCTGCTGGACACCCGCTTCGAGTTACCGCTCGGTACGGTGCCCTCCCCAGGGCCGGGGGGCGAGAGGGGCTCCTGGCCTATGCCCCCGTCCCCATCCGTGTGCCCGGCATTCTCTCTCCTTGGGGATATTTCCCTCCTCGCACCCCAGATGTGTAGATGAAGGGGAATTGAAAGAGATGGGGGGCCCCAAAACTGGAAACGCAATGGGGGCTGCGGGTCGGGAGTGAGGGGCACTGGCAGACTGTGGGGCAAGCCCAGGGCTGGGATAGCAGGGGGCTGTGGTTCAGTATTGAGGGGGAACCCACAGAGCTGTGGGGCGGGCCCAGGGGGCTATAGGGCGGGATTGAGGGGCATCATCACAGTCTTTTCCTGGATCCCCTCCCTCACGCCATGTGCCCGACCTACCGCTCCTCCTCTCCACCCTCCTTTCCCTTCCGGTGAGGAGCCGATCGGGGTGTGGGGCTCCCCAACTCCACTCCCACCCCTCAGGCTGGAGCTGGGAGCCCGTCTCGGTCCCAGCCTCTGCTCCTTTCCACTGGCTAATTAATGCCAACAACCAAGACAGTAGCATTGCTGGCTCCCCGCCGTGTGACGATGCTGGTTCTGGCGGGACCCAACTGAGCATGTCAGTTCAGGACAAATTGCTTCAAGCGGGGCAGGTACAGCCCAAGGCTGGGGTTTCTATGCACACCAAGGCAAACCAAACCAGCCAGACAGAGGAGACTTTGGTTTTACCCCCACTGGCTAACCACAAGTCACACAAGCAATTCCCTTAGACACTCCAGTTTCCCAGTCTCACCACCAGAGCCACTCGTTATGGGGACGAATGGTTATGAAAACCAACACCCCAGTAAAAGAAAAAAGGTTCTCCCGATCCCAACGGACCAAGCCCCAGACCCAGGTCAATACACAAATCGGATCTTACCCACAAATCACGCTGTTGCCAATCCTTTAGAATCTAAAATCTAAACGTTTATTCATAAAAGGAAAAAGGTCTAGGTGAGAGCTAGAATTGGTTAAAAGGAATCAATTACATACAGTGATGGCAAAGTTCTTGGTTCAGGCTTGTAGCAGTGATAGAATAGACTGCAGGTTCAAATCAAGTCTCTGGAGTACATCCACGGCTGGGATGGGTCATTCAGTCCTTTGTGTAGCGCTTCCGTTTGTAGCAAAGTCCCTCCAGAGGTATGAAGCAGGATTGAAGACAAGATGGAGATGAGGCATCAGCCTTTTCTAGTCTTTTCCAGGTGTAAGAACACCTCTTTGTCCTTACTGTGGAAAATTACAGCACAATGGAGTTTGGAGTCACATGGGCAAGTCCCTGCATACCTTGCTGAGTCACAAGGCGTGTCTGCCTTCGTTCAATGGGTCAGTTGTGTAGCTGATGGTCCTTAATGGGTCATCCAACAGGCTAGGCAGAGATAACACCAACTTGTCTGGGGTTTCCTTTCTCTCCCATCTCCTCTGGCCCAGCCCTGCCACCCCCCTTCCCTCCCGGCCCCACAGATCCCCCCACAGCACAGGCTGCCTCACCCCACCATCCTCTGCTCCGCTGCAGGCCCAGCCAGAGGCCGGCGCAATGCCCCAGAGCTGGGCCCCCATGTGCAGGGCCCCAGGGGCTGCGTTGGGAGGGAGGGGGCCGGGCCGCAGAGACCCCACGGGCTGCTGGCAAGGGGGCCTCTCTGCTTTCAGACATCCCCGAGGAGGAGGCCAGGTACTGGGCGAAGAAGCTGGAGCAGCTGAATGCTATGAAGGATCAGGATGATGTAAGTCAGCCCTGGGGCCTGGCACCCCCTGCCAGCCCTGAGCCCCTGTGTGTGTTCTCAGCTCCCCCCGCCCCCCAGCACTGCTGGGTTGGGTGCATGCTGGTGGCACCTGGCTGGGCGAGCGTGCCAGGGCCTCACTGGCAGAGACAGGACGAAGGGGACGGGGCGGGAAATCAGAGCGTCCCTCCCTCAGGGATCTGCACTGGGTGCCCCGGGGGTCTATCATCACCCCCCCCGAATGGCTGCGGGGCCGGGGGGAGGGGGCCAGCCCGGAGACTGCCTGGCTGGGGTGCCCGTGACCGTCCCTCTGTTCTCTCCCCAGTACGAGTTCCAGGAGGAGCAGGACAAACCGCTCCCCGTGCCCGGCTCCCAGTGCTGTAAGTACCGATCAAGCCCCCGACTCCTCTGGGCCTGTGACCCTCCAGCTCCCGCGGAGCTGGGTCGCAGGCGCCTCTCGGGCCGGACCCCGGGGGGGCTGGATGGTGCCTGGACGGAGCTGGGGGTGGGGGGGGGGGAGTTTGTGGCATCTCCTGACTGTGCAACACCCTGGAATTTGCTAGCCCCACCAGGTGAGGTGGGGTGGAGATGATCATAGCCTGGGTCTCCCTTGCCCCCCGACTCACGGTCTCCACCCAGTTCCCGTGCATGGCCCCCCCACCACCCCGATGAGCCTCTAGCCCGCACCCGGCGGGGTTCCCAGCATGTCACCCCCTCTGGGTCAGCAGCTGCAAGGGGGCGACAGCCGGGGAGGGGTCTGGGGACACGCCCTGGCCTGGGAAGCAGGGACTCGGCCTGGGTCGCTGGAGACGTGATCCCCCTCCTCTGGAGTCCTTGGCCTCCTTCCCTCTCTCCTTCCCCCTGCTCTGTCTCCCTCCCCTCCTCCGCCGTGTGTTCGCTTTCCTCCTCCGCCTGGGCCTGGGAAGCTGCGGAGCAGGGTCGGTTCAGCTCGGCCCACGTCTGGGAGGTCGCCGGGAGAGAGGGGGGAGCAGGCCGGGCGGGGGGCAGTTGGGACGGGGCTGGGGACTCAGCATTGGCTTCGGGAGAAGGTCCCAGCCCGGAGAGGGGAGATGAGGCCCTGACATGGAGGGTCGGAGCTGGCCGAGTAGCACCGAGCCTGGAGGAAGCTGGGGCTGTGGGGCCCGGCTCAGGTGGGGAAGGAGCTAAGGCCTCAGGGGTAGGGAGGTGCCCACGTGACGGCAGAGGTGGGGGCTGGATCCTCCCCAGATCTCTTGGCCTTGCCCTGAGAGGTGGCCCCACCCAGCCCAGCTGGCAGCAGAGTTGCTGGGTGACCTTGCACCAGTCACTTTCCCAACTCTGCACGCATTCCCTGCCTCAGTTTCCCCCTCTGCGACATGGGGGCTCAGCACCCCCCCCCCAAAGGGCTGTGCGTGGGGACAAATTGGTCAGTGGGCCTACTTCTCTCCTGCCCTAAGGCCGGTGAGGTCAGCAGGGTTACCTCAGGGGTGACTCTGTCCCATTAGATCTGAGCCAGGCGAGAGGGGCTCTCGCCCCCGCTTCTGGCGACGTCCCTCAGCGTGGCCTCTGGCCTCCTGCCTTGGCTCCCTGCTGCTCCCCCAGGCTTTGTTCCCCTGCTTCGCTGTGGCGCGGAGGCCGGGGAGCTGTGTGGGTCTAACGGTGCGTGGGTCTTTTTGGCGCGCTCATGTTGATGAATTCGGAGAACGACGACCAGCCGGGATCCGGCCAGGGAACGGGGTCCCCTAGGCCCTGAACGTGGAGATGGCGGCTTCAGGGCCCAGTGCCAGTCTCTCTTCTCCTGGGGGTGGGGGGGCAGAAAGAGGGGCTTGGGATGCCCAGAGCAGCCCCACAGCGTAACACCCCGGCCCCTCCCACCCCCCATCTGGGGCGAGAGGGAGGCGACACAGATCCACCAGGATTTAAGAGCCGCTCCCCCTCCCTGTGCTCTTTCTCCCAGCCTGCCCCGAACGTCTGGATCTGCCTCTCACAAACCCCCACTCTTCCCCAGTCCCCTCCCGCCACCAATCCCTGCTCTCCCCATGTCCTGCCGGGGCCAGTCCCTTGCCGCGTGCCTGATCCGACCTCTCCGAGCCTACGGCAACGAGGGGCCCGGGCCGCGGAGCCCAGCGCGGGGGCTGAATTTCCCCAGCGCTTGCCGTGGGCCGGGGCTGGAGCCAGAGCCCCGACTCAGCCCGGCGGAGCGCCGGAGTCCGAGCAGCGGGGTTGCGGGGGGGAGGGGGGGGGGGAGCTGGGGGTTTACTGGGGGCCTGGCTCTAAAAGGGGCTTTGTTCTCCCACCCGGGCTCTAACACCAGCTCCCACAGCCGTGTCCGTCTTATTGTCTCTGCCCCTTTTCTTTATAGGCAACTGGAATTATTTTGGCTGGGGAGAGCAGCAGAGTAAGTATCCGATCGCCGCAGGGGGCACCTCCCCTTTCCTCCCAAAGGGCTGCCCCCCCCTCCCCAACCAGTGCGGGGCACATTCTGCCTCTGGCCCCTCTAAGGCCTAACACAGATGAGCCGGGCAGGGGAGCAGAGGTGTCTGGGGTGGGGGTGGGGGGCCTCAGGGAGTGGCATGACTAGCGGGCAGTGCAGGGGGGCCTGGGACCAGCCTCACCTCTGCCTCGGCCTTGCCCGGCTTTCGTCTTTCCGTTTAGTTGGCACGTCTCCCCCGTGCTCCTGGAGAGAGGGGCACAGGACCGGCTGCAAATGCTTTTTGGGGTGGGTGGATGGACCGTCCCCGGGGCGGGGAGGCAGGGCGCAGGGGGATGGAGCAGTGTGCAGATGGCATTAAATCTTTGGTCAGTCCCGGACACAAGGCACTGGGCTTTTCTTGGTCCATGGGCACCAGCCAGAGGGGAGTGCCCAGGGGCCCCCTGCCTCTCCAAGGCAGGAGAGCAGTAGGGGTAAGTTGGCATCCTGTAGATCCCTCCTCCATCTCTTCCTCCCCCCCCTCTCCTCCCCCCTTATGTATACTCCCATCCCTCCCCTCCCCCCCAGGCTGGGGTAGCGGCTCTGGCTGATTCTCCAGGATAAGGAATCCCATTGCACTCCACGCCCTGGAAGGTGGAAGGTCCTTGCGGGCTGGGGAGAGGCAGCTTGGGGGGGGTTAGATTTTGGGGCGTTCCCAGGCCTGGAGGATGTGGAGGTACCGCCCCCCATTGTGGCAGGCCGTGGCCTCATGCTCACGGCCCCATGGCCACGCTGCTGCCCTCGGCATGCTGGGAAGGACGCTCCCGCGCCAGCGTAACATGCCCAGAGCGAAATCCCCCTCCTCGATTCCGCTCCCCCGGCTCCAGCCGAACACCCGGTTCTGTCAGGCCCAGGCACCACGGTGGAACCGTGCGGCCTCGAACTCCTGCGTCGGGCCCACTCCCGCCGAAAGGGAAGGACCCCAGGGACGGTCGCCCTAAGAGGCAGGATTGGGGAGCTGGCATGGTACCCAGGGCCTAGCCTCTGGCAGCAGCCTGTGCGCCGGGGGTGGGGGGTGGAGCAGCGTGAACGGGCGCACGGAGGCAGGCTGCTTCTGGGGCGCACGGGGGCAGCTTGGCTTTGCTCAGAGCCATCGGCGCCTGGAGCACTAAACTTCCCTGTGTGCCCAGCACACCAGCGCCCCTCTCCCCCCCAACACACACGGGGCTGGATACCCAGAGGTGCTGGGCGCTGGCAGCTCCCTGGACGTCAGTGCCCACCAAGCGTAGGCCCCTCTCTAGGCCTCGGCCAGTGTCTTCCGGCTGAGTCTCCTAGGAGAAAGTCCCATGGAGGCGGGGGCCTTTGAAGCAGTGGCCCAGTGATGCCAGCCGGGCAGTGGAGGTTGGCATTGTCCTTGCTGCTGAGTGGCTATCTCAGGCCTCTCTGGCATGCTGGGGCCTCTGGCCCCTTCCCGTGCAAAACACTCACCGGTGGCCACCGGCCCTTTGCAGATGACGACCCCGACAGCACCATGGACGACCGGGACAGCGATTACCGAAGCGAGACCAGTAATAGCATCCCGCCTCCGTACTACACCACTTCCCAGCCCAATGCCTCGGTCCACCAGTATCCCATGAGGCACCAGCAGCAGGGCTCCCGCGACTCGTACACGGACTCCGGGCAGAGCTACGAGATGGACTACTCGGATCAGCGGCCCATCAGGTAGAGTTGGGGGAGGCCGGCCCTCGGAAGCTGGGGGATACTGCCGTGCCGTGCCGCAGACAGACGCGTGGTGAGGGAGAGAGAGATGGATGGGAAGGGAGCTGTCTCGGAGGAGGAGAAAAAGCCGTGCCCTTGGGCAGATTAGCTATAGCTTTTGGCATAGGTCGGACATAGCTGGCATGCAGTGGTGCCCACCCTAGCTTTTCTGTGCCAACCCCAGCCGCTTCCGCCAGAATCTTAGCTGTCAGTCAAAATTAAAACCCAGGCTCTGTGGGGAAAGCCCCTGGGGCTGTGCAGGCTGCAGACAGTTAGAACCTGCTGCCCAAGGAGAGGGGCCACCGCGTTCCTCTCGCTGGGTGTTTAACTCTGAAACCTAATGATGGGTTCCAGCGGTGCCCTTGTTCACTGTTCAGTGGTAGTAGAAAGAGCTATTCTGGGGCTGTGGGCGGAGTTTGGGATTGTGGGCGGAGTTTGGCTAACCGGTGCTTCCTCCCCATCCAATCCCTGGCTAGTGTTAGAACACTGAAGGGTAAAGCAAAACCCTAATAAACATCGGGGAGCTGAAGGTTTGGGGGATCCATGCGAGTCCCAGCGACAGTCCTCTCCACTCTGGAGACACGGAGGGCAGGGCTGTCGCTGATCAGGATTTAGGTGCCCGGGCAGGGCTGTGAGGGATGGACCAGCAGTGGAGGAGCTGAAGATGCTGCAGAGACGTTGCTGGAGCGGCATGGGCCAGGCCTGGAAGCGTAGCCGGGCTGTCCGCATTGGCAGGGCTGGAGGGGGAAAGTTTCCATGCCGTCTGTCTTCCCCGCACAGCCTCCCTGCTCCTGAGCCTGCAGCCTCATGACCCCTCACTCCCCTCCTCGAGAGATCCCAGATGGGGGAATACCTTCCAAAATCCCAACGGGGGCTTGATCCGGCCACAGACTCCCTCGGGCACCGGGGGAGCGGCCGCAGACCCCCGGGGCCCTGGCTCCATTGGTGCAAGGGCGGATGCCAGGGGGCGCGGCCCCAAGGAGAGGAGGCGGCGTGCTGCGCGGCCCTGCCGGGAGATCGCTGTCTGTTGTGGTGTCGTTGGTTCCCGGGTGACCTTTGCTGACCATGTTCCTCTCCTCCCCGGCAGACGCTCCGATAGCGTCGATTCTGCCACAAACGGGCGCAGCGACGCTGAGTCCGCCTCCGAGTCGAGCAGGCGGACCAGCCGCCAGTGCTCCCTCGAGAGCAGGCGGTCCCTAGACCTATCGGATAGGTGGGTCTCTACCTTATCTAGCCTTGTGCCTGACGCAGAGTGCTGTGGTTGGTCCTTGCCGCCCGGGTTAGGCCGATACCAGTCCCGGCAATGGCAGCCCCATGCGGCTGCCGGAATCACCCGCTCCCTCCTCTCCCATGCATCAGATTCATCGGCCCCGGGGGGAGCTGACGAGGCTCCTTTGCACGGGTTCCTCGGGGTGTCCAGTGTCAAGTGCATTGCACATGCATCCCGGCTGCAGCAAGAGATGCCCCTAGCCAAGGGCTGCCTGCTCTGTGCCCCGGACCGGTTCTCTGAAGGGTTCTCAGGCAGGGATCGCTGCCCGTCGGGCAGTGGAGGCCAGTTGGGCAGGTTGGCATTGTCCTTGCTGCTGAGACAGAACCAGAACCAGTGCGGGGTGGCGGGTAGAAATACCGAAAGGGGGCAGGACAGAGCCTGGCAGTTTCCTTCACCCGGCTGGGATTGGACGCGCTCCGTTCACCCCCTGGGGCCTGGGAGTGCGGCTGGCTCGGTCGGCCCCCGCAGCTTTGGTCCTTCGGCCAGTCCCATTTCCGCCACCCCAAAGGCGGGGTCGGCCGCCCCTCGCTGGGGGTCCCCATTACCCCGTCTCACTGGCCTCCCCCGGGGTGCGGTTTCCCGGAGCGCTCAGCAGGGTGGGAAGCCAGGGTCAGGATCTCACCAACGCACACGTAACGGGGGGAGAGCGGTTCCTTCGCGCCGCCAGGGTGATCCCCCCCACAGAGCAGGGTGCAGCGCAGCTCGGGCAGCATCTCCTGCCTTCCTGCATTCTGGGTCCTTGGTGTCCACCCGGCCCCTCCCTGCCTGGGGAGAATTCACACGCAGAGCGTTCGGAGCCCTCCCTCCCGTAGGGTGGCCAGATGTCCCGATTTTATAGGGACAGTCCTGATTGTTGGGTCTTTTTCTTATATAGGCTCCTATTACCCCCCCATCCCCTGTCCCGATTTTTCACACTTGCTGTCTGGTCGCCCAACCCTCCCGGATGGCCGGCAAATGATTGAAGCGACGAGGGCCAGCGTAGCTGCCTGGCGGGGTAACGCTAGGCCTCATGGGGAGGAAACACTGACGCGAATGTGCAATGCATTTGAGGACACCTACCGAAGCCTGATCCTGAGACCTTGGTGCGCTCGGGGTTTTACAGGGTTGGGGCCCGGAGCCCCACACGGGAGGGGCGACTCCTGTGCTTTTGAGCATTTTCCCGGCTCTTTCAATTCTCTCTTGAGGGGTGGGGTTTGGTGAGGGGGTCTCTGCGTGCTGAGGAGCCCGGAGCGGGGAGGTCTCACCTCTCTTCTCTGGCTGGGTCCCCTCTGTGATGAGTCCCAGCTCTGTGAGCTTGGGTGACCTCCCCTGGTGCTTCTATCCCCAAGCCACCCGCACTCTCCCAGGCCAGGCAACCGGCCCCGCCAGCCGGCTTCCTGCAGAACACGGGGCTGGGCCAGAAGGGCACCCGTGCCAGTGCGTGCCCCCTTCCCTGCCCCACTGCCGGTGCCGGAGACGTGGTGTCGGCCTATCCCCAGGCGTGTCCCTGTACTATGTCTGCATGCGCGCTTACTGTCAGCCTCTCCGCTCGGAGCACCGCGGTTGCTGCGGTGCTCTGAGAATCGCCCCTGGTTCTCTCCCGCCTTGTGTCCAGTGGTTTGGTTTTTCAAAGACCCCCCTTCTCCCCTAACCCCTCCCTCTGAGCCCTCCACCTTCCTCCCCCGGAGCCTCACCCTGGACCGGATCCCTGGCCTGTGGGGAGAGGCCCGAGGAGCAGGTCTGGGGCGGCTGGGGGCCAGGCCAGGCTGGCGGAGGAGCAGGGCAGTGGGGAGGTGTGCCGGAGAGGGGAATGGGGGGGGTGGAAGGGAGGGCAGAGGGAGCTGTGGGGAGAAGGAAGGGTTGGGAATGGGGCAGGGGGGGGATTTCAGGCCGCGATGGAGGCGCAAGCGATGGGGAGAAGAGGGAATGGCCGGAAAGGGCACGTGACGGGGAAGTGGAGGGGCATGGGGGGGTGCGGGGGATGGGGGGGGAGAACCATGGGTGTGGGGTACACCCGGCTGCCTGTGCAGCGCCGCTCCCAGGTGGGCACCGTGTGTCTTGGCTGACAGAGGCCCTGCCTGCCGCCTGGGGGCTGCTGGGAGGGTGGGCAAGGGGTCTCTGAGGTACCCCGGCCTAACTGGCCAACCCCTGATCACAGGCCCCTCCCCACCAATTCCCCGTTCTCCCGGCCCCACCGTGAGGCCCAGGATCGGGGCCAGGACAGCGGCGCGGTGCTGGGCCCCTCCGGTGCCCCCGGGGCTGAGGAGCAGGAATGGAAAGTGGCGGCGTTTTCCCTTCCCGGCCTCCGCTGCCCGCTCACCCCCGTGCCCAAGCCGCCGGCGGGTACCAGCACGCCCAGCCTGGCACGCTTCCCCTCAGCCGCGCTGCCGGGCGGTGAGGCTCCGGCAGCCTGGTGAAGGGCACAAGAGCTGCCGCGGGATACGGGGCAGGGGGAACCGGCTTGGACCCCAAGGCCCAATTTAAGCCTCTTCTGTCCTCTTCCCTCCACCCGCCCCACGCAGCCCCACCGGGAGCAGCCACTATGCCTCGTCCGGGGAGCTGAGCCAAGGCAGCTCCCAGCTGAGCGATGACTTCGACCCCGACAACGAGAGCCTGCGGGGCTCGGAGCTGGACGAGCGGGACGGGAACTCCTACCACTCCTGCCACAGCTCCGTCAGCTACCGCGCCGACTCTCCCCGCTGGGAGGAGGACTTCTACCCCGAGGAGGAGGACGAGGACTACAGCGAGAACGAGCGGGACTACCCCGAGGCCGAGGCCGCCGCGCCGCGGGACCGGGAGGCGGAGGAGGCCAAGCCCCCGGCGCGCGAGCCCTGCCCGCAGCCGCCGGCGAAGCAGCAAATGCCCCTGCCGCCGGCGCCAGCGCAGAAGCCGCCTCCGGAGAGGAAGGAGGAGAAGGCAGCTCCTGTCCCGGAGGAGACTCCGGAGACCCCCCAGGAAAAGCCAGCCAAGGAGGAGCCCCCAGTCCCGGAGAGAGCGCCGGAGCCGCCAAAGCCGGCGGAGGGGTGAGGAGGAAGGGGGGCTCCCAGGTGGGGGGCGTTTTCTCCTGTAGGGTCTCCAGGCTGCCGACTGTGCTCCTCCACCCTGGGGTCAGGCAGCTGGGCGAGCCGAGCAGTGACCCATGCTGGCTCAGGGAGCTGGAACGTAGGGCCCGGGGCTCTGACTGGCAGTGGGCTGTGTCCCTCTGAACCCTGCCCACACTTACCTACCCCACCTGGCCCCTCCTCAGTCCTTTGTCCTCCAGCTGCTCACACCCGGTTGGCTTCCTAAGGAGGGTGGGCCATCCAGGGTCGTTTGTTGCTAGGTGCCAAGAGTCCGGGCAATTGGAGTGACCATTGTCTTCTGGGACTGTCCATAGCCCCCTGGCATCTAGACATCGGTCACGCCTGTATCTCTGGGTCTCTGCAAAGAGTAAACAACCCTTCCCCCTCCCCCCAGTCAACATGCACCACATGGGAGAAACTGAGGCACACACAATATTCATACAAAGCAATATGAAAAACTCACACAAGCAGAAGAGACAGCCGGTGCTCAGCCGTAGCGCCTACAGGTGCGCTTGCAGCAAGCCGTGCTGGGAGGGGAGCGCTGACCGCGACACCGGGGCTCGGCTAACCCCCATCAGAGTCAGGTGGAAAGCATTTTGGTTTCTCATTTCATCTAAGGCACACGTGTTCCTAACATCACCCCGGTCTGACCGTTCCTGAGCCAGCAGGGAGGCCCAGATGGGCCGGCCAGCATTTCCACAAGGCGGGGTAAAGCCCCCCTTATGGTTGGAATGGAAAGGATCCAATTTGCCCCCATATGAAGGTCCCTCCCATGGGAGGGGGTAGGGCCAATGTTGGGGGCCTGGCCCCTCTGGAAAACCAGGCTCCTTTTGTTCAGGTTCCCAACTCTGGATGGAGGAACTAACATTCAGCCCATTTTTGGCCTCTTTAATATTTTTTAAACCTTTAAAAGTTTTCACGTGGCCGTGTCCCTTTAAACCCCTCACCCTTTGCGAAGAGCTCACTGCAGTTGCTTTGGGTTTCCAACCAGTGTAGGATTTAATTCACTGGACTGGAGTCACGTAAACCCTGGTGTGACTCGGGTGTTCACTGGCCCAGAGCCCTGGGGGCTCTGAAGGGGTATCAGTCTGTTACCTGGGTGTTGTCCCATGTATTAAAGCAGGAAGAAAACTTCCTGGAGGGCGTTTATCTTTCCAGGCTGCAGATAAAAGCCCATCCGTATCCTCCCGAGTTGCAGAGATGAAGAAATTTGATAGTTTCATCCCTGGAATGATGTGAATAATTCACGGCTGTTGGTCTCTGCTTTTAATATTGAACAGATCTACTTTTCTATGGTTGGGTGAGCAGAATCACTCCAAAATGGAGGGGACGCAGCCACAGACTTCTTGCCTGGGTTTCTTACTTTGTTTAAATTATAGACCGAAGCTCTGATTTGAAAGAGCACATAGTGAGCTTTGGAATTCTATATATAACATTAAGAGGGGATGGGGAATCTCAGATGATTCCCATGAAGCTGGCCTCATCTTGCATGCTGCATGCAACATGCTTGTAAAGTGTGTGTTCTGCACTCAACGTCTCCTGCCAGTGGGGGAGAAGGGGTCAACATAGAATTATAGAATATCAGGGTTGGAAGGGACCTTAGGAAGTCATCTAGTCCAACCCCCTGCTCAAAGCAGGACCAATCCCCAATTTTTGCCCCATATCCCCAAATGGCCCCCTCAAGGATTGAACTCACAACCCTGGGTTTAGTAGGCCAATGCTCAAACCACTGAGCTATCCCTCCCCCCGGGAAGATAAGATTGAAGATAACAGTCTACTACTGCTACTTACCCCTAACAGTTACTCCTCCAGCTCAAGCGGTAGCAGCCTGTGTGTTTGCAGTGATGGTTACAAACGTCAGCCCTCCTGAGACATGGTTCACTTACTTGACTGGATTAAATGACTCGAGATATGGGATGGGGTTTGGGCAGAAATCTTGGAACGCCCTTTCCTGGAGGGATTGGGGTTTATTTTTCAGTGCTGCCCATCCTGGGAGCAGAAGCAGAAATCCCGCAGGACTGTGCCTCCTGCGCTTTCCTGTCTGAGTCCCAGCCCATGCAGAAGCTGTAAGAACCGGAGATACTGGGAGCCCGGCTTGGCAGCTCCATAGCGCAGAAGCCAAGTGACCTTTCAGAGGCGCAGTCGTGGTTATTGGGTGCTTCTCTGAACTTGAACCTCCAAACTTTCGGAGCTTTCCTATCCCTGCTTTCGTGCCGATGCCCCGGGGCAGGGCCCACAAAGCAGGCATGAGGCTGGGAGTCAGGACTCCTGGGTTCTGCAGCCAGGTCCCTTCCCTTCCCTTTGCATCTCACTTTTTTGTGTTAACGGCTTAATGTTTGATCCCGTCTGATTCAGATTCTGGTTACTGGGGGAGGGATAGCTCAGTGGTTTGAGCCTTGGCCTGCTAAACCCAGGGTGGTGAGTTCAATCCTTGAGGGAGCCATTTAGGGATCTGGGGCAAAAATCTGTCAGGGGACAGTACTTGGTCCTGCTAGTGAAGGCAGGGGAATGGACTCGATGACCTTTCAAGGTCCTTCCAGCTCTATGAGATAGGCATATCTCCACATCCTGTGAAATTCCACTCCTTCCTCCCTTGCCAGCTGTGACACAGCAGGGAGCGGGGGCAGATTTGACCTGGGAGTGTTGTGGGGGAGGTTCACTGGGACTGGCTGCATTGGGGATGGGAGACTTCCCCTGAAGGAAGATACCTCAGGCTGTATGAGCCAGGACGGGGCTTGGGAAAGGTGACACCTTTGCCTGGGAAACTGGACAAAGGCTAGAGGAGCTGGGGGGAGAGAGAGAGCCAGCTGGAGAAGTTTTGGTTTCAGTTTGGAGCTGGGTGGTGGAATGCAGGGAGCCCCAAGGCTGGGGTCTAAGCTCCCTGCCCCCCCCCCATAGGGTGACCAGATGTCCTGATTTTATAGAGACAGTCCCTATTTTTGGGTCTTTTTCTTATATAGGCTCCTATTACCCCCTGTCCTGATTTTTCGCATTCGCTGCCTGGTCACCCTACCCCAGAAGGACTTGACTGAGGGGGTCATAGAATCATAGAATCTCAGGGTTGGAAGGGACCTTAGGAGGTCATCTAGTCCAACCCCCTGCTCAAAGCAGGACCAATCCCCAATTTTTGCCCTAGATCCCTAAATGGCCCCCTCAAGGATTGAACTCACCACCCTGAGTTTAGCAGGCCAATGCTCAAACCACTGAGCTATCCCTCCCCCCAAAGGGTCCTGGTGGTACCTATTGTTAGGTAAAAATCAGCTTGTCCTACTCACCGTTCCAACACCCGGGTAGTACGGAGTCAGACTTACAGCTCACACACTGTCAGAGACCATGTAAGAAACACACTGAGGCTGAGTAGCTTTGATCAAAGGGCACGCCCCCCCTCTCAAGCTAGTAGCTTCGGAGGCATGCGGCAACTTTATTAGTGACACACATCAGTATTTAAAGGTTTAAGACAGACAAAGGAGGGGTACTGGGTACGTGTCTTCTTCTGCATCAGCTCAGGCTGACCTTGTTCAAACTGGTTTCTATAGTTATTCAATTTAAGCAGGGCAGGAGAGGGAACAATGCAAGAATATTTGTGCGAGATAAAGGGATTTAAGCAAGGCCAGGAGGAATTTATTGCAGGAGACCAGGAGAAATGAATTGCAGGAGCCCCTGTTATCTAACACTATAAGCTCTGCTTAGGACTGTTTTCCTGTCGTCCCATAAACTTTCTGTTTTACTGGCTGGCTGAGAGTCACAGTGATTCCCAGGAAGAGGGGTGCAGGGCCCTGACTCCCCCACACCCCATGACACTAGCCCAGAGGGAGGTGAGTAACCTCTACCTCTCAGCCTTCCCATAGACTCTGTGTGTCAGCAGTGCCATGCCTTGGAGGTAGACAAGGGCATTTTGCCTTTGCAGAGCTGTTTAGCCAATTCCAGGTGAATTCCAGGCATGCTGAAGATCCCATCGCTGGTGAGCTGGAAATAAATAGTCCATGCACCATTGGCTAAACAGCACACACACACACCCCTCTTCTGGAGCCAGGTGCCTTCACCAAACACTGGCTCTGTAGGAAAGTTGCAGACATGGGTGTCCATGTAAGGTGGCCAGGTGCCATCCCCCGGGCTGGGTTTAAGCCCCCCCCCCCGAGTGAGGCCCCACTAAATGCCTGATCTGTCTGTCCAGTTACAGAGAGCGGCAGGACGTGGAAGTCCAGGATGCCAAGTCCCGAGCCAAGGCCAACTGGCTAAGAGCATTCAACAAGGTTTGCATGCAGCTGCAAGAGGTGAGTTGGCAGGCGGCTGGCAGGGGCCTGTTCAGAGGACCTAGACGAGACAGATTGATGACTTTCCCTAGCCAGAGCAGCCCTGGGTTGGAATCGGACGGGAGACGACTCCCGGGGCTGTGGGTTAGCGAGGGGAGGGGGGTTAGCAAAGGTGCAGCCCTGGCTCACTGGGCCTGGTGGGTCCCAACCGAGGGTGAAAGCCCCCCTAGCTTCTCCAGTTGGCCCTTGCCGAAGATCATGGGCTCTGGGCCTCCTTGGCATCAGCCGGGCAGCACTGACCAAGCCGCCCTCCATGGAAAGGAGCAGAAGGTTTCTTCATCTAACTAGAACCTGCTGTTCCTGCCTTTGACCCCAGTCCCACCTATCGGGGCGGCTCGTGCCCGGCCCTGGAGTGCTGGAGATTGCTGGCCAAGATGGGGAGTAGGGGAGCTGGGGGAAATCAGGGGAGGGGGCTTCGGGCAGAGCCCAGCAAGCCGTCCTGTATCACCGCATGCACCAGCCCAGCAAAGCATGGAAGAGCTGCAGGTTCCCAGTGAAGTCAGGGGCACGTTTGCCGAACTGGGACTTCAGGATACGGCTACACAGCACAAGGTGGGCATGGGCCAGCCTCCCTGAACTGGCCTGAAGCCAGCGGGCATGGCTAAGCGACGACAGCGCCGCACAGGCTGCGGAGGGGGCTAGCGGGCCCAGTGTGGACCCCGAGTCCGCTCTGGGCTTGGCTTACCCAAGCGGAAGCCCCTGCTGTGCTGTCTTCCGGCTGTCAGCTGCGCTCCCTGGATTCAGGCTAGCTCCGGTGCTGTGTAGACATGGCCCTAGCCCTCCCTAGGGCTTCTTCCCCAGGAGAAGGGTAGAGTGCAGGGCGCTGCAGCAGACAACCCGGCCTCCTGGGAGTCAGCAGAGCTCACCCCCGGCTGTGTCTGGTTCATGTAGACATTGATCTGTCCACGTGGCTCCCTCCCCCACCCCCACCCCCACCCCCACCCCACCCCCGTCGCTTTATTGCGTTGACCATTTTTTGTTCTGTTTTTAGACTCCATCCTCCATCTTTCCTTTTTCTTTTGGTTCCGGATTTGCCCCCCTGGGGCGTCGATTCCCTCCCCCGCTGCTTCTCTTTTCAGTTGTTCGCCACCCTGGCCCTTGTGGCCGCGTCTCCCCTCCCCGCGGGGCAGGGCGGTGGCCCGCATGCAGGTAAGCGTGTTTGATTGAACCCGGACCTGCGCTGCGTGTGCCCGTCCTGGTGTGTGTGTGTGTGTGTGTGTGTGTGTGTAGGACGGGGTGCCACACTGAGGGGCCTTCACTGGTATTTGCTCCCGTTCTCCCCCAGGCCCTGCTGCTCCCCCAGATTTTTTCCCCAGTCTTGGCCGGTGAAAAATCAATGGGGAAAGCAAAGTCCTCCATGGATGTCTGGTCTCTACCCACATAAGCGCATCCCAGATCTACTCAGCATCCCAGAGATGCTCTGCCAGTCCAAAGAGTTCTGGACGGAACAGACCAGTCAAACTTTTCTGATCAATTCATTTGCTTCCAGAGTCCCCCGGCAAATGGCCTCTGTAGTTTATGTGCTACCAGCAAAGGGTTAATCGGCTTTGTCAAACTGCTAGGCACCAGAGCTCCTTGCTAGAATTTGCATGGCCAGAGTGCTGGGCGTTTTGTTTCTCCTGCTCATCTAGTTGAATTTAGCTCTTGGTTAAATGCAGCTGTTATTTTGTTCATTCATCTCAGGACTCTCTAATGCATTTTATTCCCAATTCAAACCCCTGTCCCCCAATCCACGTTAGCCCCCCCATGTCTGCTGCACTGTGTATTGTTGTTCAACGCTCCCTGTGTGTCTCCAAACACTTGTTCTGCATCACAGGGAAGCCCCAGTAAATCTGCTGCTTTTGGCTCTCCGCAGCTAGCTGCCCGCCCTGCATGTCCGAGAGGCAGCACTGACTCTGTCTGTCTGTCCTACAGGCCCGGGGAGAAGGATCTGGCGAGGCGAAGTCACTGTGGTTTAAAGGCGGGTGAGTAACTGGGCAAACCTGAAACCTCTCTGTCTTCCAGCCCCACGGCATCTGCGAACCCTGAGCCTGTTGTCGGGAGGATGGGGGCTGGCGGGGGCTGGGGTGGGGGCCACCTTGGATACATGAACCTTATGGAGTGGCCCTGTGGGGCGGGGAGCACTATGGAACGAGATACATCTCCCCAGCTCACGACAGCCACAGTGGGTCCGTTTTTCAGAGATGGGCCTTTTCCGTGGTCCGTTCCAATGGGCACAGGTCAGTTACGGCAAAGGGAGTGCAGTCCAGATCTGCCAGCCCCCAGCAGCACCCCTCCGGGATGCAAGCCAGCAAACGGCTCCCCTTCTCCGCTGGAACCAATCGGGCGGAACAAGCCGAGGAGGAAGAGAAAAGAGCAAATGTGTCCGGCTGTCACCGACCCCTCTGCTGCGACTTGCAGTTGGTTTCCACCCCCTTTCTGTGCGCTACATGCCCAGGAAGTGCCAAGCATCGATGCGCGTGATGTCCTTTGCTCTCTGGACATGCCACGTTCGGTCCCCTTCCCGGGCGGCATGTCACAGTCCCGTCCTCCAAACCTCTCAGGAAGGGCCCTGCTTATCCCACTTCCCAGGGGAAGAGGAGGCTGAGTTCCCCTAGGGGCTGGCTAGCTGAGATGAAGCAGCAGTGGCTGAGGGCTTCCAGCCATCCCTCGAGAGGCAGAGAGATGTATCAGCCACACTTCCCCCATGATGAGCGCAGTGGGACCTGCTTCCAGGGAGCTCCGGTCTCCTGGATCTGTGTGGAGAGACCCAGAATTAAAGAGTCAGAGAAGCCCCCACCTGCCGAGTCCCTCAGAAGTCGTACGGTTCAGCTGTGACGAATGGCAAGAGCATTCTGTACTGAGGCTGCTGAACGTGTACGTGGGGTTCTCTCGGGCTCCCATCCCAAGGCGGTGGGTCTCCAGAACTCCTGGCCTGACCTGAGTAGCTATTGGAGCGGGTCAGGAAACCAACAGGTTTTTCCCTGAGAGATTTCAAGTTTCTAATTGATGTTCATTGCCCCGTCCAGTCATTCCCTTGCCGCAGCAAACCGTTCAACGGCCCAGAACAAAACGCCGCTTTGAGGCAAAATGCACATCTGCGTTTCGAATTGACGTCGCAACGTGAAGTGCTTTATCTGGCTTCAGACACAAAAGCCCAAAACAAAGCAGCATTTTCAGCCCAAAGAGCCGCTTTTCGTTCCGTTTCGGAGTGTCACTTGGGGACCAAAATGCCCCGTCTGACGTTTAGGGCGGGAAAGATCCAAAGATTTCGTCCGAATTGACACTTAAACTGTTAGAGGGCTTATTCCTTCACCCTCCCACTTCCCTGGTCCTTCTCGCGTGAACAGAGAGCACAATACCCGAAGTCCAAAGGTGCAAACAATTCAATGTTTATTAGGGTGAACTTCCAGCAAGCTTAAATCCAAGTTCCATGTTCCTTATTTTCGAATCCCATCTTACTTCCTGTTTGCCCCTAATTTATATTGTAATATTCTCAGCTATACCTTAACCAATCATTTTACTGAAATCCATCTAACCAATCCTAACCTATTATAACATGATTATCTAGCCAATCATATCCCACCACCATAATTAGTTTACACCCTGCAAAACGAATCATACAGCAGACAGAAACAATTAGAGAACCAGACAGATTAAAAATAGAACAATAGATTAACAGATTAACAGTAGAACAATAGAAAAGTGGGGGCCATAAAGATAAAACATACAGAAATAAGGGTTTCACAACCACAACTATTGAGAAGTGATTTCTTGCCAGACAGGATGCTGTCAAACTAAGTTATCTGGTGGTGATGGGCGTTATCAGGACAGGGTCGTGTTCATAACAGCCCAGTAGCACCTTATATCAATGTGACTAGTTTGGGATGTGAGGATGTGACCGTTCACTTCCCAGTTTGTGGCTGCCTTTGCTGCTTAGCCAAAGGCCTTAGCCTAAGAACCGAGCCTCAGACTAGCCTAGTGAGAGAAGGCCTGGCCCAGACACAGGCGGACTGTGATTTTCAGTCTTTGTTTTGTACCTCTATAACTAGCGAAGTGATAAAAATACCTCTACATTCTTAAAGTCTAGGCCTTTACAGACAGGCCTGGATATCTATATCCTAACATACACGTTTCACTTTCAACTAACCAGGGAGGTTTTTAGTGGAAAACTTTCTGCACAAACTAGTCCCAGCAGCTGTAGCAGTAAAGGAGATTGTACCCTACAGAGCCTTCTCGAGCCAGGGGGCTGGATCGTCCGCTCCCGGGCACCTTGCTTCATGGTTCGCTTCTGTGCTTCTGCTGGTGCCTAGAGCTGACTCTGACCATTGACAAAAGGCCGAAACTTCCTGAAATTCACGTTTTTGTTCTTCAGAATAAACCCCCTTTCTCAATGGAAGGCTGAGTCCCTCCCCGTTCGCACTGGTGTGAGCAAACCCCGAGCGAGGCCCTTGGAGCGATTGTGTTTGTGGTCTCCCTGCACAGCCCCATTTCCCACCCCCAGGCCTTTCACGGCTGCATAGTGGCTGCTGTACTGAGCTGTGGTCTTGGTGGTCTCTCCCTGGCTGTGTGACTGCAGGGTCTCCGTGACGGGGAGGGGGACATGCGCAGGAGCGGCCGGTGACTCTGGTGCACGGTGTCTGCACACTGCTCCCGTTCCCCTCCATCCATGTCTCTCGGGGACAAACCTGCCTGACGTGCAGGCTGGCTCTGGAGAGCCTGGGCAGGAATGGGCAGGACAGATGGGCTCAGTGCGGGGGCAGCTGCGTGGGATCTGGTGCTGTGATCGACAGGAAATCCGTCTGGCTGATCGGGCGGTCCCTTCTGGCCTTCAGCTCTGTGGCTCGAAGGGGGCTTGGGGCAGGGTGTGGGCCAGCCGGGGCCCATGGACCCACCACTACATGGACCCATCCGCTGTCCCCCCTGCAGAGCGGGGACGCGGGTAGGGCAGGGTCTGCTGCACACGGTAGCCACGGAGCATCTCCGCTGCCCACTGGGGAAACGGTGCCTCACCCTGGCATGCAGCCCAGGAACCCCTGCCGGGTGCTGGGCAGAGCGCAGGCCCCTCTGTGTGTGTGCGTGGGGGGTCTCGATTGGTCTCCCTTTCCCCCTTCCTGTCCCGCCCCCTCTGACTCTTGTCTCTCTTCCAGGCCTGGCGGCGGTCTGATCATTATTGACAGCATGCCCGACATACGAAAGAGAAAGCCAATCCCCCTAGTTAGCGATTTGGTGAGGCTCCTCCGAACGCCGCTGGCTTCCCTGGCTTGTCTGCTCTGCCCCGCTGGAGTGCGCCACGGATCTGGCCCGAGCCGGGTTAACCAAAGGGCTGGCGGGGCTGCCACTCGGGGGAGGGGGCCTCTCTGAGCGTCAGTAGCGGCCTCCCCGCTCGCCCGTGGGTGGCCCCCTTCTCCTTTAATCCGGCTCGAGCGCTCTTCGCCCCGTCTGCCTCGCTCGCTCTGTTTAACATGGCTGTGTTTCTGTTCTCTTTCCTGTGGTGCTGGCTGGCTGGGTTGTACCGCAGGGGAGCGGCGGTAAAGTTTCTGCGTTGCATTGACAGCATGCCTGATATTAAGCCTGGACGCAAATCCCTCCCACTAGTCAGCGATCTGGTGAGCTCGGGGTCTTCCGAGTTAAAGAGAGAGCACCCTTTGCATCACCGGCCCGGTCCTTTCCGCCCCCACCCGGCCCAAAACCTCCACCGAGCCCCAGCAGGCTGCCCCCACGGAGGCATCTGGAGCACAGGGCAGGGAGGGGCACAGGAGTGGGGTGTGGCGGGCAGGCCTGGTAGTTGGAGCAGGAGTCAGGGCCAGAGGTTAGAGGGGGAGTCGGTAGCCAGGAATCAGAGCCCAGCACCAGCCCGGCCCACCTGCCACATGCGGACCCGCTGGAGCCCTACTTAGGCGTGCTAAGACGAGAGAAACCCAGGCCCCGGTGAAGCCCAGGGGCACTTGGTCACTGACTTCGCTGGGGCCAGGATTTCACCCCAAGTCCAGTCAGATATTAGCTGGGCCTGCAGATAGGGGCGTCCACCAGAGTGAAGGTCTCTCCTTGGACGCGTCAGGGAGACTCTGCCCTCCCGACGCCGTCAGTGAGTGTGTATGAATTGCAGGGGGCTGGGGGAGACCCAAGACGTGGAGAAGGCAGGAGAAGTCCTTACAGTCTCAAAGATCAGCTGAGAGAAAGCCAGGAAGCGAAGTGACTTGGCTCGGAGACAGGGCTGAGCCGAGAGCTGGAGCAGGGTTGGATCAGGTGTCCCGGCCTAGGCCGACCTCTGTTCCCTGTTCACCCTGCGTCATGGCTCACGGAGGGTTTTACAACCAGGCTGGACAAACCCCTGTCAGGGATGGTCTAGGTAGACTTGTTCCTGCCGCCGTGCAGGGGCCTGGAGTAGGGGACCCCTCCAGGCCCCTTCCAGCTCGACACTTCTGGGGTTCCCAGGGACTCCCCTGTTGGGAGTGTCACTTTCTGCCCTTGAAGGACGTTGGCCATTAGCTCCGCAGAGCTGGCCCATGGGGGTCTGCCCCCCAGCCCCTTGGGCTACCAGGAAATGAGCCAGCCTGCTCAGGGAGTGCGGAGGTCACTGTCCCAAAGGGTGCTGTCTCTTTAACAGGTTCTAGGGGCCTTGTCCAATACAGGGCATCAGTCCGAGTCCTTCTGTGCTAACATTTGGTTTCTAGTTTTGTTCCCAGATCCCTTCACAAGGGCAGTGGAAATCTTCCCAGCACCTAGACGGCACCATCCAGCGCATTCCCGTAATTCCCAGCACATAGACGGCACCGCCCAGCGCATTCCCGTAATTCACAGCACATAGACGGCACCGCCCAGCGCATTCCCGTAATTCCCAGCACATAGACGGCACCATCCAGCGCATTCCCGTAATTCCCAGCACATTGACGTCACCGCCCAGCGCATTCCCGTAATTCCCAGCACATAGACGGCACCGCCCAGCGCATTCCCGTAATTCCCAGCACATAGACGGCACCATCCAGCGCATTCCCGTAATTCCCAGCACATAGACGGCAGCGCCCAGCACATTCCCGTAATTCCCAGCACATAGACAGCACCGCCCAGTGCATTCCCGTAATTCCCAGCACATAGACGTCACCGCCCAGCGCATTTCCGTAATTCCCAGCACATTGATGGCACCATCCAGCGCATTCCCGTAATTCACAGCACATAGACGGCACCATCCAGCGCATTCCCGTAATTCACAGCACATAGACGGCACCGCCCAGCGCATTCCCGTAATTCCCAGCACATAGACGTCACCGCCCAGCGCATTCCCGTAATTCCCAGCACATAGACGGCACCGCCCAGCGCATTCCCGTAATTCCCAGCACATAGACGTCACCGCCCAGCGCATTCCCGTAATTCCCAGCACATAGACGTCACCGCCCAGCGCATTCCCGTAATTCCCAGCACATAGACGTCACCGCCCAGCGCATTCCCGTAATTCCCAGCACATAGACGTCACCGCCCAGCGCATTCCCGTAATTCCCAGCACATAGACGGCACCGCCCAGCGCATTCCCGTAATTCCCAGCACATAGACGGCACCGCCCAGCGCATTCCCGTAATTCCCAGCACATAGACGTCACCGCCCAGCGCATTTCCGTAATTCCCAGCACATTGACGGCACCGCCCAGCGCATTCCCGTAATTCCCAGCACATAGACGGCACCGCCCAGCGCATTCCCGTAATTCCCAGCACATAGACGGCACCGCCCAGCGCATTCCCGTAATTCCCAGCACATAGACGGCACCGCCCAGCGCATTCCCGTAATTCCCAGCACATAGACGGCACCGCCCAGCGCATTCCCGTAATTCCCAGCACATAGACGGCACCGCCCAGCGCATTCCCGTAATTCCCAGCACATAGACGGCACCGCCCAGCGCATTCCCGTAATTCCCAGCACATTGATGGCACCATCCAGCGCATTCCCGTAATTCACAGCACATAGACGGCACCGCCCAGCGCATTCCCGTAATTCCCAGCACATAGACGGCACCGCCCAGCGCATTCCCGTAATTCCCAGCACATTGATGGCACCATCCAGCGCATTCCCGTAATTCACAGCACATAGACGGCACCTCCCAGCGCATTTCCGTAATTCCCAGCACATTGATGGCACCATCCAGCGCATTCCCGTAATTCACAGCACATAGACAGCACCATCCAGCGCATTTCCGTAATTCCCAGCACATAGACGGCAGCGCCCAGCACATTCCCGTAATTCACAGCACATAGACGGCACCGTCCAGCACGTTTCTTCAGGTCTCTGCATATTCTGCTGCATTCAGAAGACTCTTGTAATTCACAGTGTATATTCCACTTTATGGAGCCCTGCCCCATAATTCAGACTCTCCATGCCGTTAGAGTGAGTGTGCTTTTCTAATCTAAGCCATATACACCGCAATATACGACACACACGCGCCCGTAAGTAACAGTATATACTCTTACAACCAGTGCCTTCCTGTAATTAACTTCTCTAACCAACACGCTCCCGTAATTGACAGACTATACACTGCTACATCTGTATTACTGTAAATCACAGCATCTACTGACTGGACTGTGCCCTGCTGCAGCCGGCTGCTCCCTTGTAATCCATCAGGGATATGCCACTGCATGTGCCACACTCCCTTAATTCACAGACTATATACTGCTGCGCGCACTGCTGTAATTCACAGCATATTGCAGCGCCAAGGCTCATTCAAGCTCCCCTCGGTGGAGACCCCACATGTTACACACAGCCTGCTTGGTGCCATTTTCGCTGGCGAGAAAGAAGGACAAAATTTGAAACCGGACCCCTTGTCGCCTTCTCACCTAGGCTCCCCCTTTGCCTTCCCCTCCCCCTCTTTAATGCATTGGTTGGGGTTGTGCTTTGCACCCCGCCCCAGGCATTCTGTTGTCCTCGTGTTTCTCTCCACCCAAGCTGCCTCGCCTTGTTCCTTTGCTGCCTTGTCCCCGTGGTGCCTGCGTGCTGCTCCCCCCTGGCCCCTGGGAGGGCAAGCTGCTGCTGATGCCCCTGCGCTGAGTGCCGTGTTTGTCTCTCTGTGTTGGTGATGGAGCGAACCTGGGTTGGGGGGGGGGGGCGAAGGGAAGGTGTCTGCACTGGGCTGTAGTGTGTCTAGGGGGATATGGACAGCGGGGAAGATGCCCTGTGGTTGTGATGGGGGGGTGGCCTCCTGGTGACTTGCGGCACTGGGGTGCATTTTATCCCCATCCACCATGGACAGCTTTATCTCTAGCAGCCGGGCTCCCTTCCTTGGGTGATCCTTAAACCCCAACCCCGGAGAAAGATTCCCACCGACTCCACTGAGCTTCAAATCAGGCGCTACACGCCCAGGAAGCAAGCTGGCCCTGTGCCCAGATGAATAAAGATGGCAGCATGCATCCTCTCTTCTCAGAGTGAAGAATGTGCTGCTGCCCTAAAGGAGTGGCAGAGAGCCCCCCCGCCAACTCCTAGCACTGGCTCAGAGCCAAACCTGAATCTTAAACCTGCTTCCTCTGGGGTATGCCTAAGTTTTGTTACGCCCAGGCTCAGCCACCACGAAACACCTGAGGGGCGGGGGGGGGGGGGGGGGGGGGTCCATGCAATACCTGAGGTACAGAATGCAGCTAGGGTGACCAGACTGCAAATGTGAAAAATCGGGACAGGGAGTGGGGGGTAATAGGAGCTTATATAAGAAAAAGACCCCAAAATTGGGACTGTCCCTATAAAATCGGGACATCTGGTCACCCTAAATGCAGCTAGTTCCAACTCCTGGCTGAGAGTGGGGAAAAGCAACAGAGAAATGTCCAGAAGTGGGTTAGCGTTTGGTGCCGTCTATTTACCCGTTGACTCCCTATGACAGAGAGGAAAGAAGTAGGACTTGACTTCCCTGTGTGAAAGGGCTGATGTAACTGTCTTTTGCTTTCCATCCTTCCGGCTCTGGGCTCCCTCGCAGGCTATGGTAAGTCCAGCATTGTTTCTTGCACCTGAGTTTCCTCCCTTGTCCTGTTTCTTGCAGAAAATATTCGGGGCTTTAACATAAACGACCAGGCTCGTGAGCCGCTCCCACGGCAGAGAATTGTAGATTCTGGCCAGCAGGGGGGAGGACCTGGAGGTCAATTCTTCTTCCCCACTGAGACCACCCCAAACTGTTTGAATGGGGATGAAAATTGAGGCCAACGTGGGCTGGTGAACTGGGTCCTGTCTGGCCACATGCTGGGAGGGCCACCTGAGTTGGGGGCCAGGCAGGTGTCTGACACCTGGCTTTGAGGAGCTTGCCCATTGTCTCTGGGCTAGAAGGGTCGATGAGGTCTCTGGGCTAGAAGGGTTGTCCTGCTTTGGTAGCTACCATGTGACTAATCCTGAACCCCCCTTTTCCCGCCCAAGCTTTGGCCCATACGCCTAAAGGGCTCATGGCCTTGGCCTGTTAGTCATTTCACCCACCCCCTGCTGCAGCAGCAGTGCCCAGGACCAGGTCTGAATGCGTCCCACTGGGCTGCTGAGTACTTTGGCCATCGGGCCCGGGAGGGGCCCGGCACTGCTGGGGCATGTCCCTGGAGATGCTCTGGAGATGCTGCTGTTTCCACCACACTGAGGAGCCGGGCATCTTGCCTTGAGACCTTTGCTTTTAAAAGTCCACCGGCTGTGGGGTGGGGCTGGCTGTGACTCCTCCCCACTGATACAGCTGTTTGATTGTGTTTCACTCCAACAGTCATTGGTCCAGTCCAGGAAAGCCGGAATCACGTCAGCACTAGCATCAAGCACCTTAAACAACGAAGAGCTAGTAAGTGCTACCCCCCGGCATAGAATCATAGAATCTCAGGGTTGGAAGGGACCTCAGGAGGTATCTTGTCTCACCCCCTGCTCAAAGCAGGACCAACCCCAACTAAATCATCCCAGCCAGGGCTTGATCAAGCCGGGCCTTAAAAACCTCTTATGAAGGAGATTCCACCATCTCCCTAGGTAACCCATTCCAGTGCTTCACCACCCTCCTAGTGAAAAAGTTTTTCCTAATATCCAACCTAAACCTCCCCGCCTGCAACTTGAGACCATTACTCCTTGTTCTGTCATCTGCCACCATTGAGACCAGCTGAGCTCCATCCTCTTTGGAACCCCCTTTCAGGTAGTTGAAAGCAACTATCAAATCCCCCCTCATTCTTCTCTTCTGCAGACTAAATAATCCCAGTTGCCTCAGCCTCATAAGTCATGTGCTCCAGCCCCCTAATCATTTTTGTTGCCCTCAGCTGGACTCGTTCCAATTTTTCCACATCCTTCTTGTAGAGTGGGGCCCAAAACTGGACTCAGTACTCCAGATGAGACCTCACCAATGCCGAATAGAGGGGAATGATCACGTCCCTCGATCTGCTGGCAATGCCCCTACTTATACAACCCAAAATGACGTTAGCCTTCTTGGCAACAAGGGCACACTGTTGACTCATATCCAGCTTCTCATCCACTGTAACCCCTAGGTCCTTTTCTGCAGAACTGCTGCCTAGCCATTCGGTCCCTAGTCTGTAGCAGTGCATGGGATTCTTCCGTCCTAAGTGCAGGACTCTGCACTTGTCCTTGTTGAACCTCATCAGATTTCTTTTGGCCCAATCCTCTAATTTGTCTAGGTCCTCCTGTATCCTATCCCTACCCTCCAGCGTATCTACCACTCCTCCCAGTTTAGTGTCATCTGCAAACTCGCTGAGGGTGCAGTCCACACCATCCTCCAGATCATTAATGAAGATATTGAACAAAACCGGCTCCAGACACCGAGCCTGTCAGACTGCACAAGCGAAGCAGGGTCAGGCGGGGTCATCCATGGGGCGGGACCCTGCCTAGGAAGAGACGGATGCTGCAGGGGAGCAGTGCAGATGAGTCAGTGCTGAACCAGGGTGGTTACCCGGGGCTCTGTGCCGTGAGAGGTGTCATCTCTCAGAGGGGCAAAAATAACCAGCCTGCTTGTGGCTGTTACAGCTCTCCCAGCTGGGGTATGAACTGGGCGACTCCCAAGGAAGGTCGTTGCATTCTGCCCACTTGCTCTGGGGTCCTTCATTGCCCATCCCATTGCTGCACGCTGTTAAGCAGCGGCTGCGTCCCACCCCAGAGCTGGCCGCACGTCAGTGGCAGGGAAAGATCTGCATGCCCAGTACTGGAGGGATGGAGACCACTGTCTATAAGCCCCATGTCTGGGGTCTTTCACTGGCTGGGAGCATCCCTGCCCGCTCAGACAAAAGCCTGCATGGTGTGAGTGTTTTCTCCTTTCCCCCGCCCCTCTTCTTTGCTTAGAAAAACCATGTTTACAAGAAGACCCTTCAAGCCTTAATCTACCCCATCTCCTCCACGACCCCCCACAACTTTGAGGTGTGGACCGCCACCACCCCCACCTACTGCTACGAGTGCGAGGGGCTGCTGTGGGGCATCGCCCGGCAGGGCATGCGCTGTACGGAGTGTGGGGTGAAGTGCCATGAGAAGTGCCAAGACCTGCTCAACGCAGACTGCCTACAGAGTAAGGGGGCGCAGCCTCTCTTGTGCTCTCTTGAGAGATCTCTGGAGAGATCTTCCGTTGGCTTCTAAGGAGATTGGGGTGGGGGGTTGCCAAGAGACCCTAAGTGATTTAGGAACACAATGGGAGACCCTACGTGATTTAGGAACACAATGGGAGACCCTAAGTGATTTAGGAGCACAAATCCTAAGCCTTCTGCGTGCCTTTCATGTCTCACAGACCCCTGTCATAAACATACAGCAAAGGAGTTAAGATTCCTCCTGACCTGTAAAGGGTTAAGAAGCTCAGGTACCCTGGTTGGCATCTGACCAATAAGGGGACAGGATACTTTCAAATCTTGGGAGGGGGGAAGGTTTTGTGTGTGCTCTTTGTCTGGGTCTGTGTTCTCTCTCTGGGGCTGAGAGAGGGACCAGGCAAGAAATTATCTTCTCCAACCCGTCTTCAACCGAATCTCCAATATTACAACAAGTAAGATAGACATTGCATATTAGATTCCCTTTTGTTTTGCTTGTGAAGGTTTCGCTGTGTTAAAAGGGAGGTTTATTCCTGTGTTCTGTAGCTTGAACTTTCCCTGTGTTAGAGGGAGGTGTTATTCCTGTTTTTCTGTAACTTTAAGGTTTTGTCCAGAGGGGAGGATCCTCTAAGTTTTGAAATTGAGTACCCTGTAAAGTTATTTACCATCCTGATTTTACAGAGATGATTTTTACCTTTCTCTTTTTAATAAAATCCTTCTTTTAAGAACCTGACTGTTTTTCCATTGTTCTAAGACCCAGGGGTTGGGTCTTTGATCACTTTGTAACCATTTGGTTAGGAGATTATTCTCAAGCCTCCCCAGGAAAGGGGGTGTACGGGCTTGAGGGGATATTTTGGGGGAAGGGGAACTCCAAGTCGTCCTTTTCCCTGGTTCTTTGTTTAAATCACTTGGCGTGGCAGCGATGACCTTTTCTCAGCGTACAGGGGAGATTTTGTACCTTGGGGAGTTTTAACCTAAGCTGGTAGAAATAAGCTTAGGGGGTCTTTCATGCGGGTCCCCACGACTGTACCCTAGAGTTCAGAGTGGGGAGGGAACCCTGACAACCCCCATGCAGGGGGCCAGAGGGTGGGGTGGGTCTTACATACCCCCGTTAACTTTTTAATGCCAGCCCGGAATGAATGCTTGGGAAGGGGCCACCCCTGTGCGAGCGCTCCCCAAAGGCAGTCTGTCCCAGAATCTCCCCTCTTCCCTGTTCCCCCAGGAGCGGCCGAGAAGAGCTCCAAGCACGGGGCGGAAGACCGGACCCAGAACATCATCATGGTGCTGAAGGACCGCATGAAGATCCGGGAGCGGAACAAGCCCGAGATCTTCGAGCTGATCCAAGAGATCTTCGCCCTCTCGAAAGCCACCCACACCCAGCAGATGAAGGCCGTGAAGCAGAGCGTGCTGGACGGCACCTCCAAGTGGTCGGCCAAGATCAGCATCACAGGTAGGTGCAGGGCCAGGCCGACAGGCCCTGCCAGCTCTGGACATGCACCCCTGAGCGAACACCAATAGAGGGGAAGGGGTGTAGAACCCGCGGCCCCCTGGAGATCTCTGGAGAGCCCCATCACACCGTGATGGTGCTGGAGCTGGCACCGTTCAGCACCACGGCACGGGGACACCAGGCCGCCCTCCGAACTGCAAGCCAGGCACTCTCAGCTCTCTTGCTGATCCAGTCGGAATTGGCTAAGGACAGAGCATTGCATGCTGGGACCTGAAGTCTGCATGGGCTGCGTCTCCCTGTTAATGCGGCTCTCCGCTCCCAGGGCTGTGTGTGCCGATCTCTGGAGCCCAGCTGTGTCCCCTGCTGTGGCTATCGCAGTAGATATTCTTCTGCTGTCATTAGCTCATTGCAAAGACCGTGCCAGGTGCCTGCAGCTGAGAGGAAATTAACCGGGCGCTTTCCTCCCTTTGGGAGCCCAGGAAGCCCATGTCTCCAGCGCGGCTTTTGGCGAAAGGAAATGAATTCCCATTAGAACCCGCGCCAGTCCAGCTGGGTGCCTGGATCCAGCCCTCGCAATGGATCCCGAGCCAAGTCAGGCTCCTCTTTCGAGCGCTGGCTGATTTGAAAATCATCTGTTCTGTATCTGCCATTGATTCCTGTTTTTATCTGTTCTCTCTGTTGTGTGTGTATTGTGTCTCTGTGGGGCTGGCTGGTGCGTGGTGCCGTGTGTGTGTGCATATAAACATTTGTGCCTCTGTGTGCATGGGGTGTGTGTTGTGTTATAGTTGTCTGTGCCCAGGGCCTGCAGGCAAAGGATAAGACAGGCTCCAGTGACCCGTATGTTACTGTCCAGGTTGGAAAGACGAAAAAAAGGACTAAAACGATCTATGGAAATCTAAATCCGGTCTGGGAGGAGAATTTCCATTTGTAAGTTACATCCTGCTCCCGGTCGTACCTCTCTAGTCCCCGGGGCTGCCCTGCCACGTGTGGGGCCGTGTGTTCCTTCTTCTCAGGCACTTTCCATCAGGTTTTGTCCGTCCCCGAGTCTGGTTTCCTGGGCGCCGTCTGCCGGGCTCATCTGTAGCACGCCAATCCCTGCAGTGTCTGAGTGCTTGGAGAGGAAATGAATTGTAGACTTGGGCCTTGATTTTGAGTCTGTCTACACAGCAACTAGACAGCCGCGGCTGGTCCATGCCAGCCGACTCAGGCTCCCGGGGCTCACGCTGCAGGGCTGTTTTATTGCTGTGTAGACATCTGGGCTCGGGCTGGAATCCAGGCTCTAGGACCCTGCGAGGTGGGAGGGTCCCAGAGTTTGGGCACCTGCCAGAGCCTAGAAATCTACCGAGCCAGGAAACAGCCCCATAGCCCGAGCCCTGAGAGCCTGAGGGCTAGCACGGTCCAGCCGCAGGATTTTCTTTGCTGTGTAGACAAATGCAGAGGAACTCCTCTGAGGTCAGCGGAGGGGTACTGGTGTGAGCGAAAGCAGACTCAGATCCACCTGCTTGCAGGATCTGCTTAAGATGAGGTTCCCAGGCTCAGCGGTGAGATCCAAGAACCGGGTCATTTCCGATCATAGTTCCTGTTTAACCCTGGAGGTCAAGAGTAACTCTGTAACAGGTGAGGAGTTTGCTGGGACTCCTGTCTGTGTAACCCACTGGTCCCCTCTGTGCTGCTCCACAGAGGATGTGACAGCCCCAGCTGGGGAGCTCTTAGCTCTGGAGGTCCCCAGTTCAACCCCTGGGGTGTCAGCCAAACTGGCAACTGTCACATCTGCATCGCCCATGGTGGAACCGGGACCGGTGTTGTCCCACTGATGCAGCCCCATTCCTGTTAGCAGCAATGGGGCTCCCTAGTGGAGACAAGGCTCTGGTGCCGTTATCACTGGGCTGGCTTCCCTTGCTTGGAGCAGGTCTAGACGTGGTCGCTAAAGCGCCAGTGGCCAGCCCGCTGTCACCAGAGTGGCAGACCTTGGCAGTGGGGAATGAGGGGTCCCGCAGTGTAGACAAAGCCCAGCGAACATCCACCCAACACAAGCTCGACTCCCTAGGTATGGCTACACTGCATTGTAAATCCGGGTCTGTGGGACCTGAGCTTGTGGACTTTCTGTTTCCAAGTCGGCGCTTAAGTGTCCACATTGCATTGTAAACCAGGGCTGGACCTGGGTCTCACGGCCATGCCAACACATCCACATTGCATTGTACAGCCCTTCTGACCCGGGTCCACAGCATGGTTTGCATCCGCACTGCACAAGGACAGGACTTGGACCAAGTCACAGTGGGTTCGGGGCTCTGTCCCATACCCCGTCCTCGGACCTGGGCCCAGAGCGCTTGCTGACCTGAGTCAAACTGATTTGCGTGCAGCCCGAAGGGGGGCGTGGGCTGAAATCGGGGTCTGAGCAGCGGGCTTAGCGTGCTGTGTGGACATTCCCCCGCCATGCCGACTCCCGGTATGCACTGGGCTCATTATATATGGGGTGGATTTTCCCCTGGGGTCAGTTTCTTCTGGTTGTTTCCAAACCCTGGTCAGGAATTTGGAGGGAACAGTTACAGCACTTAAAAACCAGCACTGGAGGGATTGGCCGGCCCGTGGCTTTAGGTCCTGCGGCTTCATGCCGCCTGAATGCTTTATCTTCCCACCCTTCCAGCAGGAGATCCTTGTGCTACCTGAGCAGTGGTGCTAGCGCTCTCTGCCGGATGCCCAAGGAGGCTGAATTCCAGCTCTCTTGGGTCGGGATTGAAGTTGGACCGTTCACCCCTATATAGAAAACTCCCACTTAAGCCCGGTGCCTGGGCCTTGTGGGAATTAAAACGTGCATCAGCACAGGCTCCGAGGATGCTGGTCCGGGGGCAGCTACCGTCCCCCAGCACTCTCCTTTTGCCACAGGACTGCAAGGGTCTGAGGGGGCTCCCAGTGGAGTGGCTGGGTTTTGCTGGTGGATGGGCGGGGGGCCCTTTGCAAGGAATGCCCCCTTCCTGGAGGCTAACCTGGTTCATGCCGTTGCTCTGGGAACCTCTCTGTCCTCCCCCCACCCCAGCGAATGCCATAACTCCTCCGATCGGATCAAGGTGCGGGTCTGGGACGAGGACGACGACATCAAGTCCCGCGTCAAGCAGCGCTTTAAGAGAGAATCCGACGACTTTCTGGGCCAGACGATCATAGAGGTCCGGACACTGAGTGGGGAGATGGACGTCTGGTACAACCTAGGTAATTCACTGTCCCCAGCACAGTCAATATACAACTCTAGGGCCCGCTCCGGCCCCCGGGGCAGTCAGTGGCCCGCTCCCATTGACCCCACTGGCTGCGACTCTGGGATGTAGCAATTTCCATGCAAACGAAATTGAAACGCTTTTCAGAGTCAGCAAGTCAGAGCGTTGTCACTATTGATCATTTACACGGCAGGTGGGATTCATTGTGTTGTATTTATTGGTTACTGCATCATTGGACAGAGGCCTCAGGGCTGGCGGGGACCTCCCGGGCCCCCAAGTCGCTAGCGCAGGCAGCTGCGGCTGATAATCCTGCCCCGACACCCATCACGCTCCATCCTCAACCCAGCTCCGTCGTTTGTCATAGACTCATAGACTCATAGACTTTAAGGTCAGAAGGGACCATTATGATCATCTAGTCTGACCTCCTGCACAATGCAGGCCACAGAATCTCACCCACCCACTCCTGGAATAATCCTCTCACCTATGTCTCAGCTATTGAAGTCCTCAAATCATGGTTTAAAGACTTCAAGATGCAGAGAATCCTCCGGTAAGTGACCCGTGCCCCATGCTGCAGAGGAAGGCGAAAAACCTCCAGGGCCTCTGCCAATCTCCCCTGGAGGAAAATTCCTTCCCGACCCCAAATACGGCGATCAGCTGAACCCCGAGCATGTGGGCAAGACTCACCAGCCAGACACCCAGGAAAAAGTTTTCTGTAGTAACTTCTAACATCCCATCATTGACCATTGGTCCTATTTACCACTGATGGGGACACTGACTTGTCCCCAAAGCTCCTCTCGGGAGGCTGCTCCAGAGCCTCTCTCCTCTGAGGGTTAGACCCCTGTGTCTCCTTTCCGGCCTGCGTTTGTCCCTGGCCGGTTTATCCCTATTCGTTCTTGTGCCAGCGCTGTCCTGACGTTTCTCAGCCCTCCCTGGCACCCCCATGTATGTATCGAGAGTAATCAGAGCCCCTCCCAGCCTTTATTCTGCCGGGCTGTCCAAGGCAGGTTCTTGTCTCCTCTCGTGCGGTAGGCCCTGCGCCCCCCGATCACCCTAGGAGCCCTTCTTAGCACCTGCTCCATCCTTCTTCAGCTGGACGCAGGAGTCCAGACAAGACTAACGCTCCAAAGTTCATTGTTGTTTGTGTTAAAATACCACCTACAGGCACTGCTGTGCTGAGCGCTGTACCTACACGGAGCAGGAGACAGTCCTCACCCCGGAGAGCTACGGCTGAATAGAGCAAGGGAAGAGCATTATCCCCTTTTACAAACAGGAGCTCAGCCCAGCGATTTGCCCAAAGCCCCCAGGGCATAGCTGGGAATTGAACCCAGCCTGCCTACGGGCTGTACCCCTCAGGCCAGCTTTTCCTGCTGCCTTTGGCTCGGATAAAGGGCCATCGGCGAGCTCATGCTTCCTCTGCTTCCTGCTCTCCTGTCCTCAGACAAGCGGACGGACAAGTCGGCCGTGTCCGGAGCCATCCGGCTGCACATCAGCGTGGAGATAAAGGGAGAGGAGAAGGTGGCACCGTACCACGTGCAATACACCTGCCTACACGAGGTGAGCTGTGCCCCCGGGGCCTCGGTGCTCCCACCCCACCTGGCTGCCTCTTATCGTCAGAACGTTGGCTTGAAAATGTCTTCAACGGCCTGGTGTGGGAGCCCCAGAGAACGAAGGGCTCCCGTCCTCGCCAGAGCGGGCACAGCAGGGGCGCTGATTCTGCCGCACACTGCCCCATGCCAGCGTGCCTCACCTGGGCCTCACAGAGACCATGTAGAGAGCTTGGGCTCCAGGGCTAGTGGACCTGTCTTCCTAGGGCGTCTGTTTATATCCCCCCCTCCCCTGCCCCCCGGATCTGAGTATCCCTGCCCACTACCAGCTCCAGCCCAAGTCCCCACCCGTGCCCATAGGCGCTGACTCTGTGGGTGCTGTGGGGCTGGAGCACCCACGAGGAAAAATTAGCAGGTGCTCCGCACCCACCAGCAGCCAAGTTCCCCTGCCCCCGCCTCCTCCAGTGTGTGCCACATCCCCGTTACTCCCCCTCCCTCCCAGCACGTCTCGCGCGCCGCCTAACAGCTGTTTGGCATCACTTAAGACTTTCCGGGAGGGAGGGGGAGGAGCAGGGACGCGCTTAGGGGAGGAGGTGGAGAAGAGGCAGGGCAGGGGCGGGGACTTAGGGGAAGGGGGTGGAATGGGGGCAGGGAGGGGGAGGGGCTGGATTGGGAAAAGGCAGGGCGGGGACTTTGAAGAAGGGAGTGGAAATGGGGCGGGGCGCGGGCGGCGCAGGGGCGGGGCCATGGGGGGGCCGAGCACCCACCGGGCAGATGAGAAGTCGGTGCCTATGCCCGTGCCAATCAGGCAGTGTTCTTGCCGTCACTTTCCCTGGGGCAGATGCCTCCCAGGGCGCCAGAGAACCGAGCTCTCCATTCACAGCGTCAGCTCAGCAGTGTTGGGCCTCTGCTACACACAGCGGCGTTATGATCCCTCCCCAGACCCACTCGCACTCATTCTCCAGTAGAAGCCCTCCCTAGCGGTGACCCTGAGGGCTCTCTTCTGTCCCGTGCACTAGAACCTCTTCCACTTCGTGACGGACATACAGAACAATGGGGTGGTGAAGATCCCCGAGGCCAAGGGGGACGACGCCTGGAAGGTGTACTTCGATGAGACCGCCCAGGAGATCGTGGACGAGTTCGCCATGAGATACGGGGTGGAGTCCATCTACCAGGCCATGACGTGCGTGTCTCCCGTTTGCTCCCTGTTTGTTTGAAGGGGTAAAGGGGTGAAGATACAGGGCCGGATCCTCGGCTGGTGTCACCAGGGGCAGCTCCTTGAAGTCAATGAGTGACGTTGACGGACGCCGGCTGGGTCCTGCCCTGTGCCGTGGGAGGGGAGAAAGGGGTTGAACGTCTCTCTGCGCGGGGCCTGGGATTCCCCGTCTCCCGGCACTGATGTCCACTCGCTTTCCCGCATGGGGTGGGTGCAGAGCGTTTGGTTAGTCCAAGCCCAGGGTGCGGGGGCCCTGCACTGCCCGGTTCCACGGCGTTAGCAGGGAGCGAGTTCAGACGGACACACGGAGCCGGCAGCGTCCCTCCTCGGGAGTCACCCAACGGGCCAGGGAGAGGCGCAGGCCGCCTTGAAGCATCAGATCAGTTCTGGTTTTAAGAGAAAGGTGCAGGGCTCAGTCTGCTCCCAAACATACACACTGCACCCAGCCTACACACACTGCACACTCGCCCTACACACACTGCACACTCGCCCTACACACACTGCACACAACCTACACACACTGCACCCAGCCTACACACACTGCACATTCGCCCTACACACACTGCACACTCATGCCCTAAACATGCCGCACACACACGCACACCGTACACACTGCACACGCACACCCTACACACACATCCTGCACACACACACTCTACACACACACATACCCTGCACACACTCACCCTACACACACTGCACATGCACACACCCTACATATACCCTACACACACTCACTCGCACACCCTACATGCCGCACACACACTGCACACACACACCCTACATGCACTGCACATGCACACTCTACACACACACCCTGAACACATGCACACACACCCTACAAACACTGCACACTCACACCCTACACACTGCACATGCACATGCACACCCAGCACACACTGCACACACCCTACACGCACGGTGTACTGTGCACACCATACACACAGTGTGCACGTGCACACTACACACATACCCCCTACACACACTGCACACACACTGTACACCTTACACACACTGTGCGTACAATACACACGCACACACCCTGCACACCCTGCACATGCACTACACACAGAGCACACTCTTCACACATGCACACACCCTACACACACACACACACACTACACACACTGCACACACACACCTTGCACACGCAAACCCTACACACCCTTCACATAGACACTTCCTGCCAGCGCACACACACACACATCTTGCACACTCTGCACACATGCACCCACCCCTTACACCTACGCACCCACCCACCTTGCACACCCTTCACACGCCACCACACAATCTCCAAACCGCCCCTACACACACCCATTCCACAAGCCACACGCCCTGCGTACATACACTCTATGCACGATCCCCTTCTGACACATTTGCTTCACCACCCACACTGCGCACAGGCGCACACACACAGCAGCCCCTTCTGACACACAGGGCCCCTGCTCTACAAAGCACACCCGCCCCTCGGCACGTACACATCCTACAGCCCACGGCCTTCCCCACCACACACTGCGCCCTGCGTCCCAGACCACACCAGCCCCTTTGTACAGCATCCCCGCTCTCCCCCATGGCCCCGATGCAGCCTGTCCTCTCGTCTCTTTCAGTCACTTTGCCTGCCTGTCCTCCAAATACATGTGTCCCGGAGTGCCGGCCGTCATGAGCACCCTCCTAGCCAACATCAACGCGTACTACGCCCACACCACTGCCTCCACCAACGTGTCTGCCTCAGACCGCTTTGCTGCCTCCAATTTCGGGGTAAGTCTCATGGTGCGTAGAACTCTCCTTCCTATTTCTCTCTGCTCGTTGGGAGGGGAGCGGAGCAAAGGAGCCGTGCAAAAACATCACCACCCAAAGGGCAAGTGCTCCCCGTTCGATCGCCACTTTAACAACTGGCCTGCTTTTCTTGGCAACTTTGCGACTCTTTCACCGGAAAGGGTAAAACTTTGCTTTTAAAAAAGCACTGGACGTTTGGAGTGAAATTTGGCCCATTTTTGACCACGGGTGGAAATTGCAATGAAATCATATAGAACAACTCACCCCTTTTTGATGCCAAAAAGCCTCCCCAGCCGCCAGCAGAAAGCAAATTTTTGCCCAAAGAGAAACCCCGAACGCTTTCACCAAAATCCGTTGTGACTTTTACACGGCCCCGGTAGTTCTCAGTGAAACCTGAATTCAGAGCAAACTCACCTGGTTTAATGGGTCTCTATGGAACCCCAACATCCCCGCTGCCTGTCCGGTTTGGACAAATCTCGGAGAGAATTGCATTTTGGCCCTGATCCTGCACAGACTGTGGCATGTGTTGGACTGTACTCGTGTTGACAGCCCAGGGGAGTTCAGGGGATACTCACGTGTGTAAAGGAAAGTAGGTACATAAGTGTCGGCAGGATTGGGACATGGGGCTGGAAGCAGAGGGCTAGCTCAGCGGTCTGAGCATTGGCCTGCTAAACCCAGGGTTGTGAGTTCAATCCTTGAGGGGGCCATTTAGGGATCTGGAGCAAAAATCTGTCAGGGGACAGTACTTGGTCCTGCTAGTGAAGGCAGGGGACTGGACTCGATGGTCCTTCCAGTTCTAGGAGATAGGCATATCTCCGTTATTTATTTTATTTTTATTTTAAGCTAAAACCAGGAAAGTTTTAGAGCAGTGTAAATGAGACCAGATTCCAGCCATTGGGGTTTATTCCAGCAAAGGTCCCATTGTTCCCACTGAGCAAAGACTTCCGGCCCTTTTAAGGTGGCATCATGGAACCGTAGGACTGGAAGGGGCCTCGAGAGGTCAGCTAGTCCCGTCCCCTGCACTCACGGCAGGACTCAGTATTATCTAGACCAGCGGTGTCCAATACGTTCGCCACTAGCCACATGTGGCTAATAGATAGGGTGACCAGATGTCCTGATTGGATAGGGACAGTCCCAATATTTGGGGCTTTTTCTTATATAGGCTCTTATTACCCCCGACCCTCTGTCCCGATTTTTCACACTTGCTGTCTGGTCACCCTACTGATAGGCTATTGAATTGTGGCTAATGCATGTGGCTTTTTTATAATGTGGCTAATAAGAAAAATTCAAAACCACAAGTGTGGCCAGCATCGAATTTCTATTGGACACCGCTGATCTAGACCACCCCGACAGGTGTTTGTCCAGCCTGCTCTTAAAAATCCCCAGTGATGGAGATTCCACAACGTCCCTGGGCAATTTATTCCAGTGCTTAACCACCCTGACAGGTAGGAACTTTTTCCTAATGTCCAACCTAAATCTCCCTTGCTGCAATTTCAGCCCATTGCTTCTTGGCCTATCCTCAGAGGTGAAGAAGAACAATTTTTCTCCCTCCTCCTTGTAACAACCTTTCATGGACTTGACAACTGTTCTCATGTCCCCTCTCAGTCTTCTCTTCTCCAGAGTAAACAAACCCAGTTTTTTCAATCTCCCCTCACAGGTCATGTTTTCTAGACCTTTCATCATTTTTGTTGCTCTGCTCTGGACTTTCTCCAGTTTGTCCACAGCCCTCCTGAAATGTTGCGCCCATTTTATACTCCAGTGTATAGTTGTGTACCAGCTAATACAGCTCGTAGCAGAGGAGAGCCTGGGGATAGCTGCAAAGGGACAGAGGGGGGCGTCTGTCAACCTAGTGCTGGAAACGGCCGAGCCGGGGAGGTGGGGAAAGGGGTTTTGGTCGCCGCTCTCCCGTTTACCGGTGTGTCTTTGTAGAAGGAACGTTTCGTCAAGCTGCTGGACCAGCTGCACAACTCGCTCCGGATCGACCTGTCCATGTACCGGGTAAGAGGAACCAGCCCCACACGGGGCGGGGGGTGGGGATGAACGCCGGCAGAGCTGCTCCCTGCTCACCTGCAGCCTAGTCCCTCGTGCGAGGAGTCTCCTGCCACCAGCCTAGAGCCTGTCACGGGCTCAGGCTGCTCCAGTGGATGAGGTGCTGGAGGGGGAGTCAGGAAACTGGATTCTAGGCCTGGCGTCTGACACTGGCCTCGGGTGAGTCCTTCTGTGCCTCACTTTCCCCAGCTATGGGACCTGCGCTGCTCAGCTTGGAGAGCTGTGGATGTAAATGGGGGGGTTTCCGCTGGTTTCAGTGGGAGCAGGGTTGGTGTTAAACACCAGGTGGCTGTGATCAGGTCACCCGTTAGCTCTGAAACTCCAGCCGGGGTATCCCCTGATTGCTCTCCTAGCCGTCACGTGGCCCTCTAATCTTCTCTCTTTCCTGACAGAACAACTTCCCTGCCAGCAGCCCGGAGAGGCTGCAGGATCTCAAGTCGACGGTGGATCTGTTAACCAGCATCACCTTCTTCCGAATGAAGGTAACGCCCAGTGCCTGCCGGCTGGTTCCCTCTCAGAGGGAGAGATTCCCCAGCTCCCAAAGGAGCAGCCCCTTGGCCTGGGATCCCTCTGCTGCCAGAATGCAGCTGAGGAGCTGTGCCGCATATTAATTAGCTTAATTAATTGCCCATCCTGTGTACTGAAATCCAACCCGAACCACCATGGAGTTCAATGCCTGCGAGGCCTCCCATGGCAGCTTCCCGAGTGACACCTGCCGCCTGGGGTCCCTCCCCCGGCACTGCCTGAGCTGCCGGCGACGCGGGTTTCCAGCGAGTCCGTCTTGGGGGGCGGCCATTGCCAAGCGTGACCGCGTCTCCCTTCCCCGCCCTGCAGGTGCAGGAGCTGCAGAGCCCGCCCCGGGCCAGCCAGGTGGTGAAGGACTGTGTGAAAGCCTGTCTCAACTCCACCTACGAGTACATCTTCAACAACTGTCACGAGCTGTACAGCCGCGAGTACCAGACCGACCCGGTGCGTGGGGCGGGGGGAGCCCCGCTGGGGGATAGGCCGGGCCTTTCCAGGGGGAGAGATGGGGGGGTGGGGAGAGAGCCCTGCCTGGCTGCCCTCCCTGCTGGGGGATAGGCCGGGCCTTTCCAGGGTGGGGCGGGGGGAGAGCCCCGCCGGGTGATAGGCAGGGCCTTTCCAGGGGGAGAGGCGGGGGGGAGCCCCGCCCAACCGCCCTCCCCGCCAGGGGATAGGCCGGGCCTTTCCGAGGGGAGAGACATGGGGGGCGGGTGGCGGGATCCCCGCCTGGCCGCCCTCCCCACCGGGGGATAGGCAGGGCCTTTCCGGGAAGCGAGTGTCACACTCAGGCGCTCCCAGATCGGAGGCTTTGGTAGGCCTTTGCCCGGGGCAGAGCTTGTCGGCTGCGGGGTAGCGAGAATCTCAGCTCCCAGTTCCCAGTTGCGGCAGCTTTCCCCACTCCCCGTAACCAGCTCCCCTTCCCCGCCGGCCGCCTCCCGCTGGACCAGGCCCCGCCGGCTGGCTGCTGGGTGGGGATTGGGCCCGGAGGAGCTATCAGCCTTCTCCGGATTGGGATGGGGACATGGCCCATCACAGGCTGGCAGGACTGGACCTAGAGCGAGCACTGTTCAGCATGGGGCCCCCGCTGCTCACCCAGCTTTTCTCTTCCCCCTTCATTCTGCATCCCTTCCCCTTCCCCATTCCTCCCTTCTCCTTGGTCCTCCCTTTGGATCTTTCTCACACTCAGGAGCCCGATAGTGAGCCCCCTCTATCCCTGTTTCCATTGAAGCTAAGCCCCTTCCCCGTTCGTTTGGATCCAGAGCGAGCATCTGACTCGGGGGCCCACACGCTGGGGAGCTCTGCAGCCCCTGCTTTGCTCGGTGGAGCATCACCCCGTTTAAGGCTCAGGCGAGGCACGGGACGGGAGGCAGAAGTCTCCGGGAGTGCCTGTTGGCTGGCTGGGATCTCCTCTCCCAGAAAAGCCGCACGTTGTAGAACAGGGGCCGGAGGGAGGACTCTGAAACGTGGACAGAGATGCTCCCTGCGGGGAGCCTGGTCCTACACGGGACCCCAGCCTGGTTCTGTGCCTGTGTCAGAGCAGCCCAGTCCTGGTCCCCAGTGGATGGGCTGGAAAGGAGCTAGCAGGTCCCGGCCATCGCTGATTTCCAAGCCAAAGGAAACTCTCAGCATCTGGAAGCCAAGCTGAGGTTGTGCCCCAGGGGACAGCAATCCCTCATTCCCACACGCGGTTAACCAGAGACTTTCCGTCCCTTGTCATTGGGCTTTTTCCAGACAAAGAAAGGCGAGGTCCCCCCCGAGGAGCAGGGGCCCAGCATCAAGAACCTGGATTTCTGGTCTAAACTCATCACGCTGATTGTTTCGATTATCGAAGAGGATAAGAACTCCTACACGCCCTGCCTGAACCAGTGAGTACCGGCCTGGGAACGGTCACACCGGCCCTGCCTCCGCCAGGGAGTGTCCGGAAAACTGAGATCTGAGCTGGTTCGCAGACACCGCGCTGGGAGCATCAATGTATGAGCCATCAGGATTCTGTCCTTGCCTGGGAAGAGACCTCCATAGGGGACTTCCCTCCTTGCACCTCCATGGGCAGCTCTGGGCTTGTCCCTCGCTCGGGAGTCCTGTCACCTGCCCTGTTCGGAGCTGAATGGAGGAGCGTGGAGCCTCCTGGGAAAATCCCTGGGTGGTCCCTGTGTGTGCCGCTGTTCCTGGGTCTGCACTGTGCCGTGAGGGCACCAGGGAGACCATCCCGCTCTGTCAGAAGCAGCTGGTTTGGGGATTTATTCTGTAGCTGTTGGATTTATCCGTTTTCCCTCCCTCCCTGCCAGGTTCCCCCAGGAGCTGAATGTGGGTAAGATCAGCGCCGAGGTGATGTGGAACCTCTTTGCTCAGGACATGAAATATGCAATGGAAGGTGAGTCTCTCTTGGGCTGCATTTTGTTGCTCCTCTGCCTCCTGCTGGGAGGTGACGGGGTATCAGCCTCCGTTTCACCAAAGCCACGGCGACCCCCAACTCCTCCGCCGTCCCTGTGCTGTGGATCCGTGCGGCCGCCGCCGTGGGGAGGGGACGTGGTGCGTTCCCCTGCTCTCTGAGCTAATGGAGAGTCCCATGACGCACCCAACAAAGGGCAGCCTGGCACATACCCACTCAGCTAACGCACGACAAGACCCGCCAGGGAAAGGGGCGTTGGGAAGAAGCAGCATCCACCATGAAGCTGGCTGCGGGGCGGGGGTGGAGAATAGCCCCGGGCTCTTCCCGGGGGAGATGCAGCCGTGTTTCCCTCTCTGTGCCGGTTGCAGCGATTTCAGTTAGGAAAATAGTAACATTCACGCATTGCTCAGGGTGGGCCAAGCCCCCGTCCCCGGCTCCTCTCCTCCGCATCAGGTGGACCCAACTGTGAGTGTCAATTCAGGACAAATTGCTTCAAGCAGGGCAGTTACAGCCCAAGGCTGGGGTTTTTCATAGAATCTCAGGGTTGGAAGGGACCTTAGGAGGTCATCTAGTCCAACCCCCTGCTCAAAGCAGGACCAATCCCCAATTTTTACTCCAGATCCCTAAATGGCCCCCTCAAGGATTGAACTCAACCCTAGGTTTAGCAGGCCAATGCTCAAACCCCTGAGCTATCCCTCCCACCTTTCCACCGCTAAGGCAAACCAAATCAGCCAGACAGAGAAAACTTTGGTTTTACCCCCCACTGGCAAACCACAAATGACACAAGCAATTCCCTTAGACACTCCAGGTTCCCAGTCTCACCACCAGTGCCACTCGTTATGTGGATGAATGGTTATGAAAACCAGTGCCCCAGTAAAAGAAAAAGGTTCTCCCGATCCCAAAGGACCAAGCCCCAGACTCAGGTCAATATACAAATCAGATCTTACCCACAAATCACGCAGTTGCCAATCCTTTAGAATCTAAAATCTAAAGGTTTATTCATAAAAGGAAAAAGGTCTAGGTGAGAGCTAGAATTGGTTAAATGGAATGAATTACATACAGTAATGGCAAAGTTCTTGGTTCAGGCTTGTAGCAGAGATGGAATAAGCTGCAGGTGCAAATCAAGTCTCTGGAGCACATCCACAGCTGGGATGGGTCCTTCAGTCTTTTGTGTAGAGCTTCCGTTTGTAGCAAAGTCCCTCCAGAGGTAAGAAGCAGGATTGAAAACAAGATGGAGATGAGGCCTCAGCCTTTTCTAGTCTCTTGCCATGTGGTCTTTCTTTCTTTGTTCCAAAGGCAAGCTATCCAGCACATGGTGTGGAAAAACCTCTGTTTTTCTGTTCTGCCTATAGGCAGGTCCCTGCAGACCTTGCTGAGTCACAAGGCGTATCTGCCTTCTCTCAATGGGTCAGTTGTGTAGCTGATGTTTCTCAATGGGCCATCAAGCAGGCTAGGCAGAGCTGACACCAACTTGTCTGGGGTTTCACCCAGAAGCACAGCATGAGTTTGAAATACAGACAGCATAGAGCCAATATTCATAACTTCAACTACAAAATGATACACACATCCAGACAGCATAATCATAACCAGCAAACCATAACCTGATCTTAGACACCTCATTTGACCCCCTTTATACCAGATTTGGTGCCATCACAGGACCTTGGCTGCAACAATGATCTATATGGGGCAAGCTTATGTCAATAACGTCACAGGGGGTGAAGCAAGGGAGAGGTGCCCCACCACCACCATGACCTCCCTCTCTCCCTCCCCTGCAGAGCACGACAAGCATCGCCTGTGTAAAAGCGCTGACTACATGAACCTGCACTTCAAAGTGAAATGGCTTTATAACGAGTACGTGACCGAGCTCCCTGCCTTCAAGAGCCGCGTCCCCGAATACCCCGCGTAAGTGCCGGCGCTGCGGGGGGGTGTCTGAGCCAGGAGGGCCTGACAGGGGCGGGTCAGGGGCCGGGGACTCCCAAACGGCCCCAGGGAGCTGGGCACACTCCCCGCTCAGAGCCGGTGCCCTTCACGCCAGCAGCTGCTCTTTGGCCTGGCCAAGTCTCAGGGACTCACTAAGAAACTCACAGGGGTGTAAGATAGAACATTGGTTGCAACCGTGTCTGTCGTGTTCCCAGGCCCCGGGAGCGCGGGGCAATCGGGGGCTGGTTCTCTGCCGCCCGGCCCCTCCTGCGGCCCTTTACACTCGTTCAGCCGGATCTGGTGCATTTCCCCACTCACGGGTGTAAACACCAGCCCAGAGTGCCAGGCGGGGGCCACTCAGGCCTCTGCAGCGCCACTCAGCACTCCTGGGGGAGAGGCAGGTGCATTTAACCCTTCAGCTGCTGGCTCGAGGCACTGGGCAAGGCGCACATCTAGGGTGACCATACGTCCCGTGTTGGCCGGGACAGGCCCTTTTTTAAGCCCCGTCCTGAGTTTTTTTTGGTCAAAAATGGCCATTCGTCCCGTTTGCTCTTGCCCACGGCAAACGGGACAAACACCCACTTTTGCCAAAAACGTGGGGTGCGCACTCCTAGCAGGGCGCGCACTCCTGGGGCGGGGTGAGCTACACCAGCCCTGCGGGGGGAGTGGGGGGCTGGGCTCCAGTGAGCAGCAATGCCAGCCGCACAGTGGGAGGCAGGATTCGGTGAGCGGCGATGCCAGCCCCATATGGGCGGAGTAGCAGGGCTCGGGCGATGCCAGCCCCATGTGTGGAGCAGGCTGGGCTCGGATGAGAGCCCTTCGTGGGGGGCAGGCAGGGGTCAGGCCCGTGACTCGGGTCAGCTTTGTGCGCGGCAGGGAGGGGAGGGCACAGTCCAGCCCCACGTGTGGGGGGAGGTGGGACAGGGCCAGCCCCATGGGGTGTCCTCTTTTCCCTTTGGGAAATATGGTCACCCCACGCACATCTAACACCGGGCCTTCTCTCCCATTGCGGTCAGAGGGTGGGGAGAGGAAGGAGGGAGGGGAGGAGAGGAACAGGATCTTACCACCCCGGCCTCTGTCATACCGACCTCCTCCTCCTCCCTTCTGTTCTTCACCCCTCCATTTGCTCCCTCCCCTTCCCTCCCTCGCCCTCCTCCCTCCCCGCTAAGGGTCTGGCTGGAATTTCCAGCTCGAGGCCACATGCCTGTGCTACGCGGCTGGCCAGCGCGCTGGGAAGGGCTGGCCCCCCAAACACACGTCTGGCATCTGGGGCGGGTCACCCCGGGGCTGAGCAGGGGTGAAGCATTTATCGCCTTGTCCGGGCTGCTGCCCAGAGCACTTTCAGCCTTTCCGACTCTGCTCCGGGCGCTACCCAGCAGGCTCCCGCCCGCCAGCGGGAAACGAAGGGGCCCGAGGGCTCCATCGCGGTGTATCGGTAATGAAATGCCGGGCCTGCGTCCCAGCCGCAGCGTCGATTCTCCTGCCTGCTCGGGTGGGTTTCTGATCCGCAGCTCAGATGGGAGGGGAGCTGCGAGCCAAGAAAACCAACACCCACCTCCTCTGGGATCCTGGGGACCGGCTTCCTCTCTGGCACCCGATCCCGGCCTGGCTCTGAACGAGGCTGTCTCATGGCTCGGCGGGAGGGTGCTCAGGGTGACAATCAGGGAGCTGTCACGCTCCAGTTGATTCCCCAGTGGGTCAGGCCTACTGCTAGTATTTCACTCCAGCAGCTAAAGGCTTGATGTCATCAGCAGATGGGTTCGTTAGCACTCCGGGGCCTGGGAGACAGACGAAACTCCACACGTCCCTGCGGCACAAGGTTCCCGTTGAGTTCACCGGGGCCAGGACATGTCCTTCCCTAGGCGACGGCGGCACTGAGTGGCCAGCCCGGCTTCTGTCTGTTTCCCACGGATGGGGCTTGCGGGCAGGGCTTAAAAGTATCTTCCAAGCCTAGGTGCCTGTTCCGACGGGGCAGGGGAGCGCCTGGCCCCGAAGCTGCCTCCCAACAGGGCCGAGGTGTGTTTCAGTGCACTTTGGGAAGGGCCCGAGGCCAGGCGCTGAGTGCGCTTCAGGAGATGGCTTTTGGTTTCTGATTTTGACCCCGTGCAAGGAGCACCAGGCAGCGCCTTCCACCAGCGGTTGGCCCAGGCAGGAGTCTGTGGACAGAGCGGGGTGAGCAGGTCCAGGTTCGAATGTGGGAGGCCAGATTGTCAGAGGTGCTGAACCCCCCGCAGCTTCTCTTGGGGATGCGGAGCACCCCCGGAGACTGAGAGGATGGTCCTGCCTGCTCTGAGATCAGGGTGACGGGCCGCGGACCGGATTCCCCTCTCATTGTCCCTGGCGTAAATCAGGAGCCGCTCCAGAGACACCACTGGGCACAATTGTCTTTCTGCTCCCGTGGGCGCAGTCCCACTGGCCTGGGGATGCAGACCTGGGCTCAGTGGGGTCAAGGGTAGAAGAGGAGAAGCCGGCCCGATGGATTGGAAGCTAGTGGAGTAAATGCCAGATCCGCTCCTGGATAACAGAGGGCAGACGCTGACTGGGAATCCCTCTTCTCCCCTCTGCCGTGTGGTCTGGGCAGGCCGATGCGGAGTGCAGACCACACAGGGACTGCATAGCGCATCAAAGCGACCTATTTTCCCTTCCCTCTCGTGGGCTTGTTGGAGTGTTATTCCAAACAGCGGGGACGGGAGACCCTCTCCTGCTGCCCCATCTCCCCGTCTCTTTCTCTTCCAGCTGGTTTGAGCCTTTCGTTATCCAGTGGCTGGATGAAAATGAGGAGGTGTCCCGGGATTTCCTGCATGGAGCGCTGGAGCGGGACAAGAAGGACGGGGTACGGTATAGAGCCGGAAAGTGACCCGGAGGGAAGTCTGCCGCCCAGGGGGTGGGCTCGACTCTAGCCCAGGCGCGGAGTCTCCATTCTAGGAGCCTGGGTCTCCCCTTCCGCGGGTGTAGCACACGGGTTTCCCTCGGGCCGGGCCGGGTCAGACATGTTGCCGGAGAGGTTCTCTCCGGGTTATTTCTGATCCTCCAACTTGAATCAGGCAGCAGCAGGCACACGGCCAGCGAGCCTGGTAGCGTGAGCGGGCAGGGCCAGGCCCTTTGGAGGAAGCCACGCCTGGCAGCCGGATTTATGAAGAGAGAAGCCTTGATCTGAATAGGGACCTGGGAATAGGGACCCCTGGGGTCTATTTCCACCTTCGTTCCTGGCACCTGTGTGACTGTGCCTCGGTTTCCCCATCTAGCCAATGGGATACTCACAAAATGCTTTGAGATGCTCAGGTGAAGGCAGAACGTGAAGGCGGTGCACAGCTGCCTCTGTGACACATCACCCCGGCCCTCAGCTCTAGCTCTGAGCCCCGAAAATAACCCGTTCTTTCCTATGCTGTGCTCCCCCTCTGTCCCCTGCTCCAGTTCCAGCAAACCTCCGAGCACGCTCTCTTCTCCTGCTCCGTGGTAGACGTCTTCTCCCAGCTGAACCAGAGCTTTGAGATCATCAAGAAGCTGGAGTGCCCCGACCCGCAGATCGTCGGGCACTACATGCGGAGGTTTGCCAAGGTAAGGAGCCCGCTGGGGCCAGGGGACGCGCTGGGTCCATCCCTGTGATCCCCACCCCGGAATGACAATGGCCCCAGCTTAAACAGAGCAAGACCTCAGCCGGAGCAGCATCTGCACCCGTTCAGTGGTCCAGGCTCCAACATGCTGCGCGGGTAGAGATGGCGCTAACCTGGCCAGTACTAGAGCCGTGCACCTGGGCCTGCAGCGCCCTTGATGGTGGGGAAGGGGTAGGGACGGGCTGTAGTGTAACTAAAGGGGATTCTTTGTCGAGGCCGCTGGACCCAGGCAAACCCTGCGGTTCCCCGGGCTCGCTAGCTCCTGGATGAATTAAACCAGGGCCGGCTCCAGGCACCAGCAAAACAAGCTGGTGCTTGGGGCAGCACGTTTCTAGGGGCGGCATTCTGGCACCAGCCATGCCGCCCCTAAAAATGTGCCCCGGCCGCCCTAGCTCACCTCCGCTGCTGCCGCTGGCTCGCGCGCCGTGGCGCGCGAAACAGCTGATTCGCGCGCCGCTGCTGGAGGGGGAGATCCTGAGCGGCCGCAGCGCACGAAACAGCTGATTCGCGCGCCGCTTCTCCCCCTCCCTCCCTCCCTCCTTCCTAGGCTTGAGAGCCTGGGGGGAGGAGGCAGGGCTGGGGATTTGGGGAAGGGGCGGAGTTGAGCGGGGGTGGGGTAAGAAAAAAATGGGGGGGGCGGCCAAATTTGTTTTTGCTTGGGGCGGCAAAAATCCTAGAGCCGGCCCTGAATTAAATGCTGCAGGCTCGAGTCTCCTGTGACTCACAATGGGGACCCCCGACTTCCACGGAGTGACACCCGCATGGACCGGAGCTGAGCCCAGCACCGCCTTCCCCGTGTCCGCACATCACCTCTCCCCGGCTCCTGTCCTGGGGCCCCGCCATGGGCCAGCCATGGAAACCTGAAGCGCTGGTGCTGGGGAGGAACGGCAGCTTGAGGAAGTGCCTCCTGCCCACACGTATCTCCAGCTAGGGTGACCAGACAGCAAGTGTGAAAAATCGGGACAGGGGGTGGGGGGTAATAGGAGCCTATATAAGAAAAAGCCCCAAAAATCAGGACTGTACCTATAAAAACGGGACATCTGGTCACCCTTTCTCCAGCGCCTCCTCCTGGGCAGTGTGGGGACAGGAAACGGGATTTTATAGGGTTAATTCAGGTCTTGTTTAACAAAAAGTTGTGGGGGGCCAAGAGTGGGAATGGGGGGGGGGGTGGCAGCATCCCCATTGACATGCCCCCTACCCCGACAGCCACACCTATGCACAACACTGACACACAACAGGGGCATTTTGTTCCCCGGAGTTCAATTTTATTTTGCAGTTTATTTCAGTCCAAATCTGGCTTTCACAGTCTCATTCCTTTCCTTTTCTCTCGCCTCCCTTTGCCCCTCCCGGCTCTCCCCGCTCGCTCACTCTGCTCCGTCCCCGGCCCGGCCTGGCCTCTCCTGCCTGCAGACCATCAGCAACGTGCTGCTGCAGTACGCCGAGATCATCTCCAAGGACTTCGCGTTGTACTGCTCCAAGGAGAAGGAGAAAGTGGTGACGTATCCCCTCCTCCTGCCTTGCTCTCTTGCCTTCCGATTGGCGGGGCCACGCTCTGCCGCGGTGTCCCCATGCCACCAATGCCACCAGATCCCCCCCGGAAGCAATTAGCGCCCATCTCCTCTGCATCCTTCCTCTTCTCCTCTCTGTTCTCCGGTGGTTGCCTTAAAAGGCCCCGTCTCTGCTATTTGCAAGCTGCTCTTGGGTCTTACGCAACTCTGGGGCACCCGTTCCCAGGAGTGATTCTGCCAGGCTGGATCCGAACCCCTGGGTCACTTTGAATTTGGCAGCCTGTTTCTCCAGTGGGCAGAACCAAAGCCCATCCTATCCCCATCCCGCCAGAGTCTGGGGAGCTCTGGATCGGCACCCGGGTCCCAGCTCCACAGCTCACCCTGCTGTGTGAGCACACAGTACACACTGACACATGCTTACACACCCATCCGACCCCCCAAGCAGGCCTGCCACGCCCTCGTTCCCATGCACGGGCGTACAAAGGCGTCGCGAGGCAGCCCTGTTCCTCACCCATGAGACACGCTCCCTGTAATCCCGCAAAGAGGTGTCTAGAGATGGGAGGGCCCGTTTCTCCTACTGAAGCTGGTGTACAGCAGGAGTCCTTGCCCCAGGGTCCATTGAGTTCAGTGATGTAAAGCTGGAGTAAATGAGAGGAGAGTCAGACCCTGGGGGTCCGAGTGCTCTGTCGTACCAGGGTGACTTCGGAGTCACTCCGTGGACTCAGATGGGACTGGCAGACCCACTACCAGCTCAGAGCGGGCTCTGGGGGTTTGAAGGCACCGCGGTCAGGTAGATCCCACCTGCCCACTCTAGGCCAAATTCACCCCGTGGCGTAACTCCATTGGCTTCGCTAGAGTTCTGCATGGGGTGGATTTGGCCCAGTGTCTACAATATCAGGCTGTCAGCCCGACGAACGGGTGGAACAGTAACGCTGACCCGCTCCCAGTGACCCTGCCCCACGGTCAGCGAGCCACTGGGGTTTCCATGCAGGGCCAGAGAGCTGGGAAATCCAGCCCGGGGTGCCTGGTTCCCATGACCGGGGAGCACCGGGCCTCTCCTGTGTGTGTCACACCCGCGCCACAAGGCGAGCCAGTGCAGCTGGGGGGCTGGATGAAGGTGGGAAGTTTGGGGGCTTCTGTGAATGGAGATGGAGCTGCTGGCTCAGGCCGGGGCCCCTCCCCTCCTCCCTCCCATCAAGTCACGTGGGCTGAGAAACCTGGAAAACACTCCCACGCTGACGGCTCCACCTCCCCCGCCCTCCTGCCACTGGTGCACTCACACCCCTGGGACAGGATTCCCGAGCCATCCCCCCCAGCAGCTCTCCCCTGGGAGATCTCCATCTGCCCCCCTGCTCGGCGGCCCACTCTCCAGCTCTCGCTCCGAAGTTTGGAGGCCTTCTGCTGGGCCCCTAAATCCTGCAGCGAGGTCTCCAGGTGCTGAGCACCCCACCCCACAGTGAAATCAATGAGCACTGAGGGAGCTCGGTGTCTCTGGCATATGGCCACTTCGCCGGGTGGCTAATGTGGCTAAAGATCCCTCAGTAGGGGGCAGCCGAGCCATGACCTCTCTGCCCCGCATCTCTAACGTGAGCTAAGGAGACACCCAGGGCCGGCTCTAGGCACCAGCAAAACAAGCATTTGCTTGGGGCGGCGAATTTGCAGGGGCGGCAGGGAGCCCTGGGAGCTGTAGTTCCTTGGTTAGGCTCCCTGCCTATAGAGTCAGCCCTGGAGCAGGGAAAGAACTACATTTCCCAGCATTCCTTGGCAGCTATCAACAGGAAAGGGAGGGGAGGGAGTGAGGTAGCTGAGACATGCTGTAGCTTGCTGTGTGAATGGAAAACTGGCTGCTGAACGGTAGGGATACCATATTTTAACATTTAAAAAAAAGAGGACACTCTACTGGTGTGACCTCACCTTGCAGCCCCCAAAGAAAGAATTGGGTGGACTAAATGGACAGTGCACCTCTCTATCTGAAGCCTAGCAAGGGAGGTAGGTGGATCCCACTAGAATTTAAAATGAAAAGTAAGGGAGGGGAGGCTCTACTAGAGGACCTGGTCAGCTTTAGATACTGTAAAGCACATAGGAGGATTTCCACTTCTGAGCCATGGAAGCAGAAATTGACTTTTCCGTTCCAGATTTAGCTAATACTCTGAAAGGGAATCTAGCACCTGCCTTCCAGATTTGAACACCCTCAAAATTCAGGAGCGCTCAAGCTCAATTGGGAGCTGTTACTTCATTTCTCCCAAATCAAATATACTGATCCACTGTAACTTGCTGTAGAAAAAGTAGGAAAAAATTGAGGAAGAAATGCTTCCCAGTGGTTATTAGGACGGGAATTGCTATTTTCAACAGCCGTTGTCTTTTTTTTTTTTTTTTAGTTTTATTTGTTTAAAAGGAAGACAGCGATATTGCATTGGCAAATTCCCCACAGAAACAAAGAGTGTAACAAAAGAATAATAAAGGCACCTCAACTTTTCCTCATTAATGCAGGACAGTCTTATAATATGCACCCAGATATCCTTCAATCACAAGCTGAAAATTGTTCCACTTTACTGCAGTTCTGTAACCATATGGGAACCAATCCTGTCTGTGTTCTGTGCATATCTAAAATTCCTACTGAATGACACGCCCTGGGACCAAGTTACCAGTGACCCAGGGCTGGGGCGGCAGGAGGGTGCAGTTGGGGTGGGAGAGCCCAGGGCTGGGGCGGCAGGGGGGTACGGGTGGGGGCGGGGGAGAGCCCTAGGATGTGGGGGGAGACCAGGGCTGGGGCAGCAGAAGGGTGTGGGGGGGAGCCCAGGGCTGGGGTGGGGGGCAGCCAAAATTTTTTTTGCTTGGGGCAGCAAAAAACCTAGAGCCGGCCCTGGAGACACTCACCCAGGCTGTGAAATTACCCGAGCTCAGGCAGGCAGCCACTGGCCCAAGGTTTTGTAGTTAACACTAGCGCAAGTGTTGTGGGGGTGGGGGGTGCTTCAGGGCTTCAGCCAGGCTCTAAGTACTAGAGACCCGGAGATCAGATGTGGGGCAGCCGACCCCACCGTGCCTGCTGGCCACTGTCAGAGACAGGGCCTTGGGTCTGAGCAGGTCTGGCCGTTGCTGCGTTCCCCACTGCTGTGTCCCGCACTAACCGCCTCTCCCTCTGGTCCCCCTTCAGCCCTGTATCCTGATGAACAACATCCAGCAGCTCCGTGTCCAGTTGGAGAAGATGTTTGAAGCCATGGGGGGGAAGGAGGTTTGTACCGAGGCGCCCTGCTTTCTCCTGCGGCTGGACCCCTGGAGAGGTTTTGCCCCAAAGTTTAAAGGGACGTTTCCACACACCGGCCCCGTAGTGAGGCTCCTCAGTGGTACGTCCCAGTCTGGTGGGATCCCCCACCCCCAGCAGGGTGCCGCTGGCCCCCAGGGCATGGCAATGCATTGGCCCCCGTCTCCTGTCCCATCAGGAGTGCCGTTTTGCAGTGCTGTGAGCGATCCAGCACACCCCCAGCGATCCGTGGCCAGCTTCGGTTCTCGCCTGGCTTTCATGCCAGCTTCCACCCGAGACGGATTCGGTCCTTGCTTCCCAGTGCATTCTGGGGGTATTCTGGGGACCACGGGCTCCCGTGGCCTGCGCACCCCCGAGTGTCAAGCGCTGCCCGCAGAGGGGCAGTCTGTCTGCTAACCAGGCACGTCCCCCCTTGCAGCTGGACGCCGAGGCCAGCGACATCCTGAAGGAGCTGCAGGTGAAACTCAACAATGTCCTGGATGAGCTCAGCAGAGTTTTTGCCACCAGGTACGCCGGGCGGAGGGGACCGGGGGCTGCCGGGGAGAGGGGTATAAATCCTCCAGGTGCAAAGCGCAGGATCAGGCGCTGCTCCTGTTCGGAAGGAGGCTCCGTGTGTGGTGATTCTGGGGCTGAGCATTGAGCACCGAGGGTTTGGGGCTGCAGGAGTGGGGGGGAGCCTGCAGGGATGGGGGCAGGGGGCCTAGGAACCAGTGTGAGGGCTGGTGGTCCCTGGAGCCGACAGGGCTGCGGGGTCCCCAGAGCCTATGGCTGTGGGGAGAGCGGATTCCCCATAACCAGTGGGAACGGGGTGGGAGGGAGGCGCTGGAGCAGGGTGTTCCTGGGGCGTGGGGAGGGGCTCCCCGCCCTGCTCACGGAGCTGCCTGCGCCCTGTGGCGCCCAGTTTCCAGCCTCACATTGAGGAGTGCGTGAAGCAGATGGGCGACATCCTGAGCCAGGTGAAGGGCACCGGGAACGTCCCCGCCAGCGCCTGCAGCAGCGTCGCTCAGGACGCCGACAACGTCCTGCAGCCCATCATGGACCTTCTGGACAGCAAGTGAGTGCAGGGGGCTTGGGGGGCACAGCGGGGAGGGGCACTGGGGGCACAGCGGGGGGGCTGGGGTGGGAAGGGCACAGCATGGCTGGGGGCACTGCGGGGTGGGGGATTGAGGGCTCAGTGAGGGGCAGGGCCCTGCAGGAGAGGGGGCCCCGTGCCCTGTGACCAGCGGGGTGACTAGGCCCCTCTGCCCGAGGCCTGCGCAGGGCCTGGCGTGGCACTCGGTGGGCAGTGTCTCCAGCGCTCCGTGGCTTCCCCCGGCCCAGGGGTGCTCTGTTGGGCCCAGGGGTGGCTCTCGTGAGCGACTGGGTCCCTCCCTGCACCCCAAGCCCTGTGCCCACCTGGTCCCTGCTGTCCCCAGGGCACAGCCTCTCTCTGCCCCTGGGCCTGTCCCCCCTGCTCTTCCCCCGTCCCCTCCCCCCCGCCCCCATGGGCGCTCTGCAGACAACCACGGGCCGGGTGTTCCCTTAATCCCCACGACAGCTGAGCCCGTGTCAGGTGCTGCTTTTGCTCCCCGGGTAACACGGAGCCCGGTGACAACTAGCACTGCCCAGAGGTGGGGACTCCTGGGTCGACCCTGCACGGGCTGGGCCAGGGCTGGGCTGGGCCCTCGGCCGCCAGGGGAGGGAAGGAGCTGCCAGTGCAGAGCACGGGACTCAGACGGGGCCGGCAGCTGGCAGGGGGGAGCAGGGCCCAGAGCAGCCCACGCAGGCTGAGGGTGTTGGAGTGGGGGCGGGGGGGGGGAGGGGCGGTCTATGGGAGAGTCCTGGAGAGCGAGCGGGTGTGTGTATAGGGATGTGTAGGTGCATTTGGGGGGGGGGGGGGGGGGGGGGGGGGTGTTTGTAGGGGCATGGTGTGTGTGTGTGTGTGTAGCGATGTGTAGGGGCTTTGTGTCTGTGTATGTGTGTGTGTGTTTGTAGGGACATTGTGAGTGTATAATGTGTAGGTGCATTGTGTGTGTGTGTGTGTGTGTAGGGATGTGTCGGGGCTTTGTGTCTGTATGTGTGTGTGTGTTTGTAGGGACATTGTGTGTGTGTATAATGATGTGTAGGTGCATTGTGTGTGTGTGTAGGGGCTCTGTGTGTGTAGTGCTGTGTAAGGGCTTTGTGTATGTGTGTGTAGCGATGTGTAAGGGCTTTGTGTGTGTGTGTAGGGGCTTTGTGTATGTGTGTGTAGCGATGTGTAAGGGCTTTGTGTGTGTGTGTGTGTGTGTGTGTGTGTGTGTGTGTGTAGGGGCTCTGTGTGTGTGTGTGTAGCGATGTGTAAGGGCTTTGTGTGTGTGTGTGTAGCGATGTGTAAGGGCTGTGTGTGTGTAGCGATGTGTAAGGGCTTTGTGGGGAGGGGTGTTGGTGTGTGTGTGTCAGTGTGTGTAGGAGCTCTGTAGATGGGGGGGCGGGTGGCATGCCCAGAGCCCAAGCCCATCCTCTCCCTCCCTGGCTCTGTTCCCAGCCTGACTCTCTTCGCCAAGATCTGCGAGAAGACGGTGCTGAAGCGGGTGCTGAAGGAGCTCTGGAAGCTGGTGATGAACACCATGGAGAAGACCATCGTCCTCCCGCCGCTCACCGACCAGACGGTGAGCCCCGGGGGGCGGGAGTCGGGACATGGTGGGCAGGGAGGGAGGGACACGAGGGCACCCTCCCCTGGGCTCTGGGGTAGGCCTGGCGCCTGGGTGCTCCATGGCGGAAGCTCAGCTGGAGGGGTGGAGCTTCATCCAGAGCGCGCTTAAGCTCGCTAGCTCCAGAGCTCAATCAGGGAATGAGGGGCTGAGCTCCACCCTGCCCCACCCGGGACATTTCCAGATCCCTCTGGCAGGGGCGGGGGGAGAGGGGAAGGAAAA